>OU343054.1:37596251-37989437 GCA_910593695.2 Ocypus olens
TCTTTATTTGTTATGTTTTACTAATTTGACTAGGAGGAGATCTTTCCTCTAAAATGATTAGGGAAGATAATATTCTAATATAAAAAAAATAACATTCCGTTTTGTTCATCTACACCCTTTATACACATACACATCATAAATACAAGATATTCAATCAAAAATAAAGTCGAATTTTTCAACGATGTTGCACATCAGCAATAAAAATAATCATACACTGAGGAATGCAAGTGAATGCAGCTAATTGTTGTTTATCATGTTAAAGGACACTATAATAAATAGTTTTATTGCTATAGGAACACAGGCATATACAGGCAAAAAAATATTTTCATGAATGTTTAAAATGCATCTTCCTATTTTTAAGGCAAATTCCTATAATTGCTAACAAAAATTTGGTATGCATATTAAATGTAATAACCATTAATTTACCTTCAGGAAAATCCATAATAACAAGGAAAAAAATCCTAGCACATAAAGATTAGTATTTATAGTGAAAAACCAACGCCAAACTTTTACCTCGTCCGTACGTCTCCCACGTGTCTAACAAAGTAACAAGTTTGAACGCGAATTACGAGGCGTTTTGAAGTAGATACAATCATATTCTTCCATTGTGGCATCCCGTGGAGCCCTCTGGACACGACTATATTGTACTAAACTCAAAATATTAACTTTCATTTTTCGACTTTTGGCCAGCTTTTTCGAACTCTGAACCATTGTGGGCCGTAGTGGCTAAACGAAGACTTCAAATGGAAAGCGGTTTGTGAATTTGTACTCCTTGTGTTTCAATTAACCAGATTCAATTAAAACCGAAGATTTGAAAATTTTGATGAAAACCTGAAAAACTATCCTGAGCCCCCCCCCATAATACTTTTACTCAAAATTGCATTTGAAATGATTTCCTGAAAAAGCCACTGGTTGGATTCAGAGTTTCTATACGTCACTGTAAAGATCTCATTAAGACCCATCAGAAAATGTACTTGCGCAAGAACAAATTTGAAAACCCGAGGCGTGTTCGCAAAGAAAACTCAAAAATGGAAAAAAGTTGGAAAAACCAACTTTTTACTTTCTCCGTTACGAAGTACGAGAGAGTATTGTGATCGTGAAGATTTTTTGAAATATATTTTTACGTAAATGTCCGTTTTGAGGTCCCTAGATAATAATAATTTTTATTGGTGCCAGAAAACTCAGTTTTTTACACAGGTCAAGAAAAGAGAAAAAAAATATTGAAAATACAAAAATTAAACTACTTAAAATTAATGATAGATGATTTGAAAGAATTTTGAAAAGAACAAGGCACTGTATATTTTTACTTCCTATTCTTGTATTTCACTTAGATTGGAGAAGAAGCATTAGCGGCCAGGAACAACGTTGCCCTCTTCAACCTTTCCTACTTCGCGAAAATGTACTTAACAGGCCCAGACGCCCAAGAAGCCGCAGATTGGCTCTTCACTGCCAACACCGACAGAGAGCCAGAAAAAGTCATCTACACCTGCTCTCTAAATTCCAACGGTGGCGTCGAAGCTGACGTCACGGTAACTCCTCTCGTGCAAGGCGTTGGTCGATTGGTTGGTCCAATTTTAAAGGTAAGCAGTACAACACTTGCAGCCATTGTAGTTATACATTAACATTTTCACAGGGAAAAGGTTTCTACATCGTCGCCGGAGGAGCATCTGCATACCACACCATATCCCACTTTAAGAAACAGCTGCACTTGAAGAAGTTCAAGTCTGTCATCACTGATGTTACTCATAATCTCGGCGTTCTCTCAATTCAAGGCCCTAAAAGGTGAGGTTGTGTTCTACATATTATTGTTAAAAAATGGTGATGTGGCCATCATGTTACTTTCTCCGACTTGATGGAATCATTTATATTTACGTTTTCATGGTTTATTTTCAATTGAAATCATACATCGACCCAGGGGCGGCTCGTTATATAGAGCCAAGGAGCCATGGCACTACCTGTAGTTTTAGGCTCAGCAAGAATTTTTAATGAATTCTTAAAATTCTTTTTGTTTTCAGAGTGTATTGTTTGATGGTGAGGTTACGTGGTCGAAAATTTAGTGCATGTCTGGGACAAAATTTAAAAGTACGCATAAATCATATTTTCAGCTGTTTGAAATTATGAACCTTTAATTTACAACTCAAAATAATCTTGGACTATGAAGATTAATCGTTCTTTCTTTCTTCAAAAAATGAGGCCAGGGCCTCCCCATATTGTAAGAGTCAATCAAAATGTTCCACGAGCCGCTACTGAGAGTCATACTAACCAAGTGAATCGTTTTATTTGAATTATTCAAAATGTATCTACTAAGTCTAAAGTTGTCGAAACTGCCGCCACAAAAGGTGATCCCAACAAAGTTAATGGTTTTATTTAAATTCCTTTTCAAATTAGTTTCGCTTTTTTTGGACAATTTTAGCTAAAGTTAAAGAAAAATATGTACCTATTTAAAAAGAAAATGGAAAATTATTCAATGGAGTGCTTTTTGAGACTAATTTACTAGAATATTCTGCATTTTTTATTATTTAGCCTGTATTTTCGATTTGTTTTTTGTCTAAATTTTTGATCATTTGGCCTAAATATTCTTTATTTTCGATTTCATTGTTAACATTTTCGACTATTTGATCCGCATTTTATATTTTTCAAGACGAATTTTTGATTTTCAATTTTTTGACCTGTATTTTCGATATTTTTGGTCAAAATATTTTAACTTTTGGCCTAAATATCCTTTATTTTTACCTAAATTTGGGATTTAATTGTTTAAATTTTTGCCACCCATTTTTTATTTTCCCGCCAAATTTTTAGTTTTTACATTTTTGACCTGTATTTTCGATCCTTTTGGGCCCAAATTTTTGATCTGTTGACCTTAATATTCTCTATTTTGACATAAATGTTTGATTTAATTGTTAAAAAAAATTTGGTTTTAATTTTTCGATTTGAAGATTTTTGATCTGTATCTGACTAAATTTTTGATCTTTTGCTCTAAATATTCTTTATTTTGACCTTTCGAAATTTTCGATTTTTTAGTCTGCATTTATTATCTTTAGGCCCAAATTTTCGATGTACTGTCTAAATTTTCGACTTTCTGGCAGATTTTTGTTATTTTTTTAAAATCTATTGACCTAAATTTTTCTTTATATTGGCCTAACTGTTCGATTATATTGTTAATATTTTGACATAAATGGTTGATTTAATTTTTAAAAAAAATTTTGGTTTTAATTTTTCGATTTGAAGATTTTTGATCTGTATCTGACTAAATTTTTGATCTTTTGCTCTAAATATTCTTTATTTTGACCTTTCGAAATTTTCGATTTTTTAGTCTGCATTTATTATCTTTAGGCCTAAATTTTCGATGTACTGTCTAAATTTTCGACTTTCTAGCCAACATTACAGATTTTTGTTATTTTTTTAAATCTATTGACCTAAATTTTTCTTTATATTGGCCTAACTGTTCGATTATACTGTTAAAATTTTCGATTTTACGGCCCCCATTTTTGATTTTTCGTTTAGTCTGCATTTATTATCTTTAGGCCCGAGTTTTCGATGTATTGTTCAAATTTTCGGCTTTTTGATCATTGTGGATTTTTTTTTTCAATCTTATGCCCTTAATTTTTCTTTGTTTTTTATTTGCCTGTTAAAATTTTTGTTTCCTTGGTCCACCATTTTTGTTTTTAGGCCAGAATTTTAGATTGTTGATCTCAATTTTTTTATCGTATATTTTTTACCCTATATTTTAGATTTTTTAACTTGAATTATTGATTTTATTTCGTGAGTTTTTTTATTTTTTGCTATTATTTTGGAATTTCTGGTCAAAAACTTATGTTTGGCGGCTAAAAGTGGCAAATTATTTTGCTTCTACCAAAGTTTTTGATTTTTTGTTTGCGTTTTTATATTTAGATCAGGATTTTGTTTAAATATTCTTTATTTTGACGAAAACATTCGATTGGTTTGTAGAAGTTTTAGATTTTTTTGTCTGCATTTTTTTATCTTTGCGCCTGAGCTTTCAATGTTTAAATACTTAAAATTTAAATTTCTAATTTGTTTCGATGTTTTGTCTAAATTTTCACCTTTTTAGGCCTTATTGTAGATTCTTACTTTTTTGGCCTCTATTTTGTATATTCGATTATTTTGGTTTCAATTTTTGGTCTTTTGGCCGAAATTTCCTTTATTTCGACTTAAATTTTCGATTCGTTTGTTTTGATTTACCGCTTTGATTTTTGGGTATGAATTTTAGATTTTTGGTCTTGATTTTTTATTTTTGATCCATATTTTATATTTCCCTAACTTGAATTATTGATTTTATTGTTTATTTTTGCTATTATTATTAAATGTGGACAGTTTACTTAGTGAGATTGGTATCAATGTAAAGCCGATTACTGTATTTCGAATTGGGAAGAAGCTTAATGCACCTCGTCCAATGAAAATAATTTTCCCGCGAAGGCAGGATGCTATCGATGTTCTTAAGAATGGTAATCGTATCGCTAATAAAAATGTTTACTTTAAAGCGGATTTAACACAATCTCAAAATGTTTATTTAAAAAATCTACGTGATGAATTAAATAAACGCAAATCTAATGGTGAACCGGACCTTACGATTCGTTACATTAATGGTTCCCCCACAATAACTTCTAGTGGTCAGAAAAAAAACTGAATAATTTAAATATCTATTTTCATAATGTTGGCGGTTTTTCGGGTAATTTAATTGAATTTTCATTACGGGTCGCGACTTCCAATTACGATATTATAATCATAATTGAAACATGGTTATCAGATAAAATTGGTGATAATGAGATTAGAGTACCTAATTACAATATTTTTCGGGCTGATAGAAACTCTCTTACGAGTCATAAATCGAGAGGTGGTGGTGTTTTAGTGTTAGTTAAAAATAACCTGAGAAGTGCTTTGATTCCCGTCTCTATTAATACTGTTGAACATTTATTTGTTAATTTAAATATAAATGATAAAAACTATGTCATCGGCGCCGTTTATATTCCACCGGATTCACCTTTAGACTTATATGAATCCCACTGTCAAGGGATTGAAGAAGTTGTGGCTAATAATCAAATCGATGAGATTTTGTTATGCGGCGATTATAATTTGCCGTTGGACAACTGGCACAATGATGATCTAGGAGTATGCGTAAATCCAGATACAACTGATCGTGCGCGCTCTCTGATTGATGGTTATAGTTTTTTAAATCTTAAACAATTGAATTGTATCCCCAACGAAAATAACGTATTTCTAGACTTAGTTTTTAGTTTAAGTTCTAATGTCTCTATCAATGTGTCCAATGATCTTCTTTGTGAGAATAAAAAACACCACTATGGTTATAGCATCGTTCTTAACTGTGGAATTATAAATGAAAATGCATATTGCAATCAAGTATATTATGATTTTAAAAATGCGAATTATATTGAAATTAATAATTTCATTTCCAGTATTGTATGGACCGACCATTTCAAATCTTGTTTAGATGTTAACGCTGCGGTGGAAGTTTTTTATTCTTTAATATATGAAATAATCGAGTTATGTGTACCAAAAAAGAAGGTTTACTATGGTAGCAAATTTCCAAAATGGTTTAATTCAGCTTTAATAAATTTGATTTCAGCTAAAAAAATAGCACATAGGGTATATAAAAATTCAAACCAATACTCAGATTATTTAATTTTTAGTGATTTGCGCCAGAAGTGTACTATTCTGAATAAGGAGTTATATTCAAATTATATTCATAGTGTGGAGAATAATATCCGCCACAACAGCAATAATTTTTGGAAATTTGTTCGGGATCACAAAGAATCGACTGCGTGTCCTCTGACAATGTATTTAAATGATATCAAAAGTAACAATTTACAAGATTCTGCAGATTTATTTGCCCAGTATTTTTCGAGCGTATATTGTAATAATATGGTCTCAGGAAATGTTATGAATGACTGCTCTCCTCAATGCATTGATCCTTCCTTCTCATTTAAAATTGATTTTATGAGCGTTTTCAATGAAATTGTCAATTTAAAAGCAACTCTTTCATGCGGACCGGACAACATACCGAACGTTTTTTTAAGACAATGTGCATATACAATCTGCTTTCCACTCACTATGCTGTATAATCTTTCTCTAGAACAAGAATGTGTTCCAGCCGTATGGAAAAAAAGTTTCATTACTCCAATATTTAAAGGGGGCATCCGCTCCAATATAACCGATTATCGCGGGGTGTGTATTCAATCCACAATCCCAAAATTACTTGATTGTATGGTAAGTAAACAATTAAGATGGTCATTAAAGAATATAATAATTGATGAACAGCATGGGTTCTCTGTAGGCAAATCAACAACAACAAATTTAATGGTATACCAAAATTATATACTGGAGGCTTTGGAGAAGGGATGTCAGGTTGATGCTATCTACACTGACTTCTCCAAAGCTTTCGATAAGGTTTGTCATAATTTACTGATACACAAGTTGCACTGTTTTGGATTCTCGGATAGTGTAGTAAATTGGATTGAAAGTTTCCTCTCAGATAGGGTCCAAATGGTTCGATTGGGTAATTGTTTATCAGTTGAAGTTAATGCTACCTCCGGTGTTCCTCAGGGATCTCATGTTGGTCCAATTCTTTTTAATGTTTTCATTAATGACCTACCGAATGTCTTGAAGCATAGTGAGTTCTTATTGTATGCAGACGATTTAAAGATATTCCACATTGTACGTTCTGTGTCGGATGCAGCTAATATTCAGAAGGATTTGGATCACCTCTACGATTGGTGTTTAAAAAACAATTTATTTTTGAATATTAGCAAATGTAAATCCATCGCTTTCACTCGAAGTAAAATTTCCATTCTAAGTATCTACCATTTGAACAATATTGTGCTGGAAAGGGTTGCTAACATAAATGATCTGGGTGTTTTGTTTGATAAATCTTTATCCTTTAAGGGTCATATAATACAAAAAGTTAATAAAGCCTATAAAATGTTGGGTTTTATAATTCGCATTTCCCCGGACTTTTCTGTTAGTACCTTAAAGATTCTTTATTGCACTCTAGTTCGACCGATTCTTGAATATGGTGCACCAATTTGGTACCCCCATCAGCTTTATTTGATTAATGCATTGGAGAAGGTTCAGAATAAATTCCTGCGAATTATTGCGTATAAATTAAATATTAGGATTGCTACTGTCAATTATAGTCTTATGTTAGTAAACTTAGACATGGTGACATTACTTTTTCGCAGGAATTTGTTTGACATGTGCTTTTTGTATAAACTTTTAAATGGTAATATTATTTGTCCCTCTTTGTTAAGATTGATAGATTTTTGGCATCAATCTGGAGGATCCTCAACCAGATTGAAAAAGCTCTTCAGAGAGAAAACCAGTCGGGTTAACTATGGTCTTAATAAACCTCTATCTAGGCTATCACACACTGCTAATTGCCTCTTGCCATCACCGAATTTCGATTTATTCTTAAAAAATTATAGCTTGTTCCGTAAATCATTATGTGTCATTAATTTGAATATGACTTTTTTATAATTCATATTTTTTTTATAATTCTTAGTTTTAGTTTCTAACTATTATGTTTCAATTTGGTTTCATTTATTATGTATGTATGTACGCTAAATTTAATTTTTTTCATTTCATGTAATTTATGCATTTTTCTTTGTATTACTATTTTTATATAGAGATTTCGTTAAATAAATAAATAAATAAATAAATAAATAAATAAATAAATAAATTATTTTCGAATTTCTCGTTGGAACTTATTTTAAACTTAGAATAGTTATTTTTGGGCCTGAAAATTGTTAATTATTTTTGTTTTGCTTGTATTTTCAATTTTTTTGGTCTGCATTTAGATTTTTAAACCAGGATTTTTGATTTTTTGGCCGATATTTTAGATCTTCAGCTGTTTTGTTCCAAATTTTTGATTTTTTGGTTCTTTGTTTCTTCAAAAAAGGAGGGGGGTATTGTATAAGTGGCTCTACCATCAACATGTTCCATGAGCCGCCACTGCATCGACCGTTGTGTAAACTCGGATGAAACTGACGTTTAAAACGTCAAAATTATGAAAGCTGGAAAATTCAAAAATTCAGTTTACTCAAAAACTAAAGGGATTTCGAAAAAAAAACTTATTCTTTATAAGTTGTTCATTTTAGCATTATCTACAATTATTATTAACATAAATTTGCTGTAACTATTATCGTTTTAAAATTATAAACCAAAAATTTAAAAAAATAAAAATTTCTCGAATGAAAATAATTTTATGAAAAATGTTTTTAAGCAAAAGATGTTCATTTCTTTGTTGTCTTCAAAGTTTGTTTAAATGTTTTTGTGATATTTTTCATGTTTAAGAAAATATTGGCAAAAAACAAAAAACAGTTGAGGTAAACGCCCACTTCCGGTGTACGAAATTTTACCAAAAGCTTTTCAGTTCTTCAGATTATCAAATAAGACGGATGTTCAAAGTTTCATATCAATTGCTTTTTTAGTTTTTGAGATACAGCGCGCAGATACACACACACACAGACACAAAAAAAATTCCAGAAATTGTTGAAATGGCATCTAGGGACCCCAAAACCACGATCACAATACTTTCTCATACTTCGTAACGGTGAAAGTAAAAATCCGTATCAATCAATTTCGTGGATACAATATTTAATATTTTTCTAGTGGTGAATTATTACAATCCATAACCGAGACTCCAATAACTGACCAGAATTTCCCGTTCGGCATGTCGCACCTGGTTACCATTGCTGGACACACCTGCAGAGCAATGAGGATCAGCTTTGTCGGCGAACTCGGGTACGAGCTTCACATCCCCACTGCCAGCTGCATCCCCATCTTTCACAAAGTCGAAAATGCGGGAAGGAGTTTTGATATGAAGTATGCTGGATACAGGGCGCTGTACTCTCTAAGTTGTGAAAAAGGTAAACAAACTTCAATGCTTTTAATAATGTTTGAAGATCAGGTTGCTTGTGTTAGTTCATTAAACCTGGTAAGAAAATTATATATAACCAATATTTATTCACAGAAATAGGTTTTACACATTAAAATACAACATATTAATGACTACATGGAAAACAAAGAAAACATTTCTGTAAATGTCTGTAGGTCTTTCTGCCCCCAAAAATTATATTTTTTTTGCTTGGGGTTCGAGTCTATGTGGAGAACTCTAGACGAAAATGTTAGTTCTTCATTCATTCAAGATAATTGTTTTATATCATTTCAGGATACCATTTATGGAATGCTGACTTGAGAGCAAACGACAATCCGCTAGAAGCTGGACTTGGATTTGTCTGCAGGAAAGAAGGACCTTACCAAGGTAAAGACAAAGTGGACAAAATGCGCGCGGAGGGTATCAAAAAGAGGAGAGTTTTCTTCACCATCCCTGACAAAAAAGTTGCTGTGTACGGACTGGAAGCCATCTGGAGGGACGATGCCATAGTCGGATTCCTTAGACGCGGCGAATATGGATACCATTTGGACTCCAGTATTGGAATAGGGTAAGACAACTTTTATGACTCGCCTCTAATGACTATAATAATTATAATGTGTGAGCCACAAAATTTTGTTACCGAGTTGGCCATGCTTTTAGAGAGATGAACATAGCAGTCATGTCTGAGATTAATTCATTTTTTAACATCTAATTCAAATTATCTAATCTAGTCTCATGATGTAATAATATGCGACATACCTCATTTATCTCACAGCCAACTCTGAAACAAAATTGTGTGGCTCACACGATATTACTACCATATGTATAAAAATTATTTAGATAAGGCATGGTCATGATAAACAAAATCACGGTCTTAGATTAGTTCAGCACGTTGTTGACTTTATCTCAATTAAAAGTCAGTTTTGATTTAATCATAGTATTCTCACAAGTTCACAAGCGTTTCATCATTAAATATTATATCCGTAATGGACATCAACATTTGTTGTAATAAATTGTAATAAATTTAATAACCAAGTTTTATTTGACAATCAGATTGGGCGGCGAAGACGTGATGCAACGTATCAAACCTGCAACGTACGTTCCGAAATACAAAGCCACCCTTTATCTAAATAATTTTTATACATATGGTATACGTGTTAAGTAAAACACGTGTGTTGAGAATTTTCACAAATTTTTAATGTCGAAACACTGCGACATATGTTTCGCCACACAGCGGCTTCATCTGCTATTCAGATATTACTATTCTTTCGTAATATTTTTTATAGTTATGTGGAACATCCTGAAGGAAAATCCGTAACGAACGACTTCCTGAAGAGCGGCAGGTACGAGATCGAGGTGATGGGCACGAGGTACCCTGCCACTCTACACTTCAACAGTCCCTTCGACCCCAAGAACCAAAGGGTGATGGGCCACTACGAGCACCACTTCCAGGAGCAATCGCACTTCGAAGACTGATTCCTCCTCTAGATTTTAAGTTTTTACTAATTTACGAGCTATTTTATTGAGTAATTGTAACGTTGTTGTTTACTTAATGTTGATTTATGAACGAAATAAACGTTTTTTTTAGTTTTATTATTAAATTCGTGTAGATTTATAACCTTCTACGATCAGAAATATCGACTGTGCCAAGATTAAGAAGCAAAATATAAACGAATTTAGTTTCTAATCAAAAACACAATTAACTTTGTTTAAGTTTAGCGAGTTTATGCGAAAACAGTGTGTGTAAGCATTTGTTTATTTTGACATGCTGTGGATTTTTAGGTTACTTGTTCTGAACTTTTGTACTGAAAACAATGGTTTACATTCTGAACATTAATTACAACACAATAATAAATTGAATATTCATTATCTAGGTGTTTTATTTAAATTACATTTTTTCATTCCAAACTCCTTCGCATTTTTATTGTTTGTTTGAAAAAGTTCATGACGGTTCTTAATGACGGGAAAGGCGTGCAAAGTAATTATATTTCCGAACAAAATATTTTGGCATTTGATGTTTTCATGATTTTCTCCATTTTATCCAGTGATACCCTGGAAAAAAAATCATGCAAAAAATGTTGGGTCTCAAAATTTGAAAAATTCATGACGGTACTTAATGACGGGAAAACGAGTGTAGAATAATTTTTTTTTGAAAAAAAAAATCTTGTCAAAAATTCGAATTTATTTGGGACTGATATTACTCTTTGCATTTCTGTTCTCCTGATACAAAATGCCGAAAATTCAGTCTGAAAAATTTGTTAAAATTTGGAATTTATTTTGGATTAATTTTGCTCTTTGCATTTCTGCTCTCCTGATACAAAGTGCCGAAAATTCAGTCTGAAAAATTTGTTAAAATTTCGAATTAATTTTGGATCAATATTACTCTTTGCATTTCTGCTCTCCTGATACAAAGTGCCGAAAATTCAGTCTGAAAAATTTGTTAAAATTTCGAATTAATTTTGGATCAATATTGCTCTTTGCATTTCTGCTCTCCTGATACAAAGTGCCGAAAATTCAGTCTGAAAAATTTGTTAAAATTTCGAATTAAAATTTCGAATTTATTTTGGATTAATATTACTCTTTGCATTTCTGCTCTCCTGATACAAAGTGCCGAAAATTCAGTCTGAAAAATTTGTTAAAATTTCGAATTAAAATTTCGAATTAATTTTGGATCAATATTACTCTTTGCATTTCTGCTCTCCTGATACAAAGTGCCGAAAATTCAGTCTGAAAAATTTGTTAAAATTTCGAATTAATTTTGGATCAATATTGCTCTTTGCATTTCTGCTCTCCTGATACAAAGTGCCGAAAATTCAGTCTGAAAAATTTGTTAAAATTTCGAATTCATTTTGGATCAATATTGCTCTTTGCATTTCTGCTCTCCTGATACAAAGTGCCGAAAATTCAGTCTGAAAAATTTGTTAAAATTTCGAATTAATTTTGGATCAATATTACTCTTTGCATTTCTGCTCTCCTGATACAAAGTGCCGAAAATTCAGTCTGAAAAATTTGTTAAAATTTCGAATTAAAATTTCGAATTTATTTTGGATTAATATTACTCTTTGCATTTCTGCTCTCCTGATACAAAGTGCCGAAAATTCAGTCTGAAAAATTTGTTAAAATTTCGAATTCATTTTGGATCAATATTGCTCTTTGCATTTCTGCTCTCCTGATACAAAGTGCCGAAAATTCAGTCTGAAAAATTTGTTAAAATTTCGAATTCATTTTGGATCAATATTGCTCTTTGCATTTCTGCTCTCCTGATACAAAGTGCCGAAAATTCAGTCTGAAAAATTTGTTAAAATTTGGAATTTATTTTGGATTAATTTTGCTCTTTGCATTTCTGCTCTCCTGATACAAAGTGCCGAAAATTCAGTCTGAAAAATTTGTTAAAATTTCGAATTAATTTTGGATCAATATTACTCTTTGCATTTCTGCTCTCCTGATACAAAGTGCCGAAAATTCAGTCTGAAAAATTTGTTAAAATTTCGAATTCATTTTGGATCAATATTGCTCTTTGCATTTCTGCTCTCCTGATACAAAGTGCCGAAAATTCAGTCTGAAAAATTTGTTAAAATTTCGAATTAATTTTGGATCAATATTGCTCTTTGCATTTCTGCTCTCCTGATACAAAGTGCCGAAAATTCAGTCTGAAAAATTTGTTAAAATTTCGAATTCATTTTGGATCAATATTGCTCTTTGCATTTCTGCTCTCCTGATACAAAGTGCCGAAAATTCAGTCTGAAAAATTTGTTAAAATTTCGAATTAAAATTTCGAATTTATTTTGGATTAATATTACTCTTTGCATTTCTGCTCTCCTGATACAAAGTGCCGAAAATTCAGTCTGAAAAATTTGTTAAAATTTCGAATTTATTTTGGATCAATATTACTCTTTGCATTTCTGCTCTCCTGATACAAAGTGCCGAAAATTCAGTCTGAAAAATTTGTTAAAATTTCGAATTAATTTTGGATCAATATTACTCTTTGCATTTCTGCTCTCCTGATATAAAGTGCCTAAAATTCAGTATGAAAAATTTGTTAAAATTTCGAATTAATTTTGTATCAATATTGCTCTTCGCATTTCTGCTCTCCTGATACAAAGTGCCGAAAATTCAGTCTGAAAAATTTTGTTAAAATTTCGAATTTATTTTGGTCTAATATTACTCTTTGCATTTCTGCTCTCCTGATACAAAGTGCCGAAAATTCAGTCTGAAAAATTTTGTTAAAATTTCGAATTTATTTTGGTCTAATATTACTCTTTGCATTTCTGCTCTCCTGATACAAAGTGCCGAAAATTCAGTCTGAAAAATTTGTTAAAATTTCGAATTAATTTTGGATCAATATTACTCTTTGCATTTCTGCTCTCCTGATATAAAGTGCCTAAAATTCAGTATGAAAAATTTGTTAAAATTTCGAATTAATTTTGTATCAATATTGCTCTTCGCATTTCTGCTCTCCTGATACAAAGTGCCGAAAATTCAGTCTGAAAAATTTTGTTAAAATTTCGAATTTATTTTGGTCTAATATTACTCTTTGCATTTCTGCTCTCCTGATACAAAGTGCCGAAAATTCAGTCTGAAAAATTTGTTTAAAATTTCGAATTAATTTTGGATCAATATTACTTTTTGCATTTCTGCTCTCCTGATACAAAGTGCCGAAAATTCAGTCTGAAAAATTTGTTTAAAATTTCGAATTAATTTTGGATCAATATTGCTCTTTGCATTTCTGCTCTCCTGATATAAAGTGCCTAAAATTCAGTATGAAAAATTTGTTAAAATTTCCTTTAATTTTGGATCAATATTGCTCTTTGCATTTCTGCTCTCCTGATACAAAGTGCCGAAAATTCAGCCTAAAAATTTTGTTAAAATTTCGAATTTATTTTAGACTAATATTACTCTTTGCATTTCTGCTCTCCTGATACAAAGTGCCGAAAGTTCAGTCTGAAAATTTAGTTAAAATTTCGAATTTATTTTGGACCAATATTACTCTTTGCATTTCTGCTCTCCTGATACAAAGTGCCGAAAATTCAGTCTGAAAAATTTGTTAAAATTTCGAATTAAAATTTCGAATTTATTTTGGATTAATATTACTCTTTGCATTTCTGCTCTCCTGATACAAAGTGCCGAAAATTCAGTCTGAAAAATTTGTTAAAATTTCGAATTTATTTTGGATCAATATTACTCTTTGCATTTCTGCTCTCCTGATACAAAGTGCCGAAAATTCAGTCTGAAAAATTTGTTAAAATTTCGAATTAATTTTGGATCAATATTACTCTTTGCATTTCTGCTCTCCTGATATAAAGTGCCTAAAATTCAGTATGAAAAATTTGTTAAAATTTCGAATTAATTTTGTATCAATATTGCTCTTCGCATTTCTGCTCTCCTGATACAAAGTGCCGAAAATTCAGTCTGAAAAATTTTGTTAAAATTTCGAATTTATTTTGGTCTAATATTACTCTTTGCATTTCTGCTCTCCTGATACAAAGTGCCGAAAATTCAGTCTGAAAAATTTGTTTAAAATTTCGAATTAATTTTGGATCAATATTACTTTTTGCATTTCTGCTCTCCTGATACAAAGTGCCGAAAATTCAGTCTGAAAAATTTGTTTAAAATTTCGAATTAATTTTGGATCAATATTGCTCTTTGCATTTCTGCTCTCCTGATATAAAGTGCCTAAAATTCAGTATGAAAAATTTGTTAAAATTTCCTTTAATTTTGGATCAATATTGCTCTTTGCATTTCTGCTCTCCTGATACAAAGTGCCGAAAATTCAGTCTGAAAAATTTGTTAAAATTTCGAATTAAAATTTCGAATTTATTTTGGATTAATATTACTCTTTGCATTTCTGCTCTCCTGATACAAAGTGCCGAAAATTCAGTCTGAAAAATTTGTTAAAATTTCGAATTAAAATTTCGAATTAATTTTGGATCAATATTACTCTTTGCATTTCTGCTCTCCTGATACAAAGTGCCGAAAATTCAGTCTGAAAAATTTGTTAAAATTTCGAATTAATTTTGGATCAATATTGCTCTTTGCATTTCTGCTCTCCTGATACAAAGTGCCGAAAATTCAGTCTGAAAAATTTGTTAAAATTTCGAATTCATTTTGGATCAATATTGCTCTTTGCATTTCTGCTCTCCTGATACAAAGTGCCGAAAATTCAGTCTGAAAAATTTGTTAAAATTTCGAATTCATTTTGGATCAATATTGCTCTTTGCATTTCTGCTCTCCTGATACAAAGTGCCGAAAATTCAGTCTGAAAAATTTGTTAAAATTTCGAATTAAAATTTCGAATTAATTTTGGATCAATATTACTCTTTGCATTTCTGCTCTCCTGATACAAAGTGCCGAAAATTCAGTCTGAAAAATTTGTTTAAAATTTCGAATTAATTTTGGATCAATATTACTTTTTGCATTTTTGCTCTCCTGATACAAAGTGCCGAAAATTCAGTCTGAAAAATTTGTTTAAAATTTCGAATTAATTTTGGATCAATATTGCTCTTTGCATTTCTGCTCTCCTGATACAAAGTGCCGAAAATTCAGTCTGAAAAATTTGTTAAAATTTCGAATTAATTTTGGATCAATATTACTCTTTGCATTTCTGCTCTCCTGATACAAAGTGCCGAAAATTCAGTCTGAAAAATTTGTTAAAATTTCGAATTAATTTTGGATCAATATTGCTCTTTGCATTTCTGCTCTCCTGATACAAAGTGCCGAAAATTCAGTCTGAAAAATTTGTTAAAATTTCGAATTAATTTTGGATCAATATTGCTCTTTGCATTTCTGCTCTCCTGATACAAAGTATGAAAATTCAGTCTGAAAAATTTGTTAAAATTTCAAATTAATTTTCGATCAATATTGCTCTTTGCATTTCTGCTCTCCTGATACAAAGTATGAAAATTCAGTCTGAAAAATTTGTTTAAAATTTCGAATTTATTTTGGATTAATATTACTCTTCGCATTTCTGCTCTCCTGATACAAAGTGCCGAAAATTCAGCCTGAAAAATTTGTTAAAATTTCGAATTAATTTTGGATCAATATTGCTCTTTGCATTTCTGCTCTCCTGATACAAAGTGCCGAAAATTCAGTCTGAAAAATTTGTTAAAATTTCGAATTAATTTTGGATCAATATTGCTCTTTGCATTTCTGCTCTCCTGATACAAAGTATGAAAATTCAGTCTGAAAAATTTGTTAAAATTTCGAATTAATTTTGGATCAATATTGCTCTTTGCATTTCTGCTCTCCTGATACAAAGTGCCGAAAATTCAGCCTAAAAATTTTGTTAAAATTTCGAATTTATTTTAGACTAATATTACTCTTTGCATTTCTGCTCTCCTGATACAAAGTGCCGAAAGTTCAGTCTGAAAATTTAGTTAAAATTTCGAATTTATTTTGGACCAATATTACTCTTTGCATTTCTGCTCTCCTGATACAAAGTGCCGAAAATTCACTCTGAAAAATTTTGTTAAAATTTCGAATTTATTTTGGTCTAATATTACTCTTTGCATTTCTGCTCTCCTGATACAAAGTGCCGAAAATTCAGTCTGAAAATTTTCTTAAAATTTCGAATTTAATTTGGACTGATATTACTCTTTGCATTTCTGCTCTCCTGATACAAAGTATGAAAATTCAGTCTGAAAAATTTGTTTAAAATTTCGAATTTATTTTGGATTAATATTACTCTTTGCATTTCTGCTCTCCTGATACAAAGTATGAAAATTCAGTCTGAAAAATTTGTTAAAATTTCGAATTAATTTTGGATCAATATTGCTCTTTGTATTTCTGCTCTCCTGATAAAAAGTGCCGAAAATTCAGTCTGAAAAATTTGTTTAAAATTTCGAATTTATTTTGGATCAATATTACTCTTTGCATTTCTGTTCTCCTGATACAAAGTGCCGAAAATTCAGTCTGAAAAATTTGTTAAAATTTCGAATTAATTTTCGATCAATATTGCTCTTTGCATTTCTGCTCTCCTGATACAAAGTATGAAAATTCAGTCTGAAAAATTTGTTAAAATTTCGAATTAATTTTGGATCAATATTGCTCTTTGCATTTCTGCTCTCCTGATACAAAGTATGAAAATTCAGTCTGAAAAATTTGTTAAAATTTCGAATTAATTTTGGATCAATATTGCTCTTTGCATTTCTGCTCTCCTGATACAAAGTGCCGAAAATTCAGTCTGAAAAATTTGTTCAAATTTCGAATTAATTTTGGATCAATGTTACTCTTTGCATTTCTGCTCTCCTGATACAAAGTGCCGAAAATTCAGCCTGAAAAATTTGTTAAAATTTCGAATTAATTTTGGATCAATATTGCTCTTTGCATTTCTGCTCTCCTGATACAAAGTGCCGAAAATTCAGTCTGAAAAATTTGTTAAAATTTCGAATTAATTTTGGATCAATATTGCTCTTTGCATTTCTGCTCTCCTGATACAAAGTGCCGAAAGTTCAGTCTGAAAATTTAGTTAAAATTTCGAATTTATTTTGGACCAATATTACTCTTTGCATTTCTGCTCTCCTGATACAAAGTGCCGAAAATTCAGCCTAAAAATTTTGTTAAAATTTCGAATTTATTTTAGACTAATATTACTCTTTGCATTTCTGCTCTCCTGATACAAAGTGCCGAAAGTTCAGTCTGAAAATTTAGTTAAAATTTCGAATTTATTTTGGACCAATATTACTCTTTGCATTTCTGCTCTCCTGATACAAAGTGCCGAAAATTCACTCTGAAAAATTTTGTTAAAATTTCGAATTTATTTTGGTCTAATATTACTCTTTGCATTTCTGCTCTCCTGATACAAAGTGCCGAAAATTCAGTCTGAAAATTTTCTTAAAATTTCGAATTTAATTTGGACTGATATTACTCTTTGCATTTCTGCTCTCCTGATACAAAGTATGAAAATTCAGTCTGAAAAATTTGTTTAAAATTTCGAATTTATTTTGGATTAATATTACTCTTTGCATTTCTGCTCTCCTGATACAAAGTATGAAAATTCAGTCTGAAAAATTTGTTAAAATTTCGAATTAATTTTGGATCAATATTGCTCTTTGTATTTCTGCTCTCCTGATAAAAAGTGCCGAAAATTCAGTCTGAAAAATTTGTTTAAAATTTCGAATTTATTTTGGATCAATATTACTCTTTGCATTTCTGTTCTCCTGATACAAAGTGCCGAAAATTCAGTCTGAAAAATTTGTTAAAATTTCGAATTAATTTTCGATCAATATTGCTCTTTGCATTTCTGCTCTCCTGATACAAAGTATGAAAATTCAGTCTGAAAAATTTGTTAAAATTTCGAATTAATTTTGGATCAATATTGCTCTTTGCATTTCTGCTCTCCTGATAGAAAGTGCCGAAAATTCAGTCTGAAAAATTTGTTAAAATTTCGAATTAATTTTGGATCAATATTGCTCTTTGCATTTCTGCTCTCCTGATATAAAGTGCTGAAAATTCAGTATGAAAAATTTGTTAAAATTTCCTTTAATTTTGGATCAATATTGCTCTTTGCATTTCTGCTCTCCTGATACAAAGTGCCGAAAATTCAGCCTAAAAATTTTGTTAAAATTTCGAATTTATTTTAGACTAATATTACTCTTTGCATTTCTGCTCTCCTGATACAAAGTGCCGAAAGTTCAGTCTGAAAATTTAGTTAAAATTTCGAATTTATTTTGGACCAATATTACTCTTTGCATTTCTGCTCTCCTGATACAAAGTGCCGAAAATTCAGTCTAAAAATTTTGTTAAAATTTCGAATTCATTTTGGACTAATATTACTCTTTGCATTTCTGCTCTCCTGATACAAAGTGCCGAAAATTCAGTCTGAAAAATTTGCTAAAATTTCGAATTTATTTTGGACCAATATTACTCTTTGCATTTCTGCTCTCCTGATACAAAGTGCCGAAAATTCAGTCTGAAAATGTATTAAAAATTTCGAATTGATTTCGGACCAATATTACTCTTTGCATTTCTGCTCTCCTGATACAAAGTGCCGAAAGTTCAGTCTGAAAATTTAGTTAAAATTTCGAATTTATTTTGGACCAATATTACTCTTTGCATTTCTGCTCTCCTGATACAAAGTGCCGAAAATTCAGTCTAAAAATTTTGTTAAAATTTCGAATTCATTTTGGACTAATATTACTCTTTGCATTTCTGCTCTCCTGATACAAAGTGCCGAAAATTCAGTCTGAAAAATTTGCTAAAATTTCGAATTTATTTTGGACCAATATTACTCTTTGCATTTCTGCTCTCCTGATACAAAGTGCCGAAAATTCAGTCTAAAAATTTTGTTAAAATTTCGAATTCATTTTGGACTAATATTACTCTTTGCATTTCTGCTCTCCTGATACAAAGTGCCGAAAGTTCAGTCTGAAAATTTAGTTAAAATTTCGAATTTATTTTGGACCAATATTACTCTTTGCATTTCTGCTCTCCTGATACAAAGTGCCGAAAATTCAGTCTGAAAATTTTGTTAAAATTTCGAATTTATTTTGGACTAATATTACTCTTTGCACTTCAGCTCTCCTGATACCAAGTGCCGAAAATTCAGTCTGAAAATTTTGTTAAAATTTCGAATTTATTTTGGACTAATATTACTCTTTGCATTTCTGCTCTCCTGATACAAAGTGCCGAAAATTCAGTCTGAAAATTTATTAAAAATTTCGAATTGATTTCGGACCAATATTACTCTTTGCATTTCTGCTCTCCTGATACAAAGTGCCGAAAATTCAGTCTGAAAATGTATTAAAAATTTCGAATTGATTTCGGACCAATATTACTCTTTGCATTTCTGCTCTCCTGATACAAAGTGCCGAAATTTCAGTCTGAAAATTTAGTTAAAATTTCGAATTTATTTTGGACCAATATTACTCTTTGCATTTCTGCTCTCCTGATACAAAGTGCCGAAAATTCAGTCTAAAAATTTTGTTAAAATTTCGAATTCATTTTGGACTAATATTACTCTTTGCATTTCTGCTCTCCTGATACAAAGTGCCGAAAGTTCAGTCTGAAAATTTAGTTAAAATTTCGAGTTTATTTTGGACCAATATTACTCTTTGCATTTCTGCTCTCCTGATACAAAGTGCCGAAAATTCAGTCTGAAAATTTTGTTAAAATTTCGAATTTATTTTGGACTAATATTACTCTTTGCACTTCTGCTCTCCTGATACCAAGTGCCGAAAATTCAGTCTGAAAATTTTGTTAAAATTTCGAATTTATTTTGGACTAATATTACTCTTTGCATTTCTGCTCTCCTGATACAAAGTGCCGAAAATTCAGTCTGAAAATTTATTAAAAATTTCGAATTCATTTTGGACTAATATTACTCTTTGCATTTCTGCTCTCCTGATACAAAGTGCCGAAAGTTCAGTCTGAAAATTTAGTTAAAATTTCGAATTTATTTTGGACCAATATTACTCTTTGCATTTCTGCTCTCCTGATACAAAGTGCCGAAAATTCAGTCTGAAAATTTTGTTAAAATTTCGAATTTATTTTGGACTAATATTACTCTTTGCACTTTTGCTCTCCTGATACCAAGTGCCGAAAATTCAGTCTGAAAATTTTGTTAAAATTTCGAATTTATTTTGGACTAATATTACTCTTTGCATTTCTGCTCTCCTGATACAAAGTGCCGAAAATTCAGTCTGAAAATTTTGTTAAAAATTCGAATTGATTTTGGACCATTATTACTCTTTGCATTTCTGCTCTCCTGATACAAAGTGTCGAAAATTCAGTCTAAAAATTTTGTTCAAATTTCGAATTTATTTTGGACTAATATTACTCTTTGCATTTCTGCTCTCCTGATACAAAGTGCCGAAAATTCAGTCTAAAAATTTTGTTAAAATTTCGAATTAATTTTGGACTAATATTACTCTTTGCATTTCTGCTCTCCTGATACAAAGTGCCGAAAATTCAGTCTGAAAATTTTGTTAAAAATTCGAATTTATTTTGGACCATTATTACTCTTTGCATTTCTGCTCTCCTGATACAAAGTGTCGAAAATTCAGTCTAAAAATTTTGTTCAAATTTCGAATTTATTTTGGACTAATATTACTCTTTGCATTTCTGCTCTCCTGATACAAAGTGCCGAAAATTCAGTCTGAAAAATTTGCTAAAATTTCGAATTTATTTTGGACCAATATTACTCTTTGCATTTCTGCTCTCCTGATACAAAGTGCCGAAAATTCAGTCTGAAAATTTTGTTAAAAATTCGAATTTATTTTGGACCATTATTACTCTTTGCATTTCTGCTCTCCTGATACAAAGTGTCGAAAATTCAGTCTAAAAATTTTGTTAAAATTTCGAATTTATTTTGGATTAATATTACTCTTTGCATTTCTGCTCTCCTGATACAAAGTGCCGAAAATTCAGTCTGAAAAATTTGTTAAAATTTCGAATTCATTTTGGATCAATATTGCTCTTTGCATTTCTGCTCTCCTGATACAAAGTGCCGAAAATTCAGTCTGAAAATTTTGTTCAAATTTCGAATTTATTTTGGACTAATATTACTCTTTGCATTTCTGCTCTCCTGATACAAAGTGCCGAAAATTCAGTCTGAAAATTTTGTTAAAATTTCGAATTAATTTTGGACTAATATTACTCTTTGCATTTCTGCTCTCCTGATACAAAGTGCCGAAAATTCAGTCTGAAAATTTTGTTAAAAATTCGAATTTATTTTGGACCATTATTACTCTTTGCATTTCTGCTCTCCTGATACAAAGTGCCGAAAATTCAGTCTGAAAATTTTGTTAAAATTTCGAATTAATTTTGGACTAATATTACTCTTTGCATTTCTGCTCTCCTGATACAAAGTGCCGAAAATTCAGTCTGAAAATTTTGTTAAAAATTCGAATTTATTTTGGACCATTATTACTCTTTGCATTTCTGCTCTCCTGATACAAAGTGTCGAAAATTCAGTCTAAAAATTTTGTTAAAATTTCGAATTTATTTTGGATTAATATTACTCTTTGCATTTCTGCTCTCCTGATACAAAGTGCCGAAAATTCAGTCTGAAAAATTTGTTAAAATTTCGAATTCATTTTGGATCAATATTGCTCTTTGCATTTCTGCTCTCCTGATACAAAGTGCCGAAAATTCAGTCTGAAAAATTTGTTAAAATTTCGAATTAAAATTTCGAATTAATTTTGGATCAATATTACTCTTTGCATTTCTGCTCTCCTGATACAAAGTGCCGAAAATTCAGTCTGAAAAATTTGTTTAAAATTTCGAATTAATTTTGGATCAATATTACTTTTTGCATTTCTGCTCTCCTGATACAAAGTGCCGAAAATTCAGTCTGAAAAATTTGTTTAAAATTTCGAATTAATTTTGGATCAATATTGCTCTTTGCATTTCTGCTCTCCTGATACAAAGTGCCGAAAATTCAGTCTGAAAAATTTGTTAAAATTTCGAATTAATTTTGGATCAATATTACTCTTTGCATTTCTGCTCTCCTGATACAAAGTGCCGAAAATTCAGTCTGAAAAATTTGTTAAAATTTCGAATTAATTTTGGATCAATATTACTCTTTGCATTTCTGCTCTCCTGATACAAAGTGCGAAAATTCAGTCTGAAAAATTTGTTTAAAATTTCGAATTAATTTTGGATCAATATTGCTCTTTGCATTTCTGCTCTCCTGATACAAAGTATGAAAATTCAGTCAGAAAAATTTGTTTAAAATTTCGAATTAATTTTGGATCAATATTACTCTTTGCATTTCTGCTCTCCTGATACAAAGTGCCGAAAATTCAGTCTGAAAAATTTGTTAAAATTTCGAATTAATTTTGGATCAATGTTACTCTTTGCATTTCTGCTCTCCTGATACAAAGTGCCGAAAATTCAGTCTGAAAAATTTGTTAAAATTTCAAATTAATTTTGGATCAATATTACTCTTTGCATTTCTGCTCTCCTGATACAAAGTGCCGAAAATTCAGTCTGAAAAATTTGTTAAAATTTCGAATTAATTTTGGATCAATATTGCTCTTTGCATTTCTGCTCTCCTGATACAAAGTGCCGAAAATTCAGTCTGAAAAATTTGTTAAAATTTCGAATTCATTTTGGATCAATATTGCTCTTTGCATTTCTGCTCTCCTGATACAAAGTGCCGAAAATTCAGTCTGAAAAATTTGTTAAAATTTCGAATTAAAATTTCGAATTTATTTTGGATTAATATTACTCTTTGCATTTCTGCTCTCCTGATACAAAGTGCCGAAAATTCAGTCTGAAAAATTTGTTAAAATTTCGAATTTATTTTGGATCAATATTGCTCTTTGCATTTCTGCTCTCCTGATACAAAGTATGAAAATTCAGTCTGAAAATTTTGTTAAAATTTCGAATTAATTTTGGACTAATATTACTCTTTGCATTTCTGCTCTCCTGATACAAAGTGCCGAAAATTCAGCCTGAAAAATTTGTTAAAATTTCGAATTAATTTTGGATCAATATTGCTCTTTGCATTTCTGCTCTCCTGATACAAAGTGCCGAAAATTCAGTCTGAAAAATTTGTTAAAATTTCGAATTAAAATTTCGAATTTATTTTGGATCAATATTACTCTTTGCATTTCTGTTCTCCTGATACAAAGTGCCGAAAATTCAGTCTGAAAAATTTGTTAAAATTTCGAATTAATTTTCGATCAATATTGCTCTTTGCATTTCTGCTCTCCTGATACAAAGTATGAAAATTCAGTCTGAAAAATTTGTTAAAATTTCGAATTAATTTTGGATCAATATTGCTCTTTGCATTTCTGCTCTCCTGATAGAAAGTGCCGAAAATTCAGTCTGAAAAATTTGTTAAAATTTCGAATTAATTTTGGATCAATATTGCTCTTTGCATTTCTGCTCTCCTGATATAAAGTGCTGAAAATTCAGTATGAAAAATTTGTTAAAATTTCCTTTAATTTTGGATCAATATTGCTCTTTGCATTTCTGCTCTCCTGATACAAAGTGCCGAAAATTCAGCCTAAAAATTTTGTTAAAATTTCGAATTTATTTTAGACTAATATTACTCTTTGCATTTCTGCTCTCCTGATACAAAGTGCCGAAAGTTCAGTCTGAAAATTTAGTTAAAATTTCGAATTTATTTTGGACCAATATTACTCTTTGCATTTCTGCTCTCCTGATACAAAGTGCCGAAAATTCAGTCTAAAAATTTTGTTAAAATTTCGAATTCATTTTGGACTAATATTACTCTTTGCATTTCTGCTCTCCTGATACAAAGTGCCGAAAATTCAGTCTGAAAAATTTGCTAAAATTTCGAATTTATTTTGGACCAATATTACTCTTTGCATTTCTGCTCTCCTGATACAAAGTGCCGAAAATTCAGTCTGAAAATGTATTAAAAATTTCGAATTGATTTCGGACCAATATTACTCTTTGCATTTCTGCTCTCCTGATACAAAGTGCCGAAAGTTCAGTCTGAAAATTTAGTTAAAATTTCGAATTTATTTTGGACCAATATTACTCTTTGCATTTCTGCTCTCCTGATACAAAGTGCCGAAAATTCAGTCTAAAAATTTTGTTAAAATTTCGAATTCATTTTGGACTAATATTACTCTTTGCATTTCTGCTCTCCTGATACAAAGTGCCGAAAATTCAGTCTGAAAAATTTGCTAAAATTTCGAATTTATTTTGGACCAATATTACTCTTTGCATTTCTGCTCTCCTGATACAAAGTGCCGAAAATTCAGTCTAAAAATTTTGTTAAAATTTCGAATTCATTTTGGACTAATATTACTCTTTGCATTTCTGCTCTCCTGATACAAAGTGCCGAAAGTTCAGTCTGAAAATTTAGTTAAAATTTCGAATTTATTTTGGACCAATATTACTCTTTGCATTTCTGCTCTCCTGATACAAAGTGCCGAAAATTCAGTCTGAAAATTTTGTTAAAATTTCGAATTTATTTTGGACTAATATTACTCTTTGCACTTCAGCTCTCCTGATACCAAGTGCCGAAAATTCAGTCTGAAAATTTTGTTAAAATTTCGAATTTATTTTGGACTAATATTACTCTTTGCATTTCTGCTCTCCTGATACAAAGTGCCGAAAATTCAGTCTGAAAATTTATTAAAAATTTCGAATTGATTTCGGACCAATATTACTCTTTGCATTTCTGCTCTCCTGATACAAAGTGCCGAAAATTCAGTCTGAAAATGTATTAAAAATTTCGAATTGATTTCGGACCAATATTACTCTTTGCATTTCTGCTCTCCTGATACAAAGTGCCGAAAGTTCAGTCTGAAAATTTAGTTAAAATTTCGAATTTATTTTGGACCAATATTACTCTTTGCATTTCTGCTCTCCTGATACAAAGTGCCGAAAATTCAGTCTAAAAATTTTGTTAAAATTTCGAATTCATTTTGGACTAATATTACTCTTTGCATTTCTGCTCTCCTGATACAAAGTGCCGAAAGTTCAGTCTGAAAATTTAGTTAAAATTTCGAATTTATTTTGGACCAATATTACTCTTTGCATTTCTGCTCTCCTGATACAAAGTGCCGAAAATTCAGTCTGAAAATTTTGTTAAAATTTCGAATTTATTTTGGACTAATATTACTCTTTGCACTTCTGCTCTCCTGATACCAAGTGCCGAAAATTCAGTCTGAAAATTTTGTTAAAATTTCGAATTTATTTTGGACTAATATTACTCTTTGCATTTCTGCTCTCCTGATACAAAGTGCCGAAAATTCAGTCTGAAAATTTATTAAAAATTTCGAATTCATTTTGGACTAATATTACTCTTTGCATTTCTGCTCTCCTGATACAAAGTGCCGAAAGTTCAGTCTGAAAATTTAGTTAAAATTTCGAATTTATTTTGGACCAATATTACTCTTTGCATTTCTGCTCTCCTGATACAAAGTGCCGAAAATTCAGTCTGAAAATTTTGTTAAAATTTCGAATTTATTTTGGACTAATATTACTCTTTGCACTTTTGCTCTCCTGATACCAAGTGCCGAAAATTCAGTCTGAAAATTTTGTTAAAATTTCGAATTTATTTTGGACTAATATTACTCTTTGCATTTCTGCTCTCCTGATACAAAGTGCCGAAAATTCAGTCTGAAAATTTTGTTAAAAATTCGAATTGATTTTGGACCATTATTACTCTTTGCATTTCTGCTCTCCTGATACAAAGTGTCGAAAATTCAGTCTAAAAATTTTGTTCAAATTTCGAATTTATTTTGGACTAATATTACTCTTTGCATTTCTGCTCTCCTGATACAAAGTGCCGAAAATTCAGTCTAAAAATTTTGTTAAAATTTCGAATTAATTTTGGACTAATATTACTCTTTGCATTTCTGCTCTCCTGATACAAAGTGCCGAAAATTCAGTCTGAAAATTTTGTTAAAAATTCGAATTTATTTTGGACCATTATTACTCTTTGCATTTCTGCTCTCCTGATACAAAGTGTCGAAAATTCAGTCTAAAAATTTTGTTCAAATTTCGAATTTATTTTGGACTAATATTACTCTTTGCATTTCTGCTCTCCTGATACAAAGTGCCGAAAATTCAGTCTGAAAAATTTGCTAAAATTTCGAATTTATTTTGGACCAATATTACTCTTTGCATTTCTGCTCTCCTGATACAAAGTGCCGAAAATTCAGTCTGAAAATTTTGTTAAAAATTCGAATTTATTTTGGACCATTATTACTCTTTGCATTTCTGCTCTCCTGATACAAAGTGTCGAAAATTCAGTCTAAAAATTTTGTTAAAATTTCGAATTTATTTTGGATTAATATTACTCTTTGCATTTCTGCTCTCCTGATACAAAGTGCCGAAAATTCAGTCTGAAAAATTTGTTAAAATTTCGAATTCATTTTGGATCAATATTGCTCTTTGCATTTCTGCTCTCCTGATACAAAGTGCCGAAAATTCAGTCTGAAAATTTTGTTAAAATTTCGAATTTATTTTGGACTAATATTACTCTTTGCATTTCTGCTCTCCTGATACAAAGTGCCGAAAATTCAGTCTGAAAAATTTGTTAAAATTTCGAATTAATTTTGGACTAATATTACTCTTTGCATTTCTGCTCTCCTGATACAAAGTGCCGAAAATTCAGTCTGAAAATTTTGTTAAAAATTCGAATTTATTTTGGACCATTATTACTCTTTGCATTTCTGCTCTCCTGATACAAAGTGCCGAAAATTCAGTCTGAAAATTTTGTTAAAATTTCGAATTAATTTTGGACTAATATTACTCTTTGCATTTCTGCTCTCCTGATACAAAGTGCCGAAAATTCAGTCTGAAAATTTTGTTAAAAATTCGAATTTATTTTGGACCATTATTACTCTTTGCATTTCTGCTCTCCTGATACAAAGTGTCGAAAATTCAGTCTAAAAATTTTGTTAAAATTTCGAATTTATTTTGGATTAATATTACTCTTTGCATTTCTGCTCTCCTGATACAAAGTGCCGAAAATTCAGTCTGAAAAATTTGTTAAAATTTCGAATTCATTTTGGATCAATATTGCTCTTTGCATTTCTGCTCTCCTGATACAAAGTGCCGAAAATTCAGTCTGAAAAATTTGTTAAAATTTCGAATTAAAATTTCGAATTAATTTTGGATCAATATTACTCTTTGCATTTCTGCTCTCCTGATACAAAGTGCCGAAAATTCAGTCTGAAAAATTTGTTTAAAATTTCGAATTAATTTTGGATCAATATTACTTTTTGCATTTCTGCTCTCCTGATACAAAGTGCCGAAAATTCAGTCTGAAAAATTTGTTTAAAATTTCGAATTAATTTTGGATCAATATTGCTCTTTGCATTTCTGCTCTCCTGATACAAAGTGCCGAAAATTCAGTCTGAAAAATTTGTTAAAATTTCGAATTAATTTTGGATCAATATTACTCTTTGCATTTCTGCTCTCCTGATACAAAGTGCCGAAAATTCAGTCTGAAAAATTTGTTAAAATTTCGAATTAATTTTGGATCAATATTACTCTTTGCATTTCTGCTCTCCTGATACAAAGTGCGAAAATTCAGTCTGAAAAATTTGTTTAAAATTTCGAATTAATTTTGGATCAATATTGCTCTTTGCATTTCTGCTCTCCTGATACAAAGTATGAAAATTCAGTCAGAAAAATTTGTTTAAAATTTCGAATTAATTTTGGATCAATATTACTCTTTGCATTTCTGCTCTCCTGATACAAAGTGCCGAAAATTCAGTCTGAAAAATTTGTTAAAATTTCGAATTAATTTTGGATCAATGTTACTCTTTGCATTTCTGCTCTCCTGATACAAAGTGCCGAAAATTCAGTCTGAAAAATTTGTTAAAATTTCAAATTAATTTTGGATCAATATTACTCTTTGCATTTCTGCTCTCCTGATACAAAGTGCCGAAAATTCAGTCTGAAAAATTTGTTAAAATTTCGAATTAATTTTGGATCAATATTGCTCTTTGCATTTCTGCTCTCCTGATACAAAGTGCCGAAAATTCAGTCTGAAAAATTTGTTAAAATTTCGAATTCATTTTGGATCAATATTGCTCTTTGCATTTCTGCTCTCCTGATACAAAGTGCCGAAAATTCAGTCTGAAAAATTTGTTAAAATTTCGAATTAAAATTTCGAATTTATTTTGGATTAATATTACTCTTTGCATTTCTGCTCTCCTGATACAAAGTGCCGAAAATTCAGTCTGAAAAATTTGTTAAAATTTCGAATTTATTTTGGATCAATATTGCTCTTTGCATTTCTGCTCTCCTGATACAAAGTATGAAAATTCAGTCTGAAAATTTTGTTAAAATTTCGAATTAATTTTGGACTAATATTACTCTTTGCATTTCTGCTCTCCTGATACAAAGTGCCGAAAATTCAGCCTGAAAAATTTGTTAAAATTTCGAATTAATTTTGGATCAATATTGCTCTTTGCATTTCTGCTCTCCTGATACAAAGTGCCGAAAATTCAGTCTGAAAAATTTGTTAAAATTTCGAATTAATTTTGGATCAATATTGCTCTTTGCATTTCTGCTCTCCTGATATAAAGTGCCTAAAATTCAGTATGAAAAATTTGTTAAAATTTCCTTTAATTTTGGATCAATATTGCTCTTTGCATTTCTGCTCTCCTGATACAAAGTGCGAAAATTCAGTCTGAAAAATTTGTTAAAATTTCCAATTAATTTTCGATCAATATTGCTCCTTGCATTTCTGCTCTCCTGATACAAAGTATGAAAATTCAGTCTGAAAAATTTGTTAAAATTTCGAATTAATTTTGGATCAATATTGCTCTTTGCATTTCTGCTCTCCTGATACAAAGTGCGAAAATTCAGTCTGAAAAATTTGTTTAAAATTTCGAATTAATTTTGGATCAATATTGCTCTTTGCATTTCTGCTCTCCTGATACAAAGTATGAAAATTCAGTCTGAAAAATTTGTTTAAAATTTCGAATTAATTTTGGATCAATATTACTCTTTGCATTTCTGCTCTCCTGATACAAAGTGCCGAAAATTCAGTCTGAAAAATTTGTTAAAATTTCGAATTAATTTTGGATCAATGTTACTCTTTGCATTTCTGCTCTCCTGATACAAAGTGCCGAAAATTCAGTCTGAAAAATTTGTTAAAATTTCGAATTAAAATTTCGAATTTATTTTGGATTAATATTACTCTTTGCATTTCTGCTCTCCTGATACAAAGTGCCGAAAATTCAGTCTGAAAAATTTGTTAAAATTTCGAATTTATTTTGGATCAATATTGCTCTTTGCATTTCTGCTCTCCTGATACAAAGTATGAAAATTCAGTCTGAAAAATTTGTTAAAATTTCGAATTAATTTTGGATCAATATTGCTCTTTGTATTTCTGCTCTCCTGATAAAAAGTGCCGAAAATTCAGTCTGAAAAATTTGTTTAAAATTTCGAATTTATTTTGGATCAATATTACTCTTTGCATTTCTGTTCTCCTGATACAAAGTGCCGAAAATTCAGTCTGAAAAATTTGTTAAAATTTCAAATTAATTTTGGATCAATATTACTCTTTGCATTTCTGCTCTCCTGATACAAAGTGCCGAAAATTCAGTCTGAAAAATTTGTTAAAATTTCGAATTAATTTTGGATCAATATTGCTCTTTGCATTTCTGCTCTCCTGATACAAAGTGCCGAAAATTCAGTCTGAAAAATTTGTTAAAATTTCGAATTCATTTTGGATCAATATTGCTCTTTGCATTTCTGCTCTCCTGATACAAAGTGCCGAAAATTCAGTCTGAAAAATTTGTTTAAAATTTCGAATTAATTTTGGATCAATATTGTTCTTTGCATTTCTGCTCTCCTGATACAAAGTGCCGAAAATTCAGTCTGAAAAATTTGTTAAAATTTCGAATTAATTTTGGATCAATATTACTCTTTGCATTTCTGCTCTCCTGATACAAAGTGCCGAAAATTCAGTCTGAAAAATTTGTTAAAATTTCGAATTAATTTTGGATCAATGTTACTCTTTGCATTTCTGCTCTCCTGATACAAAGTGCCGAAAATTCAGTCTGAAAAATTTGTTAAAATTTCAAATTAATTTTGGATCAATATTACTCTTTGCATTTCTGCTCTCCTGATACAAAGTGCCGAAAATTCAGTCTGAAAATTTTGTTAAAATTTCGAATTAATTTTGGACTAATATTACTCTTTGCATTTCTGCTCTCCTGATACAAAGTGCCGAAAATTCAGTCTGAAAATTTTGTTAAAAATTCGAATTTATTTTGGACCATTATTACTCTTTGCATTTCTGCTCTCCTGATACAAAGTGCCGAAAATTCAGTCTGAAAAATTTGTTAAAATTTCGAATTAATTTTGGATCAATATTGTTCTTTGCATTTCTGCTCTCCTGATACAAAGTGCCGAAAATTCAGTCTGAAAAATTTGTTTAAAATTTCGAATTAATTTTGGATCAATATTGCTCTTTGCATTTCTGCTCTCCTGATACAAAGTATGAAAATTCAGTCAGAAAAATTTGTTTAAAATTTCGAATTAATTTTGGATCAATATTACTCTTTGCATTTCTGCTCTCCTGATACAAAGTGCCGAAAATTCAGTCTGAAAAATTTGTTAAAATTTCGAATTAATTTTGGATCAATGTTACTCTTTGCATTTCTGCTCTCCTGATACAAAGTGCCGAAAATTCAGTCTGAAAAATTTGTTAAAATTTCAAATTAATTTTGGATCAATATTACTCTTTGCATTTCTGCTCTCCTGATACAAAGTGCCGAAAATTCAGTCTGAAAAATTTGTTAAAATTTCGAATTAATTTTGGATCAATATTGCTCTTTGCATTTCTGCTCTCCTGATACAAAGTGCCGAAAATTCAGTCTGAAAAATTTGTTAAAATTTCGAATTCATTTTGGATCAATATTGCTCTTTGCATTTCTGCTCTCCTGATACAAAGTGCCGAAAATTCAGTCTGAAAAATTTGTTAAAATTTCGAATTAAAATTTCGAATTTATTTTGGATTAATATTACTCTTTGCATTTCTGCTCTCCTGATACAAAGTGCCGAAAATTCAGCCTGAAAAATTTGTTAAAATTTCGAATTAATTTTGGATCAATATTGCTCTTTGCATTTCTGCTCTCCTGATACAAAGTGCCGAAAATTCAGTCTGAAAAATTTGTTAAAATTTCGAATTAATTTTGGATCAATGTTACTCTTTGCATTTCTGCTCTCCTGATACAAAGTGCCGAAAATTCAGTCTGAAAAATTTGTTAAAATTTCAAATTAATTTTGGATCAATATTACTCTTTGCATTTCTGCTCTCCTGATACAAAGTGCCGAAAATTCAGTCTGAAAAATTTGTTAAAATTTCGAATTAATTTTGGATCAATATTGCTCTTTGCATTTCTGCTCTCCTGATACAAAGTGCCGAAAATTCAGTCTGAAAAATTTGTTAAAATTTCGAATTCATTTTGGATCAATATTGCTCTTTGCATTTCTGCTCTCCTGATACAAAGTGCCGAAAATTCAGTCTGAAAAATTTGTTAAAATTTCGAATTAATTTTGGATCAATATTGCTCTTTGCATTTCTGCTCTCCTGATACAAAGTGCCGAAAATTCAGTCTGAAAAATTTGTTAAAATTTCCTTTAATTTTGGATCAATATTGCTCTTTGCATTTCTGCTCTCCTGATACAAAGTGCGAAAATTCAGTCTGAAAAATTTGTTAAAATTTCCTTTAATTTTGGATCAATATTGCTCTTTGCATTTCTGCTCTCCTGATACAAAGTATGAAAATTCAGTCTGAAAATTTTGTTAAAATTTCGAATTAATTTTGGACTAATATTACTCTTTGCATTTCTGCTCTCCTGATACAAAGTGCCGAAAATTCAGCCTGAAAAATTTGTTAAAATTTCGAATTAATTTTGGATCAATATTGCTCTTTGCATTTCTGCTCTCCTGATACAAAGTGCCGAAAATTCAGTCTGAAAAATTTGTTAAAATTTCGAATTAATTTTGGATCAATATTGCTCTTTGCATTTCTGCTCTCCTGATATAAAGTGCCTAAAATTCAGTATGAAAAATTTGTTAAAATTTCCTTTAATTTTGGATCAATATTGCTCTTTGCATTTCTGCTCTCCTGATACAAAGTGCGAAAATTCAGTCTGAAAAATTTGTTAAAATTTCCAATTAATTTTCGATCAATATTGCTCCTTGCATTTCTGCTCTCCTGATACAAAGTATGAAAATTCAGTCTGAAAAATTTGTTAAAATTTCGAATTAATTTTGGATCAATATTGCTCTTTGCATTTCTGCTCTCCTGATACAAAGTGCGAAAATTCAGTCTGAAAAATTTGTTTAAAATTTCGAATTAATTTTGGATCAATATTGCTCTTTGCATTTCTGCTCTCCTGATACAAAGTGCCGAAAATTCAGTCTGAAAAATTTGTTAAAATTTCGAATTAATTTTGGATCAATATTACTCTTTGCATTTCTGCTCTCCTGATACAAAGTGCCGAAAATTCAGTCTGAAAAATTTGTTAAAATTTCGAATTTATTTTGGATCAATATTGCTCTTTGCATTTCTGCCCTCCTGATACAAAGTATGAAAATTCAGTCTGAAAAATTTGTTAAAATTTCGAATTAATTTTGGATCAATATTGCTCTTTGCATTTCTGCTCTCCTGATACAAAGTGCCGAAAATTCAGTCTGAAAAATTTGTTAAAATTTCGAATTCATTTTGGATCAATATTGCTCTTTGCATTTCTGCTCTCCTGATACAAAGTGCCGAAAATTCAGTCTGAAAAATTTGTTTAAAATTTCGAATTAATTTTGGATCAATATTGTTCTTTGCATTTCTGCTCTCCTGATACAAAGTGCCGAAAATTCAGTCTGAAAAATTTGTTAAAATTTCGAATTAATTTTGGATCAATATTACTCTTTGCATTTCTGCTCTCCTGATACAAAGTGCCGAAAATTCAGTCTGAAAAATTTGTTAAAATTTCGAATTAATTTTGGATCAATGTTACTCTTTGCATTTCTGCTCTCCTGATACAAAGTGCCGAAAATTCAGTCTGAAAAATTTGTTAAAATTTCAAATTAATTTTGGATCAATATTACTCTTTGCATTTCTGCTCTCCTGATACAAAGTGCCGAAAATTCAGTCTGAAAAATTTGTTAAAATTTCGAATTAATTTTGGATCAATATTGCTCTTTGCATTTCTGCTCTCCTGATACAAAGTGCCGAAAATTCAGTCTGAAAAATTTGTTAAAATTTCGAATTCATTTTGGATCAATATTGCTCTTTGCATTTCTGCTCTCCTGATACAAAGTGCCGAAAATTCAGTCTGAAAAATTTGTTTAAAATTTCGAATTAATTTTGGATCAATATTACTCTTTGCATTTCTGCTCTCCTGATACAAAGTGCCGAAAATTCAGTCTGAAAATTTTGTTCAAATTTCGAATTTATTTTGGACTAATATTACTCTTTGCATTTCTGTTCTCCTGATACAAAGTGCCGAAAATTCAGCCTGAAAATTTTGTTAAAATTTCGAATTTATTTTGGACTAATATTACTCTTTGCATTTCTGCTCTCCTGATACAAAGTGCCGAAAATTCAGTCTGAAAATTTTCTTAAAATTTTGAATTTATTTTGGACCAATATTACTCTTTGCATTTCTGCTCTCCTGATACAAAGTGCCGAAAATTCAGTCTGAAAATGTTGTTAAAATTTCGAATTTATTTTGGACTAATATTACTCTTTGCATTTCTGTTCTCCTGATACAAAGTGCCGAAAATTCAGCCTGAAAATTTTGTTAAAAATTCGAATTTATTTTGGACCATTATTACTCTTTGCATTTCTGCTCTCCTGATACCAAGTGCCGAAAATTCAGTCTGAAAATTTTGTTAAAATTTCGAATTTATTTTGGACTAATATTACTCTTTGCATTTCTGCTCTCCTGATACAAAGTGCCGAAAATTCAGTCTGAAAATTTTCTTAAAATTTTGAATTTATTTTGGACCAATATTACTCTTTGCATTTCTGCTCTCCTGATACAAAGTGCCGAAAATTCAGTCTGAAAATTTTGTTAAAATTTCGAATTTATTTTGGACTAATATTACTCTTTGCATTTCTGTTCTCCTGATACAAAGTGCCGAAAATTCAGCCTGAAAATTTTGTTAAAAATTCGAATTTATTTTGGACCATTATTACTCTTTGCATTTCTGCTCTCCTGATACAAAGTGCCGAAAATTCAGTCTGAAAAATTTGTTAAAAATTCGAATTTATTTTGGACTATTATTACTCTTTGCATTTCTGCTCTCCTGATACAAAGTGTCGAAAATTCAGTCTAAAAATTTTGTTCAAATTTCGAATTTATTTTGGACTAATATTACTCTTTGCATTTCTGCTCTCCTGATACAAAGTGCCGAAAATTCAGTCTAAAAATTTTGTTAAAATTTCGAATTCATTTTGGACTAATATTACTCTTTGCATTTCTGCTCTCCTGATACAAAGTGCCGAAAATTCAGTCTGAAAAATTTGCTAAAATTTCGAATTTATTTTGGACCAATATTACTCTTTGCATTTCTGCTCTCCTGATACAAAGTGCCGAAAATTCAGTCTGAAAATGTATTAAAAATTTCGAATTGATTTCGGACCAATATTACTCTTTGCATTTCTGCTCTCCTGATACAAAGTGCCGAAAATTCAGTCTGAAAATTTTGTTAAAATTTCGAATTTATTTTGGACTAATATTACTCTTTGCATTTCTGCTCTTCTGATACCAAGTGCCGAAAATTCAGTCTGAAAATTTTGTTAAAATTTCGAATTTATTTTGGAGTAATATTACTCTTTGCATTTCTGCTCTCCTGATACAAAGTGCCGAAAATTCAGTCTGAAAAATTTGCTAAAATTTCGAATTTATTTTGGACTAATATTACTCTTTGCATTTCTGTTCTCCTGATACAAAGTGCCGAAAATTCAGCCTGAAAATTTTGTTAAAATTTCGAATTTATTTTGGACCAATATTACTCTTTGCATTTCTGCTCTCCTGATACCAAGTGCCGAAAATTCAGTCTGAAAATTTTGTTAAAATTTCGAATTTATTTTGGACCAATATTACTCTTTGCATTTCTGTTCTCCTGATACAAAGTGCCGAAAATTCAGCCTGAAAATTTTGTTAAAAATTCGAATTTATTTTGGACCAATATTACTCTTTGCATTTCTGCTCTCCTGATACAAAGTGCCGAAAATTCAGTCTGAAAATTTTGTTAAAATTTCGAATTTATTTTGGACTAATATTACTCTTTGCATTTCTGCTCTCCTGATACAAAGTGCCGAAAATTCAGTCTGAAAAATTTGTTAAAAATTCGAATTTATTTTGGACTATTATTACTCTTTGCATTTCTGCTCTCCTGATACAAAGTGTCGAAAATTCAGTCTAAAAATTTTGTTCAAATTTCGAATTTATTTTGGACTAATATTACTCTTTGCATTTCTGCTCTCCTGATACAAAGTGCCGAAAATTCAGCCTGAAAATTTTGTTAAAATTTTGAATTTATTTTGGACCATTATTACTCTTTGCATTTCTGCTCTCCTGATACCAAGTGCCGAAAATTCAGTCTGAAAATTTTGTTAAAATTTCGAATTTATTTTGGACCAATATTACTCTTTGCATTTCTGTTCTCCTGATACAAAGTGCCGAAAATTCAGCCTGAAAATTTTGTTAAAAATTCGAATTTATTTTGGACCAATATTACTCTTTGCATTTCTGCTCTCCTGATACAAAGTGCCGAAAATTCAGTCTGAAAATTTTGTTAAAATTTCGAATTTATTTTGGACTAATATTACTCTTTGCATTTCTGCTCTCCTGATACAAAGTGCCGAAAATTCAGTCTGAAAAATTTGTTAAAAATTCGAATTTATTTTGGACTATTATTACTCTTTGCATTTCTGCTCTCCTGATACAAAGTGTCGAAAATTCAGTCTAAAAATTTTGTTCAAATTTCGAATTTATTTTGGACTAATATTACTCTTTGCATTTCTGCTCTCCTGATACAAAGTGCCGAAAATTCAGTCTAAAAATTTTGTTAAAATTTCGAATTCATTTTGGACTAATATTACTCTTTGCATTTCTGCTCTCCTGATACAAAGTGCCGAAAATTCAGTCTGAAAAATTTGCTAAAATTTCGAATTTATTTTGGACCAATATTACTCTTTGCATTTCTGCTCTCCTGATACAAAGTGCCGAAAATTCAGTCTGAAAATGTATTAAAAATTTCGAATTGATTTCGGACCAATATTACTCTTTGCATTTCTGCTCTCCTGATACAAAGTGCCGAAAATTCAGTCTGAAAATTTTGTTAAAATTTCGAATTTATTTTGGACTAATATTACTCTTTGCATTTCTGCTCTCCTGATACCAAGTGCCGAAAATTCAGTCTGAAAATTTTGTTAAAATTTCGAATTTATTTTGGAGTAATATTACTCTTTGCATTTCTGCTCTCCTGATACAAAGTGCCGAAAATTCAGTCTGAAAAATTTGCTAAAATTTCGAATTTATTTTGGACTAATATTACTCTTTGCATTTCTGTTCTCCTGATACAAAGTGCCGAAAATTCAGCCTGAAAATTTTGTTAAAATTTCGAATTTATTTTGGACTAATATTACTCTTTGCATTTCTGCTCTCCTGATACAAAGTGCCGAAAATTCAGTCTGAAAATTTTCTTAAAATTTTGAATTTATTTTGGACCAATATTACTCTTTGCATTTCTGCTCTCCTGATACAAAGTGCCGAAAATTCAGTCTGAAAATTTTGTTAAAATTTCGAATTTATTTTGGACTAATATTACTCTTTGCATTTCTGTTCTCCTGATACAAAGTGCCGAAAATTCAGCCTGAAAATTTTGTTAAAAATTCGAATTTATTTTGGACCATTATTACTCTTTGCATTTCTGCTCTCCTGATACAAAGTGTCGAAAATTCAGTCTAAAAATTTTGTTCAAATTTCGAATTTATTTTGGACTAATATTACTCTTTGCATTTCTGCTCTCCTGATACAAAGTGCCGAAAATTCAGTCTAAAAATTTTGTTAAAATTTCGAATTCATTTTGGACTAATATTACTCTTTGCATTTCTGCTCTCCTGATACAAAGTGCCGAAAATTCAGTCTGAAAATGTATTAAAAATTTCGAATTGATTTCGGACCAATATTACTCTTTGCATTTCTGCTCTCCTGATACCAAGTGCCGAAAATTCAGTCTGAAAATTTTGTTAAAATTTCGAATTTATTTTGGACTAATATTACTCTTTGCATTTCTGCTCTCCTGATACCAAGTGCCGAAAATTCAGTCTGAAAATTTTGTTAAAATTTCGAATTTATTTTGGACTAATATTACTCTTTGCATTTCTGCTCTCCTGATACAAAGTGCCGAAAATTCAGTCTGAAAAATTTGCTAAAATTTCGAATTTATTTTGGACTAATATTACTCTTTGCATTTCTGTTCTCCTGATACAAAGTGCCGAAAATTCAGCCTGAAAATTTTGTTAAAATTTCGAATTTATTTTGGACTAATATTACTCTTTGCATTTCTGCTCTCCTGATACAAAGTGCCGAAAATTCAGTCTAAAAATATTGTTAAAATTTCGAATTTATTTTGGACTAAAATTATTTGTTGCATTTCTGCTCTCCTGATACAAAGTGCAGAAAATTCAGTTTAATTTTTTTTTTAATTCGGGTTTATGTCGGATCAAAATTACTCTTTGAATTTATGCTCTCCTAATATAACATGCCGAAAATTCACTCTGAAAGTTTTATTAAAAATATGAGTAAGAACCGTCACGTTTCCACCAACCTGCATGCAGGAACTGTTAAATTTCTTACGTTTAAATTTACTTGCCCCTTTTGGTAATATTTAACTAAATTCAAAAAACGAAATATAGCCTGAATATATAAATATTCAACCTGTTCGCAACTGAATGATACAAAAAGAAATTTGCGTTATTACTAGTACCAAGTACTAAGTGAAATAACATTGGTTTAAGACTTAACTTAGTACTTAGTACTAGTAATAACGCAAATTTCTTTTGTATCATTCAATATCCGGCGTGGTACTAGCCAGGGAAGTAGTTGTTTCAATAAGTTATTTGTTTATAGTCTTAGTAAGACTTAATTTTGCTTGCAGAGTTACGAACAGGTTGAATATTTATATATTCAGGCTATATTTCGTTTTTTGAATTTATTTAATACTTTCTGCAATAAGTAAGGTTGTTTCTATTTTATTTAATATTTAACTGTTGTACATTGTGTTGCCTATAGCACAACATGAAGAGTAATTATAAGAGTAATAATCAGGTATTATTATCCAGTGTATGTAATAAAACTACAGGATAACTTACAATAAATGATAATTCAGTTTAATATAAACAATAATTTTTAAGACTTTTGGCAATTTAGGAATTTTGACTTGGAGCTTATGCAATTTCGGACAAACGACGTCCAGTTGAATTTATCCTGCAGGTCTAGTGCAGGGCCACGCGAGCATTATTTAAATAAATGCACTCCTCTTAGTCTTTCAGTTTAGAAAAGGATATTTATTTAAACGATGGATGATTTAAGTTTTTTTGATCAGCAAGCCGCTAGTAATGTAAGTAAATTTTTCTCCGAAATTTTAAGGTTAGATTACCAAGTTCTCTTTTTAGGAAGTGCAAATCGGTAAACTCCTGGAAGAAATCACGCAGCTTCGCAATGCCATCGCGAACAAGACATCAGGACCCGAGGAGACGCCCGAGGTTTCCAAGTTGAACGTTGAAAACACCAAACTCAAACATCGACTGGCTATTTTAGAACGTGTAAGTTATACACATATGGATATAGTTGCTATGGTTATCATTTATTATGCAAATGAACATTTTAAATTATCAACTTATTAATTATGTATAATTCGCATCGTAATATTAACCCTTTCAGCCGTGGTTTTTAAATAAAAAAAAAAAATTTTTGTTAATTATTATTGATGGGGTGCTTCTTAAGACCATTAATACCAAATTTGAACTCATTTGCTTAATTAGTATAGGAATTAATTAGTGAGGCTTTGTTGAAGTGACATCTAGTGATAAACAGCAAAGATATGGATTCTCATAGTAAGTAGAGACATGTAAATGTTGCGGTGTCAATTGCCTCCACCAGGGCCGAAAGGGTTAATGAGATTTTATTGAATGAAATTAATAAGAATTTTAGGACTAATGGTATTTTGTAATAAAAGTTACTCTATGTATGCGAAATTACTTTCTATATTTTAAGAAGGTTTACTATATCGACTTTAATTTCAGTCCATCAAACTAGCTGAAGGTAAAAGCAAAAAGAAACCAGTAGGTGGAATGGAAGGCATTCTAGAATCTCTAGTATCTCTATTCGGAGATGCCATAAAAACCACCTTCCCAGATCTAACTGATCCTCTAGTAGTCATAACAGGATCTAAAAGTCCAAAATTTGGAGATTATCAACTGAACTCTGCTATGGCTATTGCCAACGCATACTCTTACCAAGGGAAAAATGTGAAGCCCACTGAGATTGCCAAGAAGCTTCTAGCAGCTGTGCCGAGCCATCCTATGGTGGAAAAACTGGAGATCGCAGGCCCTGGTTTTATTAATATATTTTTGAGCAGGACCCATGGACTGCAGACCTTGCAAACGATATTCGACTGCGGGGTGCAGCCTCCCCCGTTAAGCAAGAAAATGCGGGTGCTTGTTGATTTTTCCTCTCCAAATATTGCCAAGGAGATGCATGTAGGACATTTGAGGTTGGTTTAAACAGCTTTTTGTGCTAATGAAGTATAATTTGATCAAAACGAGATACAAAGTTGGAGATTAATTTAATTTTACAGCATTAACACTACCAAAATTCTTTACAAGTTGGTTTAAAGTGAAAGTCGCCTTATGTTTTGTTATACCTACTACTATAGAATTTAGTCGTAGCCTCCTCAATCGGAGTTTCTTATAGATCTACAATCATTGGAGATAGTATATCCAGGCTTCTAGAGTACTTGGGGCATGATGTTCTTCGAGTGAATCATGTTGGGGATTGGGGAACGCAATTTGGGATGCTGATTGCACATCTCCAGGACCAGTTTCCCAATTATTTGGAGGTGTCTCCTCCGATTGGGGATTTGCAGGCTTTCTACAAGGAATCGAAGAAGCGATTTGATGAAGATGAGGAGTTCAAGAAGAGAGCATATGCTAGTGTCGTCAAGCTTCAAGCCTTCGATCCCGACCATAATAAAGCCTGGAAGTTGATTTGCGACGTTTCCAGGAAAGGTAATATTATTTACATATAAACTCGTACATACAGAAATTTAGTAGTGATGCCGGGTTTACACGATGCCAATTGGGGAGACAATTGTCAGAGGACAATTTACTGGCATAAAATTATTGGCTACGTGTAACACCTCTGGCCAATTGGCGTGCGAACTGCCCTGCCAGTTGTCCTGAAATTCGATTGTCTTCAGGAGTAGACAGAGGACAATTGGCTGGGCGCAGTGACGCCCCCCCACCACTCTATCAAGACAGTTGTCTAGACAATTGGCGCCGTGTGAACATTGTAGGGTAGTAGATCTCTCGTTTTGGGCCAGTTTGCTTTAGTCAGTCGAGACTGTTACACAACAGACGATGAGCACTCCACCATTTTTCGTCACCAACTGCCGTGGCAATAGTTTCACCGTGTAAACAAGTTCTCATTCAATTGGACTGGCCTCAGACATTCACGCAACTGGCCAAAGACAACTGGCCCCGACAATTGTCTCTTCGATTGGCATCGTATAAACGCGGCATGATGGCTGGTGTCATATCCCATAGTATGGCCAATTATACTTTTTATGTCTCAATATCTTCTCGGATTAATGTATTTAAACACGATTTATGTTATTTTTTCAGAATTCCAAAATGTGTATGACCGTTTGGACATAAAGATAACAGAAAAAGGCGAGTCCTTCTACCAAACACGAATGCACGACGTAGTGAAGTATCTTACTGAAAAGAACCTCCTCGAAGAAGACGCCGGACGTAAAGTCATGTGGGGCAGCGGCGTAAAGATCCCAATGACAGTCGTAAAATCCGACGGTGGTTACACCTACGACACGTCCGACCTGGCGGCGATAAAATTCCGACTGCAAGAGGAGAAAGCCGACTGGCTAATTTACGTGACGGACGCGGGACAAGCCACACACTTTGAACTGGTTTTCAAATGCTCGCAACGCGCGGGTATCCTCGATGAATCCACACGGGTCGATCACGTCGGTTTCGGTGTCGTGTTAGGGGAAGACAAGAAGAAGTTCAAAACGCGTTCTGGGGACACGGTCCGGTTATCCGATTTGCTGGACGAAGGATTGAAGCGCTCGCTCGAGAAATTGAGGGAAAAGGGACGCGACAAGGTTCTGACCAGCGAGGAATTGAAATCCGCACAAGAATCGATCGCTTACGGATGCATAAAGTACGCCGACTTGAGTCATAACAGAAGCCATGAGTACGTCTTCTCGTTTGATAAAATGCTGGAGGATAGAGGCAACACCGCCGTGTACCTCCTTTACGCATACACCCGCATCCGCTCGATCGCGCGAACTGCCAACATTTCTTCGGAAGAAATACGAGAATTGGCGAAAACCGTCCCGATTTCTTTAGACCATGAGAAGGAATGGAAGTTGGGGAAGGCACTGTTGAGGTTTCCTGATGAACTCATTAAGATTACTAATGATTTGTGCCTTCATCATCTCTGCGAGTACATATATGAGATTTGTACGTGTTTCTCCGAGTTTTATGATAATTGCTATTGCGTGGAGAAAGATTCGACTGGTAATATTGTTAAGGTTAATCACGGAAGGATTCTATTGGCGGAAGCGACTGCTTTAGTGATGGCTCAATGTTTCCATATACTCGGTTTGAAACCTGTGTCTAAGATGTAACTTTTGTAAAATAAATGCTGATGTTCACGGTTTTTATTTTTGTGTTTTATTACATCACTTCTGGAATTTGTGTTATTGGCCTGAACTTCTCACTTTATTTGATACCATTTCAAGGTAAGAATATAAAATCTCTTTAATGAATTTTTTCCGCTACCGACAAAGTAAATAAGCATTGCATACATAGTTACAGGTACCGTAAGTGGCTGATAACATTCGTGGTGTTTGTTGTCCTTGGCGACGGAACTTAATTTTTATTTACGGACCTAGGAAAATAATAAACAGAAACGTAACGCTCCGACATATAGGCGAGCAACACATTTTCGTCTATACCTATAGCATTGGCATCCTTTTTACATAACCACTGCTTAAAAGAGTCGTAACAGGGCACATACCTTTTTCGATTTTCTCGGTAACAGGTCTAATATCTGCAGCTTCGTTTGCATCCATGCCCGCAGAAAGTGTCACTGGATTGACACAAACAAACAAAATTCGACATTGTTTTCTCGGTTGCTGGGTTGCCATAGGACGCATAGGTGACTATAAACATTTGAATCCCAAATGTTACAAGCCGTATTTTAGAATACTTTCTGATCTTTTTAAAGTATTATATTTCCGGTGGCGGAAAAAATTTAATAAGCAGCACGGAACGTAATGACAATTAACCTTTTCGGTAGGCGACGAGCTTCAAATGTTAATACATCCTTACGTTCCTTGTTGCTTAAATGACTATTTAAAGAGGAGGCTAATAGATCTTAAAGCGTCTCTATAACACGTTTTGCACCAAGCACAATCGCTCCAATTACTTTTACATCTGCACAGGTAACAGCCTACAAGTGATTTGGAAGAGAAGGCTAAGAGATAGATCTTAACGTGTCTCTTAACCTCTTGGAACTGTTATAAAGGAAACACGTATTTTGTTACTGTTCTCTCCTCCATCGAATATTCACTGCCTATCTATAAATTTCTTTGACAAGAAATAGAACGCAGAAATGGTCTTGAGAATTTTAATTTTGATCTGGATGTAGGAAGGTAAAGAGAAAAATGTATATAAAAAACAATTTCTTTATTTCAAAAACATTTATAATACTTGTTAATGACTTGAATGGAAATAATAAATACGATTTATTTTTTTTTATATAAAAATTTAGCGATGGACAAAAAAAGCTACTGTACAAATAATAAATACAAATGGAAATATAAGTATCATTATAATCGATAGATATCTTAAAAGACAGCTCTTCATTTAAACAATTACCAGCGAGTTTATATGGTCTATTGGACAACATATATCAACATTAAATTAGTACATTTTGTGTTCATATACTCAACAACAGCACACAAAATATACTACATGGCAGGCGGATAAAAATATAATCTTAAACTCTATTTTACAACAAAATAATCTCATGAAATGTGGCAATATGGCATGTCTGCAAGGTACACAGCGGATAATTATTCTGCTTTATATCGTTTTTTTTTTAAACATAGATCAGTCACAATGATATATAATATTAAGTAAAGCAACACAACATACATTAGTAATGATCATTCATTTTCTCCTATCTAGAATAAATTCGTTTTTTGTTTTAATTAAAATTATTAAAAAGTTAATAACTGGACTATATTTACACTTTTTTGATACTTTTTTTTTTAATATATGGCATCTTTGACTGTTCTTGTACAATCTATTACTTACCCTATCTAGATGTTATGGCACTACCATTAAATGGCTCTTTCGTACGCTCGCTCGCTTGTATTCCTTAAATTTTATGCAAATATTTACAAGAGGGTCGGTGCACGTTCTCGAAGCTCACATTTTCTTCTGCAATTCAGTCAAGAGTTTAAACTTATAAGATATAAAAAAAAATGGTTTCGCGTCGAGGATGTGCGCCGGCGTGAATCACATACATATAGGTAACATATTGTAAATAAATAATATACATTTTTTTGGCATCTTTGAAATACATACACAAATAGACTTTGGTATCTTGGTATAAAACGTCTCACATTTTGAAAAGTATGTTTTAATTTTTGGTACATCACACTTAGTTAATTGTCGTCTTGTTTTTCAACAGTTACACTAGCAGGTGTCACTCCAGGTGATCCACCATCTATCCAGGCAACCCGTGTTGCGTTTCTTCCGCTTCTTGGAGTTTTCTGCTTGCTTCTTCTGAAACCGGATGTTGTATGGATCTTCGGCTAATTCCGGATATAGCTGGACGTCGTGAATGTACTCCCCTTCGTAATTCGTCACGTATCCTGTTTTCATAATCTCATCTACCTCGCCAGCCGTCCATTCTATGCTCCCCAAAAATCCGTTCTTCAAAGCTTCCTTCTCCTTATGCCAGGCTTTCCTGATGGCGGAAAGCTTCGCATGATGCAACAATCTCTGCTTTTCTTTCTCTAAAGTAGTGCCATACCTCAAGTTAATAACTGCGTTCAAGCCATGTATCTTCACATCGAAGTAATTGTTTCCACTACCGTTCTCCTTCGCGATTTCATGGAAGGTCGTGTTAACCTGCCCCTGTAACCGCTTTAATTGACCCTTATCATCGTTAGCCTTCCACGTTTCCTCTTTCACGAAATGGAAAGCGTCTTGTTGCGCGGAGTGCACCACGAAAGTAAACGGAAGCAGGTACGACCTGTTGAATACGGAAGTGTACACATCCCGGTATATAGCATTAGCAGCCGGCACACTCGACACAATCGCCCTTCCCTGCGAAGTCCTCGACACCAAGATCCCTTTCCCGAAAGGCGGGTCAGAGGCGGCGCCTATCTTCTTCGGAACCAGGTCCATGACGTCGGTCTTGAGTGCGGATTTGGAGGGCGTCGAGAGACCGTCGGCTTCGGTCATCCTCCTGGAGTAGATATGTGCCAGGAAGCCGGATTGGATTCCGGTCGACGGCTTCTGCATGGTCAGTTGGCTGCTCAGCTTCTCGTTCACCGGGTCCCAGAAGGCGGGTGCTTGGGAGAGTACTGGTGGCATGGTGCCGCCTGGTAGTTGGTCGGGGTAGAGCTGCGGTGCCAGGCTTTTGAGGTCGTATCCTAATTTCCTCAACCAGCTTTGGTAATCTAGAAACATGGATTGTGTTATTAGCTGGAAATGCTTAAAAAAAAATGATTTGAGTTGTGGAAGAGCAGATTAAAAATTGTTATAAGACGTTTGTTCTTTAAACTTTTTCTCGCAATTGATGAATACATTATGCATTGTTTGGCAAACCACAAGTTGATTGCCACCGCGACGGAGGGGTTTAAAAAAATAATTATTCTAAAAATCACTAACATTTTGGATTGAAATTATTATAAACCAATAACGGAAAGACTTTTGTTGTTTAAATTTTTTCTTATAATAGATAAATACATTCTGCACTGTTTGGCATACCACAAGTTGATTGTCACGCCATAGAAAGGGTTAAAAATAATAATTATTCTAAAAATCACCAACATTTTGAATTGAAATTGTTATAAACCAATAACGGAAAGATGTTTGTTGTTTATTTTTTTTCTCGTAATAGATGAATACATTCTGCATTGTTTGGAATACCACAAGTTGATTGTCACACCGTCGAAGGGCTTTAAAAATAATTATTCTAAAATAATTGTTGATGTTACCGACACAATGCGATTCGCCTGCTAATTGCGACCGTAGGCGGTTATGGCGGACAGAAGACGACACGGGATCAGCTGCTCTTATTAATGGATTCCATTTTTTTGTTTTTTATATCAGTTGAATAGAACTTTCCAAATAAATCGTTTAATTGCGTGTTTCGTCATTCAACATCGCACCGACACTACAGATTAACAGGCTATGGGCCCAGGATGCGCGAAAATAACCAGACAAGTTTACCACGGGTGAGGTTAGGATCGGTTCACAAGCGTTTCGTAAAAACATTCACGCAACGAGGAAGCCATGAGGTTCCATGGGACTGAGATTCGAAGTGCTAAACAAAAGCAACTTCGAGGCATGGAAAATCCAGATGTGTTTTAATAAAAAAGAGGCGCGTGGGGCGGACGTAAGCGGAACAAGGACCAGACCGACGCCCACAACGGATAACTCAGCAGTGGATGCATAGGATGAAACAGACTTGAAGGCTCAGTCGGACATTATCCTGGTCATAAGCCTCTACCGAAATAAGGCAGGTAAAGTCGTGCAAAACGTCCAATGAAATTTGGATAAAATTGGAAGACATTTGCCTGTCAAAAGAACCAGCTCGGAAGGCGGCTTTGCTGAACCACCTCATGAAAGGTGACGACGCCCGGGAACACTGCCGACGATTCACCGACGCGGTGGATAAGCTGCCAGAGCTAAAGGTCGAAATCAACGAGGATTTATTGGCCGTCATGATCCTGCGGAGTTTGCCGGAGATCTTCGAGAACTTTCGGTGTGCCATGTCGTCATGGGACTCATTAGTCCGGGCGCACATTGCGACGCAGGCCGCGCAGGCGACACAGGGCAGGTTTTTGTATCGCAGGGATTTTAATACGCGGGCGCAAATTGGGACGCAGAGCAGCACAGGGGTTGTTTACACTTTACAAGTATTACAAGTATTTGATGCGCGTAGCGATACAGCGCATAAAAAGTCGCAAAACGCGATGCACGCGGGCATAGTGAACAGTAACAAAAACGGACAGCACTCTAAAAGGCTCGACAAAAGTGACGCCGTGAAGAAAGATGCTAAAATAAAGTGTTTCAAGTGCGGCAAGGTCGGGCATAGCGCGAAGAACTGTCGTGAACTGGAAAAGGACGGAAAAAGCTCCGCAAACGTAGCGGAACACCAGTGTCACCACGTGAGTCAGTGAGTTCTGAAAAAAACGATGAACAGCAGTGCAAAACGTGGCGAGTAGATATTGGTCAGCGGATGCTCATCGCACATGTGCAAAGACGCTGAATCGTTCGTTGAACTGAAAGGTGAATCGCGGGAGTAGTGCAAGTACGAACGTTCAGGGCAAGGGCACCACGACAGAAATAAGCGACGAAAAAGACATTTTCGAGTTTCAAGAAGTGTTTTTGCCTGGTCTACGCGTGAATCTAGTGTCGATCGCAAAAGTGACGAGGGGGGCGCTTGGCAATATTCTCCGAATACGATGCCAAAGTCGTCGATCGTGATGAAAGCGTGGTCCTAACGGCGGATTGCGTGGACGAATTGTATTATGTGCGAAGCTCGACCATCGCAGAGTGCAACCAAACCATCGTATCACGTGACGAAAGAGTGCCGAAGAAAAACTCTCTCGAGGACTGGCACGTTAAGATGGGACACCTGAACATTCAATCTCCTCGAGATGCCATTACGTTGGGATCCATTTAAGGAGCAAAGGTAGAAGATATCCATCAGGAGTTCAAGTGCAACATGTGTTTACAGGGAAAAATGCACTGGAGGCCGTTTCGTAAAACATCAACGAGGAAATCAGAACCAGGCGAGCTAATATATTCCGAAGTTTGCGGCCCGATGCGCGCCTAGTCCCTCGGACGAAAGCTGTATTTCGTCAGTTTCATCGACGACTGCACAGGATGGTGAGAAGTCAGGTTTATTAAGGCCAAAAGTGATGTGCTAGAGGAATTAAATAAAATTAGAGCACTCATAGCGACGCAGCGTGGCACACAGGTGACAAAGCTGCAGACCGGCAACGGCCGCGAGTACCTAAGCCGCGAATTCGAGCAATAATTGGAGGCTCGTGGCATAATGCGGCGACTGACTGTTTTCTACAACCCTGAGCAGAACGGAGTTGCAGAGAGGCGGAACAAGACCCTTCTAGACATGGCTCGGTGTTTTTTGCAGTGATGGTTCGCGGGGTTTTTTCTGGTACGGCCGAGGAACAAGAGATGATAATACAGATAGGTGCGGTCACGCAGCCAGCCGTCTCTGCAACTGACCCTACCTATCTGTATTACCACCTCTTGTTCCTTGGCCGTACCAGAAAAAACCCCGAGAACCGTCACTGGTTTTTTGACCCAGTCAGGACTGGACGGAATTTCTGGGTGGAAGCTATCAACACGGCCAACTTCATAAGAAACCGAGTACAAACAAGCAAGCTCAATGGAGCCACACCGCACGAGAGATGGCTCGGAACTAAACCAGACGTATCCGGTTTCGAAGCTTTCGTCAGCGAGGTGTACATCATGGATCGATCTCCGGGCAAGGGGAAGCTCGAACCGCGATCCAGGAAAGGCATATTCCTGGGCTATAGTTCTGAGACAAAGGCACTGAGAATTTGGTTGCCGGAGGAGAAGAAAATCGAACTAACGAGGGACGTCGAGTTTCTTCGGAAATTCCCGAATCCGTCGATCGACGACGCTGGAAATTTGATTTGGTGTCAGTTGCGCCTATCACACTTGCGCCCAGATTCGCATCCAGCGTTAAATGTCTCCTGTCATCTTTTTCATTTTTTAAATTTAATTAAACATGACCATTAACCGGGGAGTAATGACGATTACTTCGCCATCGCCAACAACGAGACCGTATAACTACTTCTTATGCATTCATGACGGATTCGCCGTCATCTAATCTACTACTACTAGTCCGGCACGCGACGAATGGATGTCGGCCATGGCAAGTGAGATGGCGTCCCTACTAACAAAGGACATCTGGACCTTGGTTAATAGATCCGAGGCTCCGAAAGTTATAGGAAGCCGCTTCGTGTTGCGAAACAAGTTCCTACAAAAGCGCAAGGTCAGGATGATGGCGAAAGGATACACCTAGTGATGTAAAAACGCGCACGAAGTGCGAAACCGTCTATTGATATCATGGTATGTTTATTTAAAGCTTCTCTGTCGGTATACAACTAGATAGTGTAATTTTTAAGGTGAATTGATTTACCTTTTGGATGGCTTTTGTCATGTCCAACATTGATGGGATCGTTTCCGTTAAACCTGTACAGATGTAGGTGCGTGGGCGTAGCTACTCTTTCCAAGACATTTTCCCATAGGGGCGACATCCATTGACCAATGAGGGGATCGTATACTTTTCCATTTGGCATATGAACCAAGGACGTGACCTGGAACAATAATTTCATCCAAGTAAATAAGTTGGATCCCTATTTAAACAGGAATTGATGTATATTTATGGCTGTAGTTTCAATTAGGGCTCGGCATTTACTCCGTTTTTCGTTTAAACGTTTAAACGTGTTTATTATTTAGATTGCCACACTTGGAAATAATTTAGCAATTAAATTATATCCAAATATTATTAGACTACTAGAATTATACTTACAATTTTATTTTATTTTTTATTGCATTTCCGTACTTCTGCAGCATACATACTATTTAGTTAGTTTTACATTTACAAAAGTAATATTGAGTTGGTTACTATAAACTGTTTTTTAATATTAATAATTTGATTTATTTTGATTATATTACAATATCTCTAAGGCGTATTATTCAGCTTAATTTTTATTTATAAAAGGAAATATTGATTTGATTACAATTAACCGTTTCTTAGTATTAATAATTTGATTTTGTTTCTGTTTATAAATCAATATTTCTGCGGCATATTATTTAGTTTGTTTATACTTATAAAAGTAAATATTGAGTTGGTATAATCAACTGTTCTTCCTCACTTTGATTATTTGACGCTAATCACTATTTATTTTGATATACTTGTCGGCTTATACGATTCGTTTATTTTAAAAGTTTTATTTCGTACGATGGCTGTGTGGGTTGTTCTACTACAATGGGTAGACTTAAATTTTCAGGCATAAATTGTAGATCGCTACTAGTCAATTTTGATTTACTCAAACTGCAAATTAATTCTGGAAATTACGATATTATTGCACTGAGTGAAACATGGCTAAACGAAAATATTTCAGATGGCCACTGCTACATTGATGGCTACAAACTGATACGAAGAGATAGACTCTCTAGAAGTAGGGGTGTTGCTTTTTATATAAAAAACTATATAAAGTACAAAATAGTTGACAGCGATTACTCGATTGAGCAACTTTGGATCTCATTCTCAATACTTGCGCCCTTAATAAAAACAACATTTACAAAAAATATAGTCCATGGCTAAGAGATAAAAAAATTAATCGACCTACGAAATAATGCCTTCAATACATTCAAAAGAACGCATAACCCGAATCATTGGAATTACTACAAATCTCTTCGAAATTTAACGACGTCCAGTATTAACAAAGAAAAGAAAGCATATTTTGAATTTAGCTTAAGATCGAATGATTCTAAAGTGTTGTCGAGGGGTTAAAAAAACTTAATGTTGGCTGTGGGGAAACCTTTGAAGTCGAAAAGTCTAACGTGTTAGATATAAATATGATTAATAATTATTTTGTGAACTGTATTCCTTCCACTTCTACAGATTGCTCTGAATTAAACCAATACTATAACTCACATTTACTGAATCCCCACAAACCTAGATTATCCTTTACTGAAGTAAGTGAATCAGAAATTAATACCATAATTAATCATTTATCAGAGGCTTCACCAGGCTGCGATGGCATCAGTGCTAAAATGCTTAAATTATGATGTCCATTCATTACCCCTTACATTACTCATATTATCAACAAATGTCTTTCCGATGGATATTTTCCATCCGCTTGGAAAACATCCCACATAATTCCTATACCAAAAAAAGCTTTAGTTACCGATCCTAAGGACCTACGGCCAATCAGTTTACTACGTATTCTATCTAAGATTTTGTAAAAAGTAATTAAACCTCAAATCTGGTTTTCGGAAAAATTATGGCTGCTCTACAGCTCTAACCGACATCACAGATAGTATAATATAATCTCTCAAGACCAAGGCCTTCTTACTTTACTTATACTGTTAGATTTTTCAAAAGCCTTTGATACATCATGAAACACTGCTCGCTATCTTGTCTTATATTGGTTTTGATCAGTTATCCATTGGTTTCTTTCAGCATTACCTAACCAACCGATCACAAACTGTAAAATTGGAAAATAATTTTTCGGCTGTACTTTTAGTTAATAAAGTACCACAAGGCTCTGTCTTGGGACCTTTATTATTTTTAATATATACATCACAAATTTTTTCAAGTCTCAACTTAAATAATAACTACCTTTTTGCAGACGACACTCAATTGTTATACACATTTGCTGAGAAGGATGCTAATACAGCGTGCACTAAAATTAACTCTGATTTGAGTAGAATTATTAAAAAATGTGATGAGCACGCTCTCTTAATCAATAATTCTAAAACTGAAGCTACCTTATTTGGATCAAAAAAGGTCCGAGAGAGAGTGACCCCTCTTCTTTTAATAACTATGGACAACACTAATCTTATTGAAATAAAAAATTGTGTAAAAAGTCTAGGAGTTCATATAGATACTGATTAAGGATTTTATAAGCATATTTCTTGTTGTATTAATAAGGGATACATAAATCTTAGGTTTATATACTTAAACTGGCACTGTTTATCTCAGAGGCTGAAAACTATGTTATGTGAATCCTTGGTCTTGTCCCACTTTAACTATTGCGATGTAGTATACCACTTTTGTATAGATAAAAAAACTATTGATAAAATTCAACGCTTACAAAATTCCTGTATGAGATTAATTTTTGGTATTAGGAAATTTCAGCACATAAGTCACAAGTTGCATGAGGTAGGTTGGCTCAAGATGAGGGATCGCCATCTGTTCCATTTTGCCACATTCTGCCACAAGATAATTCATTACAAAACTCCGCCTTATCAGTACCATAAAATTAAGTTTCGCACTGACGTCCATTCTCTTAATGTACACTTTAGAAGTTTATTAACTTCACCACAGCACAAATCAGTTTTTGCTGAACGATCATTCTCAATCCAAATTTCTAAAGTATACAATAAGATACCTCAAGCGATTAAAGCGAAATGTGTCTCATCATTTCGAAAACACTCTGCCAAACACCTTAAAAGCATTTGAATTTGTATTAGCCTGATACACTCTAATGTCTCTAATTTTCAGACTCAATATTTACTGGAAAACTCATTATTGTAAAATTGTAAATACGCAATTCAACGATACTCGTCGTCTAGTATTTTAAACAAATCTGCACAATGGTTAATTTGAAAAACAGTCACGGCTTTCTAGCTAAAGACTGAACTGCACTATTAGATTTTAAATACCTAATTATTTACTTATTTTATATTAACCTGTACCTCATTTGTATTTGAAATAAAGTTCATTATTATTCGAAGCTTCGAAATTGAAAATCTTCGAAAAAAGAATTCCAGCCCTAGTACCTGTAGTTTATCTTCTTGGTGTACTTTAAATTCAATTGAATTTTTGCAATATTTTGCGTATTCTGGCCTTAACTGGAGGCATTTTGGTCCTGATGGGACTTTAATTGACTTTAAATAACATTATATGTAAGTTACGTGGAACCTACCTCACTGAACACCCACTCTTGCTATGTTCTTCTTTGTATCTTTATTTTTTTTTCTCAATAAAGTCAATTTATTATTATATAAATACTTATAACTAGTAGGAAAGCAATTCCAAAAACAAGGTCATTACCTGATCTAGAAGGCCACCGCAGAAATCTACAGGGAGATACAGGTACGGATTCGAATCGTATACTATGTGCCCGTAAGGAGATCTCATTATCTCCCGAATTCCTTCGCCGTATTGGTTAAAGATCATAATTGGAGTGCCGCATTGATCCGTCGCCACGTAATACTTATGCCGGTAGACCTAAACATAAAGATTAGACAGTTTTATGTACGATAATTAAAAACATCGGCAAGATGAAAGAAAGTATTGTAGTTTTTTAACAGAATCATTTATACCAAAGATGATCAGCGGCAGCTCTTGGATTTTCGTATGGAAGACAAAGATGCCGATTGTGCTACACTACTTACTAGAGTAAGTTGTTTCGGTCAAATTTTCTTCCGTAACATCCACGAGCCGCCGCTAGTTGATACAAGAAAATATTGCAGATACCAAAATACAGATGTAGAAATCTGTTTTAGGAAAGTTGGCGTTTCAATAAACAAATTTGAGGCTGCTATAGAGGTATAAATTGTTGCAAAAATTACCTGAGCATAAACCAAATGTCCTCGGTCATCGTAAACCAGGGACATAAGTTTCCCATCACGAGGCGAGTAGATCTGGCTGACTTCTCTATGTCGTTGTTGGTTGTTGTAGAAGAACTGCGTAACATTTCCGTAGTTATCTTTTCTTGTAGACAATCTGTAGATAAAACCAATTATTTATAAACTTATAATAAGCTTAGAAAAATGACACATATTCTTCATTTTTGTTTAAATAATTATTTACCCAAACACTTTTACGAAATTTCGTCTATTTTCAAAAAATCAAAAGTCATCGTTAGGCGCAGTTTAGGTTCGATATTTTCGGCCACAAATGTTCTATAGGGCTTTGTTTACAATATTTAAGTTTAAAGAAATGACACATATTCTTCATTTTTGTTTAAATAATTATTTACCTAAACACTTTTACGAAATTTCGTGTATTTTCAAAAAATCAAAAGTCATCGTTAGGCGCAGTTTGGGTTCGATATTTTCGGCCACAAATGTTCTATAGGGCTTTGTTTACACTATTTAAGTTTAAAGAAATGACACATATTCTTCATTTTTGTTTAAATAATTATTTACCCAAACACTTTTACGATATTTCGTCTATTTTCAAAAAATCAAAAGTCATCGTTAGGCGCAGTTTAGGTTCGATATTTTTGCCCACAAATGCTCTATAGGGCTTTGTTTACAATATTTAAGCTTAAAAAAATGAGATTTATTTTTCATTTTTGTTTAAATAATTATTTACCTAAACACTTTTACGAAATTTCGTCTATTTAAAAAAAATCAAAAGTCATCGTTAGGCGCAGTTTAGGTTCGATATTTTTGGCCACAAATGCTCTATAGGGCTTTGTTTGTAATATTTAAGTTTAAAAAAATGACACATATTCTTCATTTTTGTTTAAATAATTATTTACCTAAACACTTTTACGAAATTTCGTGTATTTTCAAAAAATCAAAAGTCATCGTTAGGCGCAGTTTAGGTTCGATATTTTTGGCCACAAATGCTCTATAGGGCTTTGTTTACAATATTTAAGCTTAAAAAAATGAGATTTATTTTTCATTTTTGTTTAAATAATTATTTACCTAAACACTTTTACGAAATTTCGTCTATTTAAAAAAAATCAAAAGTCATCGTTAGGCGCAGTTTAGTTTCGATATTTTCGGCCACAAATGCTCTATATGGCTTTGTTTGTAATATTTAAGCTTAAAAAAATGACACATATTCTTCATTTTTGTTTAAATAATTATTTACCCAAACACTTTTACGATATTTCGTCTATTTTCAAAAAATCAAAAGTCATCGTTAGGCGCAGTTTAGGTTCGATATTTTCGACCACTATAGGGCTCTATAGGGCATTGTTTACATTATTTAAGCTTAAAAAATGAGACATATTCTTCATTTTTGTTTAAATAATTATTTACCCAGACACTTTTACGAAATTTCGTCTATTTTCAAAAAATCAAAAGCCATCGTTAGGCGTAGTTTAGGTTTGATATTTTTGGCCACAAATGTTCCATGGGGCTATGTTAACAATATTTAAGTTTAAAAAAAATGACACATATTTAGGCGTACTATGGCACTATAGCAATTTGATTAATTATGAATTTTAATGTATTTTCTGTAAATTAGGAGAGAAAACTTGGAAATTTACCAAAGTCAAAAATAGTGGAGGCGCCGGATTCGTGGCTGAAATTTATTGCTAACTTCCAGTCGGCAATAAATTGCACTATACTTTATTTTCCGCACCCTCTAGCGGAAAAACGGTAAATTATAGGGAAATTCAAATGACCAATATCGATTGAAAATGTTCCGCTCTACAACTCTTAATAGAAGCAATTTTTGCCCAAAATGCATAGTTTTCGCAAAAAATGCAAATTGAAAATTTTTGTATCAATTTTCGCGTTTTTGAATGGTTTTTTGAACTTTCAGCGAAAACTATGCATTTAGAGCAAAAATTGCTTCTATTAAGAATTGTAGAGCGGAACATTTTCAATCGATGTGGGTCATTTGAATGATTCTACAATTATCTGATTTTCCGCTAGAGGGCGTGGAAAATAAAGTATAGTGCAATTAATTAATAAACAATTTGAAAAAACGCCAAAATTCATATACGGTCACGATTTTGCGCACTCTCGCGGGCAATGCACATATTATTGGAAAAGTCGAAAGTCCAAAATCGATTGAAAATTTTCTGCTTTACAACTTTGGTCTCATATTATTTTTTCTGAAAATGGATAGTTTGGGCTGAAAATCCAAAAATGAGCAGGAGGTGACACAAGAAAAATGTTTTTTTATGGATAAATCTCACGAATCCTTAATATTTCATTATACAAATTGTACATCATTGGAAAGCTTATCAAAAATTCCATGCATTGGTGGCAAGATATATAGGGTGTTCCATTTGAAAAAAAATAGTTATCCATTGTTTTGCGTATGTTGACACCCTGTACAGCGGTATGAACAAAAAAGAACCAAAGTCGATTTGTATTATTCTTCACGATGTGGAAAATTCTTTAGTGCATAAAAAATTACGCTAGCTTTGCTAGGAGCGCTTCTGCAATTTTTCCAGTGTGTCCTTGTTTTTGCCACAAATTTGCCTATAACTAACCAACCGTCCATAATAGACCCATACTATCTTATGCTATTTTTATCAGCTTCTCAAGAGGGTTGAAAATAAAGTATAAAATATAGGGTGTCCCATTTAAAAAAACATAACTTTGTTCTGTTTTATATACTGGAACACCCTGTACAAAGACATATATATATATTTTTAAAATATGTAGAATAAGTGTGGGTACTAGTTCAAGAAAACTAGAAGTCGATATCTCAAATAGCAAATAAGTTATGGAGCTTTTACAGATCGCAGGGTCACCCGGTACATAACAATTAAAATATATAAGGTGTGAGCCACAGAATTTTGTTGCCGAGTTAGCCATGCCTGAGAGAGAGAGAGAAACGTAGCAGTCATGTCTGCGATTAATTCATTTTTTAAAATCTAATTCATTTGAACTAATCTAGTCACATGACGTAATAATATGTGACATACCTCATTTATCTCACAGCCAACTCTGAAACAAAATTTTGTGGCTCACACGATGTTTGAATTATTATTTAATGTTATTAATATAAATATGTAAAGAACTAAAATTCCATAAATATTTTTTCAAACGCTACAAAAGCTTACATAATAATTCTATTAAACAATTAATGAATTAATAACTCCTGGTGTCTTGATATGTAATAGTTAGCAGCCAACTTTACCCTAATATATCTTAGGGGTACAGGAATGCTGTATGGGCACTAAGCGCTGCAAACTTCAAAAGTTTCCATTAAGTGAATTAACTAGCCGTAAAAGCTTACAAAAGTTACCCTGGCTAGCTAATGACCTTAATGAGGGTAAAGTACAAACTAAACCTGAATCCATTTGATGATTACAACTAGTTACCTAGTTTCAAACAATTATTTGTTAACATCAATAATTCATTCCTGGCCGTGTTTAGTAATCTATCGACCCGAGGGCCCCGGGAGTGTTGTTAAAATCACGTACCTGTCCATGTGATCGTAGAAATATCGGACGTCAAACCGCCCCCGCTTGGTCGCCCTGACCAGTAACCCTTTGGCGTTGTAGTGGAACTTCTCCTCCCTGGCGTTTTGTGTGACCAAACCTCTGCTGTCGTACTTGTACTGCCCCTCGCCGAATTTGATGATCCTGTCCATAGGGTTGTACTCCATGGGGATTGTGTTGCCCCTGTACGTTAGGGACAACATGTTTCCATTATCGTCGTACCTGAAGCCCCACGGTTCCTGCGCTTCTACACCTAGAAGTTGACCATCGCAGTCCCACGTGTAGTTCTTTATGTTGGTGTAAGTGTTCACGCCGACGTTCCTTGTATATGTTCGTGTTTGAGAAATCCGACTGAAAATGGTTGTTTATTTATAATCACTGTTAATTTGCTTACAAAAGTAATTTAGGTCGCAAGAATCACTGCTATCGCCTGCCTCTACCGAAACCATATATTTCGGCCATAAAAATCGGGCCGAAACTACGATTTAGCGTATCTAGGGCCGAACAAATAATATACATAATCTAGACAACCTTCCACGGAATATGAGTAGGCTATGCAAAAATCTGACAGTGACAGTTCAATGGTTTGCGATATAAAATTCCCTGAAACACTGTCTTTACTTAAGGCAGGCGAAAAAATATCGAGTGTAACTCATGCCGAAATGCTTTAGCAACCCTTCACTTTTAGTAACCTAAAGCCTATTTTCGGCCCTTGATACACTATATACTATTGATGACTTACCCATGCATATCATGACTAAACTCCATCCTAAACACCTCCATCCCATGTATCGTCAACGCCACCTGCGTCTCCAAGAATCGAACATTCACACTCCTGGAGAACAACGCGGTGCCATCATAAACACTAGTTTCATTCGTCTTCGGTTTACTAATCTTGAAAGGAAATATAACCTCTAGGGACCCCGTCTTCGCATTATACGCTAAATTATGTTGAGGCAAATTCTGCCCACCAATCCTCCCTTGCACGACCGTTAATCTGTAATTGTTGTCGTAGTCGTACGTAAACTTGGCATTGCTTAAACCAGTTTTAGCTCCGAAATCAATCCGCTCTTCCATCAGCAATGCTCCCATGAATTGGTAATCCCAGCGGTACTCCAAGTCGGGTTCGGTGTGTAAAACCTGGCTCGGCATCCCAGTTGTCGTGGAGTAGTGGTACAAAGACTTACCATCACCATGGATTACCTCATGCAAGCGGTTATTGGAGGTGTATCTGTAGACAACCCTAGCGCCTTCTCCAGGGTAGACCGTTTGCAAGAGTAAACCGGAATGCGAGTAGTGTTGTAGGTAAGCGCGCGTACTTCCCGGAGGGGTGTAGGTGACCCGGATGAAACCCAGCGAAGGTTGCAGGCTGAAGGAGTGCTTAGTTCCGCTGGGAAGCGTCACGTGCCGCAACCCACCAGCATCATCATAAGTCAGCGCGAAGCTTCTCTGGCTAGCCAGCGTAATCTTCGAAATCATATTCAACTCGTTATACGTAAAAATCTGCGTCCCATCCACCGAACTAGTAATCTCCGACAACAACCCGTGCCTATCATAACTATACTTCAACTCCGAACTACCCCATTTCCACCCATCAATCCTGTTGAAACCATCGTACGAGATATTCAGCTGTTCCGCTCCTGCAGGCACGTACGCCAGAGGCAATCCGGCGGGATCGTACGTGATCGAGAGCAGGGGAAGCTTGTCGCGATCATAAAACGTTTCCTTGCTGGTGAACTGGTCGAACTCGATGCCGAGGACTTTGGTGTTGTTGACGAAGATCTCGCGGTTGAGGGTCTGCTGCGGATTTCGGACGTCGCCGACGAGGGAGAATTTTGTAGAAAGCAAGTTGTCGAGACCTTCTCCGAACGTGGCGATTTGCTCCGACCACACCGGAAGCATTTCCGCCTCCACCGGTAGGGCCGCCTCTAGAAGAGGGTGGCGCTCGATGGCTGCCACTTCCATCCGGCCTCCGCATGCCGCGGTGACTGATACCGTTGAGTTTTTCAGTGTTATCACTTCTGTAACTTCTTCGCCTGAAAATTTAATTTGTATGAAATATATAAATGTATACTGTTAAGCTAGTAGCGTTAAATGTATCTAAACTACCGAGTCACCTTCAACAGGGGTGACATACTTCATTGCTGATAATCAATATACGAAGTTAGGTTGTCATTAAACCTTGGCTTAATATACAAAAATTGATACTAGACTAGTACTGGCTGATTTCTGACATCCAGAGTCAAGATATTTTCGGGATATTTAAATTTGGACAAAAAAATTTCAAGGTAGGATTGGAACTTCTCTTCGAAGAGTTCGAAATTTGAAGGTTGGAAGATTTGAAGATACGAAGATTCACAGAAAATCTCAAGGTAGGGTTGGAACTTCTCTTTCGAAGATTGAAGTTTCTAAGATTAGAAGCTTCGAAGAATCAAAGATTTAAAGTTTTGAAGATTCGAAGCTTCGAATTTAATTAATAATAAATAATAGGTAGGGCTGGATATTTTCTTCGAAGATTTCCAATTTCGGCGGTTAGAAGCTTCGAAGATTCGAAGATTAATACAAAATGTTCGAAGATTGAAATTTCGAATTTTCGAAGATTCGAAGCTTCGAATATTCGGTGGATGCAGAATCAAAGATTTAAAGTTTTGAAGATTCGAAGCTTCGAATTTTATTAATAAGGGATAATAGATAGGGCTGGAAATATTCTTCAAAGATCTTTAATGTCGATGGTTAGAAGCTTTAAAGATTCAAAAATTAATAGAAAATCTTCGAAGATTGAAATTTCGAATTTTCGAAAATTCGAATTTTTCTAATAAAGGAAAATTGGTAGGGCTGGAAATTTTCTTCAAAGATTTCCAATTTTGACGGTTAGAAGCTTCGAAGATTCGAAGATTAATAGAAAATTTTCGAAGATTGAAATTTCGAATTTTTGAAGATTCGAAGCTTCGAATATTCGGTGGACGCAGAATCAAAGATTTAAAGTTTTGGAGATTCGAAGCTTCGAATTTTATTAATAAGGGATAATAGATAGGGCTGGAAATTTTCTTCGAAGATCTTTAATTTCGACGGTTAGAAGCTTCAAAGATTCAAAAATTAATAGAAAATCTTTGAAGATTGAGGTTTCGAATTTTCAAAAATTCGAATTTTACTAATAAAGGAATATTGGTAGGGCAGGAAATTTTCTTCGAAGATTTTATATTTCGACGGTTAGAAGCTTCGAAGATTCGAAGATTAATAGAAAATTTTCAAAGATTAAAATTTCGAATTTTCGAAGATTCGAAGCTTTGAATATTCGGTGGACGCAGAATCAAAGATTTAAAGTTTTTAAGATTCGAAGCTTCGAATTTTATTAATAAGGGATAATAGATAGGGCTGGAAATTTTCTTCGAAGATCTTTAATTTCGATGGTTAGAAGCTTTAAAGATTCAAAAGTTAATAGAAAATCTTTGAAGATTGAAGTATCGAATTTTCGAAAATTCGAATTTTACTAATAAAGGAAAATTGGTAGGGCTGGAAATTTTCTTCGAAGATTTCCAATTTCGACGGTTAGAAGCTTCGAAGATTCGAATATTAATAGAAAATGTTCAAAGATTGAAATTTCGAATTTTCGAAGATTCGAAGCTTCGAATATTCGGTGGACGCAGAATCAAAGATTTAAAGTTTTGAAGATTCTAAGCTTCGAATTTTATTAATAAGGAATAATAGATAGGGCTAGAAATATTCTTCAAAGATCTTTAATTTCGATGGTTAGAAGCTTCAAAGATTCAAAAATTAATAGAAAATCTTTGAAGATTGAAATTTCGAATTTTCGAAAATTCGAATTTTTCTAATAAAGGAAAATTGGTAGGGCTGGAAATTTTCTTCAAAGATTTCCAATTTTGACGGTTAGAAGCTTCGAAGATTCGAAGATTAATAGAAAATTTTCGAAGATTGAAATTTCGAATTTTTGAAGATTCGAAGCTTCGAATATTCGGTGGACGCAGAATCAAAGATTTAAAGTTTTGGAGATTCGAAGCTTCGAATTTTATTAATAAGGGATAATAGATAGGGCTGGAAATTTTCTTCGAAGATCTTTAATTTCGACGGTTAGAAGCTTTAAAGATTCAAAAATTAATAGAAAATCTTCGAAGATTGAAATTTCGAATTTTCGAAGATTAGAATTTTACTAATAAAGAAAAATTGGTAGGGCTGGAAATTTTCTTTGAAGATTTCCAATTTTGACGGTTAGAAGCTTCGAAGATTCGAAGATGAATAGAAAATTTTCGAAGATTGAAATTTCGAATTTTTGAAGATTCGAAGCTTCGAATATTCGGTGGACGCAGACTCAAAGATTTAAAGTTTTGAAGATTCGAAGCTTCGAATTTTATTATTAAGGGATAATAGGTAGGGCTGGAAATTTTCTTCGAAGATCGTCAATTTCGACGGTTAGAAGCTTCAAAGATTCAAAAATTAATAGAAAATCTTTGAAGATTGAAGTTTCGAATTTTTGAAAATTCGAATTTTACTAATAAAGGAAAATTGGTAGGGCTGGAAATTTTCTTCGAAGATTTTCTATTTCGACGGTTAGAAGCTTCGAAGATTAATAGAAAATTTTCGAAGATTGAAATTTCGAATTTTCGAAGATTCGAAGCTTCGGTGAACGCAGAATCAAAGATTTAAAGTTTTGAAGATTCGAAGCTTTGAATTTTATTAATAAGGGATAATAGATAGGGCTGGAAATTTTCTTTGAAGATCTTCAATTTCGACGGTTAGAAGCTTCAAAGATTAAAAAATTAATAGAAAATCTTTGAAGATTGAAGTTTCGAATTGTCGAAAATTCGAATTTTACTAATAAAGGAAGATTGGTAGGGCTGGAAATTTTCTTCGAAGATTTCCAATTTCGACGGTTAGAAGCTTCGAATATTTGAAGATTAATAGAAAATCTTCGAAGATTGAAATTTCGAATTATCGAAGATTCGAGGCTTCGAATATTTCAAGTTTCGAATTTTAGAAGTTTCGAGGTTTCTTAAATGTGTTCTAAACGATAGTTTTATTTGCAGAAATTGTTGTACAAATTTATTTAAAATGTAATGTAATGTAAAATTAACGAATGAAAAAGTTAATTTATATAAAATTATTTGAAAACCAATAAAAACAATTCATTTTGCAAGATATGTTATTGTTTTTACTTTGCCAATACATAAGTTTGATGTTAATTTATTATGACAGCAACTCAGCATGCGCAGCTTAAGTTTCGTCTTGGGGTTTCGCGGTAAACATTTTGAAATCATATAAAACTGTGTTTTGGGATTGAAAAATTAGAAAACCTCTAAATATCACAGCTTCGATTCTTCGAAAAATTCGAAACTTCGCAACTTCGATACTTCGAATCTTCGAAAAATTCGATATTCGCTTCTCCGGATTCTTCGATATTCGCTTCTCCGGATTCTTCGAAGCAACGAAGTTTTGAAGCTTCGAATTATTAGGACGTCTATCCCAAGGCCAACTTTGCGGAAAATACGGGTATATACCGCCTCTGGTCAAAAAAATGTAGTTACTAAAGCCTACCCAAAGAATTTGAGACTTGTTTTGAGTACTGACTAAAGAGGGCGCAAATGCACTTAAGTTTAGATTTCTAGATAGAAACGTACTCGTAGATTAAGTGTGAGATCGTTGGACAGGTGATTGAAAATGGAATGATTTTAACAATTCTTTCTGTGGAAGGTACGATTTGCACTTTTTTTTTAAACAATTTGAAATCTTACACTGCATCAGTATTATATCAAAGGAAGTACAAAGACGTTGAAATAGTAAGAGAGAGAGAGAGAAAAAATAATTCAAATGAATAACAGGAGGAACATTGGATTGGTCGAAGGTTAATAAGGAATTAACATAACATTCAGCCGGATTTTTCCAGAAGAATAAGGAATGGATGGCAGATTTGTCTTTCCTGGTTGAATTTCTTTGATTCATTCTTGTAAGGATTTTCAATATTGCTTTGGAAGTAAATTACTTTAAGGATTATTTTTCTATAAGTTTTCCAATCTTCAAATGCATTTTTTGTTTTTCCAGTTGAAATTTGGATTGTTGTCATTTTATTGCCGTCCAGGATATGGCAATTATTTTATTGGAAAATCAAAAACGAATAACTTTTTAATGGATTTTGAGTTTGGGAAGCAAATTCCTTGAAGGATTATTTTCCTACAAGTTTTACAATCTTCAAATGCATTTTTTATTTTTCCAGTTGAAGTTTGGATTGTTGTCATTTTGTTGCCGTCCAGGATATGGCAATTATTTTATTGGAATATCAAAAACGAATAACTTTCTTGGATTTTGAGTTTTGAAGGATTATTTTCCTACAAGTTTTTCAATCTTCAAATGCATTTTTTATTTTTCCAGTTGAAGTTTGGATTGTTGTCATTTTGTTGCCGTCTAGGATATGGCAATTATTTTATTGGAAAATCAAAAACGAATAACTTTTTAATGGATTTTGAGTTTTGAAAGCAAATTCCTTGAAGGATTACTTTCCCACAAGTTTTCCAATCTTCAAATATATTTTTTGTTTTTTCAATTAAAATTTGGATTGTTGTCATTTTGTTGCCATACAGGATATGGCATGTATTTTATTGGAAAATCAAAAACGAATAACTTTCTAATGAATTTTGAGTTTTGGAAGCAAATTCCTTGAAGTATTACTTTCCCACAAGTTTTCCAATCTTCAAATAAATTTTTTATTTTTCCAGTTGAAGTTTGGATTGTTGTCATTTTGTTGCAGTCAAGGATATGGCAACTATTATTGGAAAATAAAAAACGAATACCTTTTTAATGGATTTTGAGTTTTGGAAGCAAATTCCTTGAAGGATTGTTTTCCCACAAGTTTTCCAATCTTCAAATGCATTTTTTATTTTTTCAGTTGAAATTTGGATTGTTGTCATGTTGTACCCTTTAAGGATATGGCAATTATTTTATTGGAAAATCAAAAACGAATTCCTTTTTAATGGATTTTGAGTTTTGGAAGCAAATTCCTTGAAGGATTATTTTCCTACAAGTTTTCCGATCTTCAAATGCATTTTTTGTTTTTCTAGTTGAAGTTTGTATTGTTGTCATTTTGTTCCCCTCGGGGATATGGCAATTATTTTATTAGAAAATCAAAAACGAATAACTTTTTAATGGATTTTGAGTTTTGGAAGCAAATTCCTTGAAGGATTGTTTTCCCACAAGTTTTCCAAATGCATTTTTTGTTTTTCTAGTTGAAGTTTGTATTGTTGACATTTTGTTCCCCTCGGGGATATGGCAATTATTTTATTGGAAAATCAAAAACGAATAACTTTTTAATGGATTTTGAGTTTTGGAAGCAAATTCCTTGAAGGATTGTTTTCCCACAAGTTTTCCAATCTTCAAATGCATTTTTTATTTTTTCAGTTGAAATTTGGATTGTTGTCATGTTGTACCCTTCAAGGATATGGCAATTATTTTATTGGAAAATCAAAAAAGAATTCCTTTTTAATGGATTTTGAGTTTTGGAAGCAAATTCCTTGAAGGATTTTTTTCCCAGAAGTTTTCCAATCATCAAATGCATTTTTTGTTTTTCCATCAAGAAACTTAAAGACATGATTGTCAACGAAAAAAAAATGTTGAAGACCAACTCGTCATGAATTTATATGGCCAAGAAAGCCAAGACTAAGAATCTTTTCGTGGTAGTCAAAGTAACAACACTTAAAATGTTATCCATCAAAAGACTTGATGACATGATCGTCAACGAAAAAAAAAACTGATGAAGGCCATCCCGTCATGTATTTGTATGGCCAAGGAAGCCAAGACTTAGAAGAATTCCGTGGTTATCAAAGTAACAACAGCTGAAATTTTATCCATCAAAAAACTTGAAGTCTTGTTTGTCAATGAAAAAAATAAACTGATGAAGGCCATCCCGTCATGTATGTGTATGGCCAAGGAAGCCAAGACTAAGAAGCCTTTCGTGGTTGACAAAGTAACAACAGCTGAAATTTTATGCATCAAAAAACTTGAAGACATAATTATCAAGGAAGAAAAACTGATGAAGGCCATCCCGTCATGTATGTGTATGGCCAAGGAAGCCAAGACTAAGAAGCCTCTCGTGGTTGTCAAAGTAACAACAGCTGAAATTTTATTCATCAAAAAACTTGAAGACATAATTATCAACGAAAAAAAAAAACTGATGAAGGCCATCCCGTCATGTATTTGTATGGCCAAGGAAGTCAAGACTAAGAAGCCTTTCGTGGTTGACAAAGTAACAACAGCTGAAATTTCATCCATCAAAAAACTTGAAGACATAATTATCAATGAAAAAAAAACTGATGAAGGCCATCCCGTCATGTATTTGTAAGGCCAAGGAAGCCAAGACTAAGAAGCCTCTCGTGGTTGTCAAAGTAACAACAGCTGAAATTTTATCCATCAAAAAACTTGAAGACATAATTATCAACGAAAAAAAAAACTGATGAAGGCCATCCCGTCATGTATCTGTATGATCAAGGAAGCCAAGACCAAGAAGCCTTTCGTGGTTTTCAAAGTAACAACAGCTGACATTTAACGCATCAAAAAACTTGAAGATATAATTATCAAGGAAAAAAAACTGATAAAGGCCATCCCGTCATGTATGTGTATGGCCAAGGAAGCCAAGACTAAGAAGTATTTCGTGGTTTTCAAAGTAACAACAGCTGAAATTTTATCCATCAAAAAACTTGAAGACATAATTATCAACGAAAAAAAAACTGACGAAGGCCATGCCGTCATGTATGTGTATGGCCAAGAAAGCCAAGACTAAGAAGCCTTTCGTGGTTGACAAAGTAACAACAGCTGAAATTTTATCCATCAAAAAACTTGAAGAGAAAATTATCAACGAAAAAAAAAAACTGATGGAGGTGATCTCGTCATATAGTTGGATGGCCAACAAAGCCAAAACTAAGAAGTCTTTCGTAGTTGTCAAAGTAATAACAGCTGAAATTTTATCCATCAAAAAACTTGAAGACATAATTATCAATGAAAAAAAAAACTGATGAAGGCTATCTCGTCATGTATTTGTATGGCCAAGGAAGCCAAGACCAAGAAGTATTTTGTGGTTGTCAAAGTAACAACAGCTGAAATTTTATCCATAATTATCCATAAAAAAACATTTAAGTCACGATTGTCAACGGAAAAAAGAACTGATGAAGGCCATCCCATCAAGTGATTAGAGATGATGTGGGTGATGTTTGAATACTGCAGTTGGCTTCTCGAAAGTAGGTAATGTCTACGAAAACTTCTAAATTTGTTAGGAAGCAAGTATCGTTGTATAAAACTTCAAGAGTGGGCACTGAGGTGAAGAAAAAGGAGATGCTTTCACTTTTCCCATTTCTTCTACCAAACCCATGCCTATTTCAAAAGCCTTTGGATAGAAACTGCCACTAGGTTACAAACATCCCTGAATGAGGAAATTGCAGAATCAGATAATGACGAATCTCTTTTTGTAGACACCACTTAGACTTTTTAGATTATTTTTTTTTATACAGGTGTTAAAAAAGTAATAAAATTATTAAATTTTCTCTGTGTCGTATTTATTTGATCAATACTATGTAAAAAAAAAAACATTTCAGGGCCGAAGTAAGTTCTGTAAATTCTGCTTTAAAATTAAATTGCCACCTTAATGATTGTTTTTGAATTTCCTAATGATGACTCATATTTAAGTTAGTTTTCATACTACAACAATAATAAGAAAAGTGTCCTCTAAATATATTTTTCCACTACCGACAACGTAAATAAGAATTGCATACATAGTTACAGGTACCGTAAGTGGCTGATAACATTCGTGGTGTTTGTTGTCCTTGACGACGGAACTTAATTTTTTACTTACGGACCTAGGAAAATAATACCAGGTCTATAAATATGAAACCGGAATTTTTGTATAGAAAATACACGTTTATTGTATGACAATTATAAAAAAAAATTATTCGAAGTATTACCCATCGCTAGCTATACATTTTTCCCACCTGTCTGACAATTTGTGAATGCCACGCCAAAAAAAAAAAAAAACTGTTGCTCTTTTGAGGCAAACCAGTCATCGAGCCATTTTCTTATATTTTCGTAAGAAGTAAAGCGTTGCTCGGTAAGTGCGTGTCCCATCGATGCAAATAAGTAGTAATTAGCGGAGCCAAGTCTGGTGAGTAAGCCGCATGCGAAAGTATTTTTCAACTAAACGCCTCAATCGTTTCCTTGACCAGTTTTGCTGTATGTGATGGTGCATTATCATGAAGCAAAATTATTTTGTGTTGTCTTTTTTGATATTCTGGTCGTTTTTCACGCAAAGCTCGATTCAAATCGATTATTTGTTGTCGGTAACGTTCCGTATTAACGGTTTCGCCAGGTTTTAGCAGCTCATAATAGATCACCCACCAAATACAGAGCATTGTCTTCCGTCCATAGCGATTTGGCCTTGCAGTCGATGTCGATGGTTCGCCTGGAGTTACCTATGATCTTTTACGCTTAGAATTCTCAAAATTTATCCACTTTTCATCGCCAGTCACAATTCGATGAAGAAATTACTTTCTTTTGTACCTGGCGAGCAGCATTTCGCAAGTGTTTTTTCGGTTTTCCTGCTGTCTTTCATTCAGTTCATGTGGAACCCATTTTCCCATCTTTTGGATCTTGTCCATGGCTTTCAAAGGTATGGAGACGGCTTCTTGTGTCACATTTAATTGATTCGCAAATTGTTGTTGCGTTTGAGCGTCATCCTCATCCAACAATGCTTGCAATTCGCTGTCTTCAAACTTTTTCGGTGGTTTTCCACATTCTTCGTTTCTCAAAAACCGTCAAAAACGCCACTTTTGAATATTTTAAACCACTCAAAGCACTGTGATTTACCAAGAGCATGCTCACCGTAAGCTTCGGCAAACATTCGATACGATTCTGCAGCAGTTTTCTTCAATTGGTAACAGAAAATCAATAATATCAACAAATCGTAGTTTTCAGGCACAAAATTCAACATTACTATTAGAAACTATGCTGTTGTATGAAACTTGTATTGTTGTGAGATGAAAATCTTTGTAAGAGATGTCAACAAGGAAATGGCGTCAATGACGCGGTTTGACGGTAACTACATTGACAGCTAGGGACATCTATGGGCAAATTCCGGTTTCATATTTATAGACCTGGTAAAATAAAAGAAACGCAATATTCGCAACATCGTTAATATCCATGCCCCTAGAAAGTTTCACTGGATTGATACAAACAAACAAAATTCGACATTGTTTTCTCGGTTGCTGGGTTGCCATAGGACGCACAGGTGACTATACAAATTTTAACCCCAAATGTTACAAGCCATATTTTAGAATATATTCTGATCTTTTTTTAAGTATTATATTTCCGATAGCGGAAAAAATTAATAAGCAACACGGAACGTAATGACAATTAACATTTTCGGCAGGCGACGAGCCTACCTCAAATGTTAATACGTCCTTACGTTCCTTGTTGCTTAAATAACTATTTCCGTTGTTCGTTGGCTAACTTTAATGTACCCAAATGTATCAAAAATCGTTCATTAGTTACCCCTATTAATGAATGATTTTTCATTAATAAACGATTTTTCATTAATGAACGATTTCTAGGACCGCGTTGGTCTAGTGGGTAGAGGTCCGCCCTCGAGACCCCGCAGGTGCGGGTTCGAGTCCCGTCCGGGCGGTCGCTTTTTTCTACTTTTTTTAACACGAAAAATGGCCGTGCGGGTCCCTGGATATATTTAGTTTTTGTCCTCATTTCACTTAAATGAATTATTAAACACTATACATCGGTTGTGGCTGATTGCCCTAGTTGGCTAAGCCAATTCCCTATCATCCTCGATTCCCTAACCCGAATTCCTATCAATCATATTTCCTAAAAAAAAGAACGATTTCTAATTAAGCATTAAATAGCTAATTCATGAGTGGCTAATTACTCATAATTACTAGAAATGTAACTGATAATAGCGAGAAAACGATCTATAATTTGTTTCACATGTAAATGCAAAAGCATATCAATTCTCTGCGTTAGAAACAAATTAGCGGCGAACCGCCTTCGATTTTGTTATACAATAATGTCAAAGTGTGAAACGTCAAATTTATAAAACGCGTGTATCGAGTGAATGTCTGTTACTATGGATAGTGTCGAGTTTAAATTAACACCGCCAAAAGTACTAGCCATTGCGAATAATGCAACATTAAATTTGCTTCCGGAAAAGAGTAAACATTTTTACGAAAAAACTTACGTAGAATTTATTTCCTGGTGCGAGGAGTAACAGGTAAAACGTCATTCGGAATCTGCGCTATTCGCGCCAATATTGCTGCAAAGGGCTTAATAGCAAGTTTATTTGTTTGTTTTGTTTGGATTTTCTCTAATCTAATTTCTATTGTTGATCTAAGTTACGATCAACGGAAAAATCTTGTAACCAATTCGTGTGTTAATTGGCGATTAATGATCGAGACATTTTCACGCACGAGCGCTTGCGCGAGTGCGTTAATTGTTGAGATCATTAACACACTTGTTGGTTAAATAACTATTAGAATTCTGCTACTGTAAATAGATTTTTTTTCACTACTATGTCATCATTATGACGTGCACTATAACACTGTGAATTTGATTTTGTCTATAAATTGTGACCAAGTAAATAATTTTAATTTTTGAAGGCTGCTAACTATTTTATACTTTTTGATATCATTGCATATGTGTTTTGTTTTATTTTACGCGAAAGAAAAATTATAAACATTTACAATGTTAAGTTTTGTTTAAAAAAAAGCATGGAAAGAAATATTTTAGCAGTGATGAGAATGTTGACAAACTGCTAACCCGTCTAGGATTTGATTAGTTTGAGAAAAAAAAAACCTATACATGTGAAAGTTTCCATTTCGAGACCTTCAATTTAGCAGCAAACAGTTATAGACCGCCAAAAAGGACAAAAACAAACTTAATCCATTTGCAAAAATCTAATTTCGCGCTCTGAGGCAACACAAACTTTTTACCGGTCTGGCCGAACTGCATTAAGGGAACTGGACGTTTTAATGCGGGGGCGGGGGCGCTAATGGGCATCGGATTTGATTTGCCGACGTGGCGGAATAAATAAAAATCGCGCGGAAGTTTTAATTGAAATATAACTCGAGATGAGGGGGGCGGGGGCAGTGTTAATATTCCTAATGTACGTACCGTCTTTGATTATAACTTTCTTGTTTGATTTGCCGGTGATCATTAATTTGGAGGGCGGCGCGGTGGCGGACACCACTAATCCCTGGTTCCGCGAAAGTTCCGAGTTCAGCTTCAGGGTCTCTCCGCTCGGAAGGGTCACCCCCGTCGCCCTGCCCAGCCAGTCGTATTGATAGATGAATGTCTCTCCACCCTGAAAAAAAAAATATTTATTATTATTATAGTATGATTGTGAGAATAGTCTTAAGTTGGACATATTTTTTTGAAATGTTTCGTGAAAGTTCGGCAGAGAAAGGGTACCTTTCGGAACAAATTTTTGAATTTACCCGATAAGAGGGTGTTTTGGGGTGTAAAAATAAGGTTTCTTTGGTCAGTGGACCTACAACCCCCTCCGCCCTCTCTGGGGGTTGAAAAATGTTTTTTAACATTATTTTTTTACTGACGAACGAGTGAATGAAAAATTCTGAAAAAAATCATAAAAATAATCTACCCAAATACCTATTTGAACAATTTTTTACAAGGCAATTCAAGGAAATTTAGACCCCCAAAAAATCCAAAAGTTTTAAAATCGATTTTTAACCTACTGGACTCCCATGTACAGTGCTGCCAACCTGTGTTTAGTAATTGTCGGTCTAAATTCCAACTAAATGTCGGTAGATGTCGTTAGTTTTTAAAATAGACAGATGGGGAAATTCTACGACGCGAGGCCGCAGGTCCCATCCGTATGGTACCGATGGGACCTGCACTTGCACAGAGAATGAGGGGATTCACCGACTTACGGATTTGCGATTTTGTTTTAATTGGTGATCAGTAGAGAGAGGATTTTATGCATTGTAAAATGCTGAAATATGTGCATATACCGGGTGTGGCACTTAAGACGCCTCGGACCATAGCTCCTTTACGATAAAAGCTATCGACAAAAATCTAAGAACAAAGTGGTGCATAGTTACCGTCGCTATGTTTCAAAAATATTTCTAATCATCAGTGGCGTGCCGTACTCCAGTGGCGTACCAAACTTATGTTTTTTTAAATGGAATGCCCTATTTTTTATTGCAGATTTGGAAAGTGCTCGACGAGTACTTATTTTTTTATCTAACATGTTATACCCTTCACTTTAGCGGTTTCGCTGTTATAACCCCTTCTTTCAAAATTGCGCCCCATTTTTGAGATTTTTTTGTGGAGAAACTAATTGACGCCGGCGCCTAAATTTTGAATTGAGGTACAGGTTAAGACCTCGTATACCTTCACATAATTTTTTTTCGGGTAATTTATGGAAAAAAAATAATTTTTGATTGATCTTCGCATGTTGTCATTCTTTCCGAAAATTTCAAATGGCACCCCCCTAAAAAAATTACGGCGTTGTGCAGCCAAAACTCTAAATTTTTCATTGGTGTAAAAAAAATTACACATTGCATAACAAAATTTCGGAGAAAAAAGGAATTTCATCGCAAATGTCGGGTAACATTTTCCGTTCCCAAGTATGCCATGAGAAAACAAATACACAAATACGGTCAACATAATAGTATGTACCTATTTATTCAACATGATATGAAAAATGCAGATAAAGAAAATTTAACAACTTAAACTAAATGTTCGAAATGACGACCTTCCTGCTGGAGGCATAACCGCAACTTCGACTCACAGGCTCTAGACACTGCCCTAAGGACTTCTGGTGATATACCGCGGAAAGCCGCGGGGATTCTCTCCCTCATATCCTCGACAGTAGTTGGTACCGTCCTGTAAACCTCGTCTTTGATATGGCCCCAAAGGAAGAAGTCAAGGGGAGTGAGGTCTGGTGATCTTGGCGGCCACCTCACAGGACCCCCACGACCAATCCAGGAGTCCGGAAACGTTTCATCGAGAAATTCCCGAACGACACAGCTATTATGTGCAGGAGCTCCATCGTGCTGGAAAACTATCTGTCGAAGAGCGGCTAGAGGGACATTTTCCAAGAGATCATCCAAGTTGTCGCGAAGGAACCTCAAATAACTGTTGCCGTTCAGGTGCCCCTCGATGAAATAAGGACCCAAAAGGTGTTCTCCAAGTATGCTTCCCCAAACATTCAGCGACCATCTTTGCTGGTGGTTTATCATTCGCATGGCTTGTGAGTTTTCATCGGCGTAATAATGGTAGTTGTGGCGATTGACATGCCCATTTCTATGGAACGTTGCTTCATCAGAAAATAATACGCGCATAAGAAATGATTCCTCCTGCTCAATTTTGTTGATAGCCCACATGCAGAAATCTTACCTCGCATGAAATCTTGAGGTTGCAATTCTTGGTGCAGTTGAATCTTAAATGGACGGAATTTGTACTTTTTAAGAACACGATGTACGGATCGCGTTGAAATATCGTGATTCCTACTAATATCACGGATACTGGTATGAGGATCTTCAATAACTGCCTCCAGAACCTGCAGTTCATTATTTTCGGTAATAACTGCCTTCTTTCTAACTCTCCTTGGCCGTTTCATACTTCCCGTAGTAGTAAATCTCTCCAACACTTTTTAAAACGCACGTTCATTTGGATGTGCCCTGTGCGGATATCTCGCAGCGTACACTCGTGATGCCAAGAAACAATTCTTGTTACATTCTCCAAGAATAAATATCATGTCAACCATTTCCTCTTGAGTTCGGAACATTTTTAGAACGTTTATCAAAAATGACTTATTTAATTTACTTTGACAATTACCAATCTTTTGTTTTCTCATGGCACACTTGGGAACGGAAAACATTTCCCGACATTTGCGATGAAATTCCTTTTTTCTCCGAAATTTTGTTATGCAATGTGTAATTTTTTTTACACCAATGAAAAATTTAGAGTTTAGGCTGTACAACGCCGTAATTTTTTTAGGGGGGTGCCATTTGAAATTTTCGGAAAAAATGACAACATGCGAAGATCAATCAAAAATTATTTTTTTTCCATAAATTACCCGAAAAAAAATTATGTGAAGGTATACGAGGTCTTAACCTGTACCTCAATTCAAAATTTAGGCGCCGGCGTCAATTAGTTTCTCCACAAAAAAATCTCAAAAATGGGGCGCAATTTTGAAAGAAGGGGTTATAACAGCGAAACCGCTAAAGTGAAGGGTATAACATGTTAGATAAAAAATAAGTACTCGTCGAGCACTTTCCAAATCTGCAATAAAAAATAGGGCATTCCATTTAAAAAAACATAAGTTTGGTACGCCACTGGAGTACGGCACGCCACTGATGATTAGAAATATTTTTGAAACATAGCGACGGTAACTATGCACCACTTTGTTCTTAGATTTTTTTCGATAGCTTTTATCATAAAGGAGCTATGGTCCGAGCAGGCCCGACAAGAGGGGGGGGTTGACGGGGAAAATACCCGGGGCCCCTGGGTTCTAGGGGCCCCGGAGAAAAAAAAATCTATCATGATTTCAATTAGTAGGAACTATGTTCCTCCTTTTGTAGTGCGTGTGTCACACACATACGGTGTGTGTGGGGTACGTCTGGAGAGTGTCCGTTGCCAAGATTGCTTTCGGAACCCCCGTTGCGAAAAAGTCTACACGACACAAACGCATCTTGCAGTAATGGTAAGCACATGTGGCAATCTTTTGTTTGTCAAGAGTCAAGTGCTTGCTATCACTGGTCTGGCGCCAGCGCCTTAAGGCCCTTAAGGGATGCGTGTGCGCCGACTAGGGAACCGTGTGCGGGAGACGGTTATTTTCACGCGAGTTCATCCAAATCAATCCACTGGCAATATTTTCCCCATGTGCATGTCATAGTTTAAATTTGTGTGGTGTTCATGCAGCAGAATCTTGTCATGAGGTTGTAACGTTTTTTGGTACGGTACAAAAATTATACAATATTTTTAGCAGTAGCCCTCAAAGATGGGAAATATTAAAAAATAATACTGGACGTTCATTGCACTCTATGTCAAATACACGTTGATCTGCTAGAATTGAATGTATTAAACCAATTGCTGAAAATATTCCTGCAATTAAAAGTGCCATAGATTCTGTTCTAGAATTAAACTTAACATGGGAAATTCGTTCAGATCTGAACGGAATAAAAAAATATATGGAATCGTTTGAATTCTTAGTGGCTAAAATGGCTAAAATTTGGTACAAAGTCCTTCAAGCTATAAATTATAGAAATATTGTTTTACAAGCTCGTGATGCGACAATTGATGTAGAAGTAGCGAATTTGTCAAGTCTTCTTGATGAATTACAAACAATAAGAGATAGTTGGGAAACTCTCTTCAATGAATGTAAATTGTTTGGTTCATCTTTAGAGATAAATACAGATTTTGAAATAAAAAGTAGTAAAAGGAAAAAACGGGGGAACGAATTAGAAATGACACCAAGTGACGAATTCAGAACAAATGTTTTCAATGTTTTCTTAGATTGTATTATTGGAAATATTGCAAGAAGATTTAATGCGGCTAAAGAAATTGATTCGTTATTCAATGTATTATGGTTATTTCATAACCTTAATGATGAAGAAATACAAAAGAAGTCCGAAAAATTACAAAAAGTATATGAAAATGATTTTGACCATAATCTTGGTGAAGAAATACTCCATTTAAAATCAATTTATGATGCCAATATACAAAACAAATCTCTCTCGCCCATTGAGTTACTAAACATTATTAAAAAAATGAAACTGGATGTATTGTTTCCCAACATAATAATAATAGCAATAAGATTATTTTGTACGATCCCTGTAACCGTTGCTGAAGCAGAACGATCCTTTAGTGTTTTAAAAAGGATAAAAGATGTTTTGAGATCCACAATGTCACAACACCGATTGAATGATTTAGGAATGTTGTCGATTGAATCTGAAATGGCTAAGAAAATTGATTTTCAAGACGTAATTAATTTGTTTGCTAGGCGCAAGGTTCGGAAAGCAACATTCTAAAAAATAATTTGTTTTTTGTACTTTTTTTTGTAATTTTAGTTGTAAACGTTTTCATTTTTGTAAGAGAATTATTGATGAATAAATTGTTCCAATAACAATTAGGATATTTTTCGGTTTCCCGCTTCATTTATAAATAGCCCAAAGTCCGAGGGGAATTTTTTTTTCACGCTCTTGGCAGGGGCCCCCACAAGAAGTATATCCCCGGGCCCCAAAAGTTCTCTCGGCGGCCCTGGGTCCGAGGCGTCTTAAGTGCCACACCCGGTATATGCATTTAAACCCCGAAAATATGCAACAAATATGCATTATTATATGCAAATAAGCAAGCAATAAATTGAAATATGTCATTAAAAAAATAGTTTATTTATAAACATTTTTAACAAAAAACAATTTTTTATTATTCTGAATAATTTGCCATACTTGTTGTAATTAGTATTAATTAGTATTAATTACTACAGTTCACAAATCACTTTTTGAAACAACCACTTTCCTGGCCGATGCCACGACGAATATTTAATTATACAAAAATTGCAAATCATATTTTGCGAAAATTTGGTTTTCTTCAAATTTCTTTTTATGGAGAGACCTGATAGATATGAGAATTTCCTGGACGCCCTAAACTATTTCTTTCTCGTTCTACCTCTGCTGCGTTACGCATATTTCAAACTAAACCGACAAAAATATGTGAACTTTCTATGTTTCCTATTTTTTTCCTCTTCCAACGTCCAATTATACGAAGTTTGAAAATCAAAATTTTTAATAATTCACAATTCGTTTAAAAATAAATGGATTTTCAAAAACCCAAGTTATTTTACAATTCGAAGAGCGATATTTTCTTAATTAGGTATAATTTTTGTTTTCTTTTTCCTACAAGTTGCTACCTTTTCTCTTTCGATATCCGAATATTCGTCGTCGCGAAAATCAAACATTTGAAACGTCAGCAACTTCTTTGAAAATGGGTGAATTTTTAAACACCAAAGGTATTTAGAAGAGCGAGAATAATTTTTGAAAAAAACATTTTTACACGTTTCCAATTTTTTTGGCCGAATCTCGAAAATCAAAAGTTTCAGAAATCTGAAAAGAGACGGTTTTTCAAAACCTCAACTTATTTCAGAAGATTGAAGTTTTGTTAATTAGAATTCAATTTTGTAAAAAATTTCCCACGTGTTTCTTATATTTTAATTTTTCTTAATTTTTCGTCCAAGTATTAGTTGTTCGAAAATCAAAAATTTCAAAAAATTGCAACTCTCTCCAAGAGAGGTGTATTTTCAAAATCTCAACTTGTTTTAGAAGAATAATATTTTGTTAATTAGACTTAATTTTTGATAAATTTTTCCTACACGTTTCCTATTTTTTTTTTTTAATATTATTTTCTTTTCCAACGTCTCAATGTCTCAGTTTTAACAAGTATTATTTGTTCGAAAATTAAAAATTAAAAAAAAAATAATTCGTTTAATAATAAGTGGATAAAACCGAACTTTTTGAGAAAAGTGATATTTTTTTAATTAGGTTTAATTTTTGTGTTTCTACACGTTTGAAATATCTGCAACTCGCTAGAAAATTGGTGAATTTTCAAACACCGAAGGTATTTAGAAGAGCGAGAATAATTTTTGAAAAGAAAAACATTTTTACACGTTTTCAATTTTTTGTCCGAATGTGGGACGTTTTAGAAATCAAAATCTTCAAAAATCTGTAACTATCTTGAAAAGAGATGTATTTTCAAAACCCCAACTAATTTTAGAAGAATATACGTTTTTTAATTAGACTTGGTTTCCTCTTTTTTATTTTTATTTTTATTTTCAAACGTTCAAGTACTAGTTATCAAAAATTTCAAAATACTGTAACTCGTTTAAGAATAAATAGATTTTCAAAAACCAAAGTTTTTTTAGATGAGTAATGTTTTCTTAATTAGGTTTAATTTATGTAAAATTTCGTTTGGTTTTTTTTATTTTCTTTTCCAACGTATATTGGTTGTTCGCAAAACAAACATTTCAAAAATTTGTTACTCGTTTAAAAGTAAATGGATTTTCAAAAACCAAAGTTAGTTTAAAAGAGTGATATTTTCGTAATTAGGTTTAATTTATGTAAAATTTCTTCTACATGTTTCCTTTTTTTTCTTTTCTTTTAGTTGTTCGAAAATCAAAAATTCAAAAAATTTGTAACTCGTTTAAAAATAAATGGATTTTCTAAAACCAAAGTTGTTTTAGAAGAGTCAGTTAGGTTTAATTTTTGCAATTTTTTTTCTATACGTTTCCTGTTATTTTAAATTTTTTATTTTCGAAAATCAAAAATGGATTTTCAAAAAAACCAAAGTTTGTTTAAAAGAGCGATATTTTCTTAATTAGGTTCAATTTATGTAAAATTTCTTCTACACGTTTCCTATTTTTTTTCCAATGTCCAAGTATTAGTTGTTCGAAAATCAAAAATTTAAAAAAATTGTAACTTGTTTATCGCAGGACGAATTGGCAATTATTCTGAAATTTGGCCGGTATTTCTTTGAATGACTAGATGTTGGTTCATGCCCGAAATCGAAAATTGCACTTGTTGCAATGTGTAAAATATGCATTAAAAGACGAAATGTGCATTATAGAGCTAAATATGCAAAATATGCGAAAATATGCATTTTGCATAAAATCCTCTCTCTAGTGATAAGTATGTGAAAGCAAATTCAAATTTTACCAATCAACATTTCCGGTTGATTTGTCAGTATATCTGAGTCAAAATCGGTAGATCGGTAGAATATCGTAGAAAGGTATAAATTGTCGGTAGATCTACCGACATATCGGTAGGGTTGGCAACACTGCCCATGTACCAGGTTTTTGACATTTGAATCATTTTTACTCCGTACAAATTTATTAAAATATGCATCATATATTTATATCATGCGGCGGCATCTTGAAAAATCGTTTTTTCAACTTTTTTAATGGTTTTTAGCATTTTTGTGGAATTTCCCATATACAGGGTGTTTCAGAGCTCTGGAAACGGTCAATCACGTGCTTATTTTTCAAAATTTTGAAAAATGTTTTATACAAAAGTTGTGTATAATAGTGAGCTACACGCCCTAAAAATATTTAAATTTATACAGGGTGTCTCATAACAAAGTTACAGACCACACTTATGTTTTTTTTAAATGGAACACCCTGTATTTTTTATCATTTTTGAATTATATGGAGCAAATAAAGGTGAGTTACTTCAATACTCCCTATACTTATTGTTTGCCGTTTTCGAAATATTTGAAGATTTGTTGAAATGCATGGTCTGGGTGAAATTTTATTTTTGCCCCTGTGATTAACGTTGAACGATTAAAATCATCTCTATTATTTGGTTGAAGGTTCGAACTATAGAGCCAACCATGATTTCACACAAAAAAATATACAGGGTGATAAAAAAATGAGGTAGAAAAACCGAACTTATAAAGTTAAATAACTTCGTTTTTTCAAATGGCACACCCTGTATTTAGTAACGTATTCGTAAGTAGAATCCAATTATCTTTCAGATTGTATAAGGGTTCCCTGTTCCTAATCTCAATAGTTTTCTTGTATTCGGCGATAATCATATCAGGAATAATTTTATTATAATCTGAAAGATAATTGGATTCTACTTAAGAATACAGGGTGTGCCATTTGAAAAAACGAAGTTATTTAACTTTATAAATTGGGTTTTTCTACCGCATTTTTTTATCACCCTGTATATTTTTTTGTATGAAATCATGGTTGGCTCTATAGTTCGAACCTTCAAGCAAATAATTAAAATGATTTTAATCGTTCAACGTTAATCACTGGGGCAAAAAAAAAAATTCACCCAGACAATGCATTTCAACAAATCTTCAAATATTTCGAAAACGGCAAACAATAGGTATTGAAGGAACTCACCTTTATTTGCTCCATATAATTCAAAAATGACAAAAAATGCAGGGTGTTCCATTAAAAAAAAAAACATAAGTTTGGTCTGTAACTTTGTTATGAGATACCCTGTATAAATTTAAATATTTTTAGGGCGTGCAGCGTACTATTATACACAACTTTTGTATGAAACATTTTTCGAAATTTTGAAAAAGAAGCACTTGATTGACCGTTCCCAGTGCTCTGAAACACCCTGTATGTCAACATTTTCTGGCTGAGCGACGGATGCAGGCGACGGTTGCGACACACTGCTACAATGACATATAATGGAACTGATGCCTCTGGAGCGTCCGGGGACCCGCGTCTACTAACCATCAACTGCTTCGACCGCTGAGCGTCCGCGTCTTGACTGCTCTCGAAGTAGTTAGGACGCGCGTCCCCGGATACTCCAGAGGCATCAGCTCCATAAGTATATCATTGCAGCAGTGTCACGACCGTCGCTTGCGTCCATCGGTCAGCGACGGACGCGTCCTATGAGTCACACCTTTAGCCACCTCTATGAAAACTCAAGAACCACCACTGAATTAAAAATAATTCGCAATTTGGCCGCTTCCATAGAGGATTTTCATTAAATTTTAACAAGATGTCACACTATGAATTTAGTTTTTACGATTATTTCGTCCAACATAAAATACACTTATTTTATTGGTTCAAATTTGTGTATTCATAACTGACAACTCTATGTTTTCGATTTCGGCTCTGTATTGGTTTATTGGGTCCTTCGTTTTTGTATTTCACTTGGCTATTGGCTGTTTCAGTCAATGTGGAAGCATCGCATGTAGCTTTGATCTTACGAAATGTCAATGTCATCATTTACATAAACGTGTAAAAGTGTTTAAAATGAATCCAAAACGGTTTGAAGAATTTAGTTTAAGTGAAATAAAAAACAATGTGGAAGCACATACGCCCCAAAATACCGTGCGGTTAAAAAATACGTCAGGAAACAGTTCTCTGAATTTTGTAAAGAACGTAATCACTGCCTTGAAGAAAATACATCAAATGAACAACTTGATATACTCACAGATTGGGCTTTCAATATGCGAAAAATGGATGGAACTGAGTACAAGAAAATGGTAATCAAAACGATTTGGAATAATACAGCAGTAAAAAAATAATAATAAATTATTAAAATGACTGTATATTTGTTACGAAATTATCTAAACAAATACAACTCGTGGAAATAACGATTGTCGCAAATTCGTTCTCTTTTTCGAAATACATTATGTTGCTTTAGGAAACTCCACTCGCGCTGTCGCGCTCGTGTGGTTTCCAAGCAACATAATTTATTTCTCAAAATCGAATGAATTTGTGTTTCGACAATCATTAATACACTCGTTGTATTACTTGCGAAAACATCATTTATGGAAGCTGTCTTTAAGGAATTTGACATTGGGCGGAAATAATTAATTAGTATAGAATTTCCTTTGCATATTGTCAAGGTCATTGGGTGAATTTTTTTTGTTAGAGAAAAAAAAACAAGAACTTACCCCTGAGCGGCTGGTGAGGAGTCCCGTATTCATGTCATAGTCCAACTCAATTTCCGAACGTCCCTTCTCCGACAACTTAATCAAGTACCCAACGCCGGAAATCTTCAGCTCGGACTTGTGGTCCTGCGTATTCTCAATGGAACTAACGGCGTTGCTGTAATCCCGCAGGAACTGAATCTTATTGCCGGAGCTGTCCGTGACCGTCGACAGTTTCCCGAAGCTGGTGTTCTTCGAGTAGAGGAACGAGTACCTGGACTTCGCGGACGTGAGGTCCTTGGTGGCCACGTGCTGCCCGTAACGATTGAAGACGTAAACCTCCCCGGCGGCCGGATAGGGTATGTGAAACTCCCCATTCTCATCGTGCGCGGGTAGGTAGTGCTCGAGGGCGAGGATGTGCAAAGATCCCTGATCCGCAACGTGGAGGACTCCTCCCGGGGACACGGTCAGCGCCGAAATCGCTTGGAATCTCGCGTTCGAGGATAACAGCGTTTCCGCGTTGCTGGTCGTAACGTCGGTCGCTCCGCACAGACAAGCCGTTGGGAGTTCTTGATTACTTCGAGGATTCGCCGTGGTTATGCTGGTGTTGCAATCGCAGCTGTTCTTAAATTTCTCTTGCGTCTTCCCCGCGAAATGCGTTAATCTTCCCGAGGAATCGACCATCCGGATATAATTCAATCGCCGTGTATCTGTTTCAGCGACGTACAAATCCCCGTTAGGAGAGAATGCCAGGGCCAGGACCGTCCCTAAAACATCATCGCTGGGCCCGATTTTCGTCGAGTTCCCGTTATAATTATCATCCCTCAAGTGGCAGTGCAAAGGCGTCCCGGCGACCACTTTGATCTTCATATCAGCAGTCAGCTTGAGCACCAGGCGGTCGTCAATGAAGTGCAAGGAACCGTCCAAGGGACTCAAAGATAACCCCGTCGGCCACTGTAGCTGTGCCTGCGACGCGGAAATCGCCCCCTGACACGGTATCGGGGTCCAGTGATTGTGATGTCCGTGCGTACCCACCAGCGTATGTATAATGCCCCTCGGATCCACCGCCCTTATGTTCGTGCCATCTGCTATATACATAGTTTTATCAGCGGATATAGCTATGCCCTTTGGGTGGGCTAATCGGGCATGCTTAGCCGGACCGTCGTCTCCGCAATTACTGTCATCCCCCGGTATGCAGCGTTCCCCGTTGCCGACGACCTGCACGAATAAAGTATATATAATTAATACGGGGATAGTGAATTGCGTAATCCTGCAGGATTTGGACGGACGGACGCACGTCCGATTTGGTCCAATCCCATAAACTCTAATTGATCCATAAAATAAATCCACAACACATTGGGGGGATGTATCATGTTTATTCATCAACGTCCCTTCAAGCTCATAAAAATGATTTAATGCCTCTTTTACGGACAAATAATTTAATTAAGTTTATCAAACGTATAGAAAAAAACATAATAAATCATGTAAACAATATCAAATATAATAATTAATGTGTTCGAAAATAAACAACGTTGTCATATACAGGGTTGGGCATATGTGTCGGAACACCTGATTTCTGGCTAAACGTCTATTGATTTCTTATTACTTTTAAAAGAAATGTTTATTGGTTTATTTATTCTATTCAGTGACATACTTTAATTTTCAACAGCTGCTCTATTTTTCGAGGTATGACGTCATCAGCAATTTTTTTAAATGGATCACCCTGTATATTTTTACATTTTCGAATAGATGCTTTTCCAACAATTACAATGATATAGGGTTTGGTGGGTGTGCGACTTGTAGTTTTCTAAATATTAAATAAAATAATGGAAAATGAAATTTTTATTACAAAATATTGAGCATTTAATATTAAGAAAAAAAAATCATAATAAATGTTCAAAATGGCGACCTTCAGTAGCCTGACAATTGCCTAAACGATCAACGAAGGCTTTTAAAGAGTTTTGAATAGTCTGCAGTGGTATTTCTTGCACAGCCATATTAATTCTATCTTCCAACTCTTCTAACGACTGAGGTTTGGACTTGTAGACCACAGATTTTAAATGGCTCCAAAGAAAGTCGTTCAGAGGACTTAAATCAGGTGATCGTGGTGGCCATTCAATATGTCCTCTTCGACCTACCCATCTCTGTGGAAATATTTCATTTAGATATTGACGCACGTTAATTCCGTAATGAGGCGGAGCTCCATCTTGCTGACACCAAATACCATCTGACAATAGTTCGGAATTTTGCTCGTTTGGAAATAACCGAATTAATGGCGGAATAATTTGCTCGCGCAAAAGTTGTAAATACCAGTTGTAGTTTAAATTTTCTCTAAGAAAGAATGGTCCGATGATATGTCCTCTGATTATCCCCGCCCTTACATTTAATTTTTGAGAGTGTTGGGTGTGACTTTCTTCCATCCAGTAAGGATTCTGATCAGCCCAGTAGAGACAGTTATGTCGATTTACAAAACCATCCAGGCAAAATGTTGATTCATCAGAAATACTATGTTATTAACAAAGTTACTATTAATTTCAATGTTATCCATCATTTCCTGACAAAACTGCATCCTTCTATCAGGATCATCTACATTTAATTCCTGCACTAAATGTACTTTATACGGATGAAAGTTATTTTTGGACAATATCCTCTTTACCGATCTCTGGCTAATACTGTGATGTAAAGCTAATTAAGGTACTGATGTTTTTGGTTCTTCTTGTAGATTCAGAAGGACATCAAGTGAATTATCTTCATTTGTGGCCCATTTACGTCGACCGGATTTTGTGCGATTTTTAACACTTCCTATTTCGTGAAACTTTTGCACAACCCTTGAAACTGTTGATTTTGAAATATGAGAATTTCTATCAGGGAATGTTGCATTAAAAATATTGCATGCATCTTGTAGAGATCTCTGCCTATCTCCAAAACCAACCATCATTAACAACGTAATTCTTTCACGTTCACTTAGTTCACCCATAATTGAACAGCAATGTTTAACACGGAAACTATCTGTCAGTGACAGTAAACAAAAACACACAAATGTTTTATCAGAAAGCCGTGGAAAAAAGATGAAAGTCAACTTGACGGATTGAATTATTTTATTTAATATTTAGAAAACCACAAGTCGCACACCCACCAAATCCTATATCATTGTAATTGTTGGAAAAGTGTCTATTCGAAAATTGTTAAAATATACAGGGTGATCTATTTAAAAAAATTGCTGATGACGTCATATCTCCAAAAATAGAGCAGCTGTTGAAAATCAAAGTACGTCACTGAATAGAATAAATAAAGCCATAAACATTTATTTTAAAAGTAATAAGAAAACAACAGACGTTTAGCCAGAAATCAGGTGTTCCGACACATATGCCCAACCCTGTATATCATTGAATCGTACGAGCAGTTTCTCCAGGAAATTATTTTAAATGCAATTGTTCGTTTTTCATGTTTTTGGTTGAAACTTTAAAATCGACAAAGACCGTTCGATTCAGAATGTAAAAAGAATCGATTTTTTATAAAACTTTCGAACTGACATGCCAAAAGCTTTCTCCTTTTCTAGCCCTAGTGATTACGTTTGTGCTTCAAAACATCTTATCTTGTCTCTAGGCAGAAATTGCACGCTTTTATTACAAGACCAAACTGTTATTATAGTCTACAATTTAGCAGCAAACTTCTCTGTTGACCAAGTGTACTGTTCGATATGGCCAGAATTTTTAATAGGCCGAACAGGTAACGACATTGTATGTGCATTATTTAAAATTTTCAAACAAATGATGCTGGATCATCTCACAATTCAACCTTGAGATACTGTCATGTCAAAGCTTTGTCTTCTTTTAGCCACAAGTAGAGCAAAAAGAGTTGGTAAGAAGAATACAAATTTGACGTCTATTAAGCGGGCACAACCACTTTAGCACAATCACATGGGACTTGCACAAATTTGAATAGATGCAGTGGTTACGTTTCTCCTTTAAAACGTTTCATAGTGTCTCTGGGAAGAAATTCCACACTTTTCATTAGCCTACAACTTAGCAGCACACTTCTCTACTGATAACCAATTTTTATGGCCACGGCATTGTAAGTGTATTATTTAAAATTCTCAAACAAATAATGCTAGATCATCTCACAATTCAACTTTGAGATTGATTGCGAACAGTGTTCGATTCGATATTATATTATATTAACATCCAAATTATTACAGAAGCTGCTCAAAATTTTTCAAAAATTATTCAATAAAAATCATAAAGTTAGCAAAATGAAGTAATTAATTATTAAAGCTACCAGTCGCAGAAGCAAACTCTAGCAAATGTGGATCTCGAGACTAAGAGAAAAGGTGCGAGAGTGGCAATGGCAAGAAGCCACAGGACACCCCTATGTAGAGGTGGAGATGGGACCATGTAAATGAGGGCACTAAATTGCCCAAGGATGCTGAGAAGAAAACAGCTAACCTTGGACCCAGATAAGATCAAGAGTACAGGGAGCTGTTTACGAATCACGGAGAGATAAAATACTCATGGCCATCGAAGCAGCAGTAGATCAGGATAAAGTACAATCACCGTATGCCAGCGATATCCCCCCGGCCCTTTTATAAGCTACGCCACTGTTAGTTACTTTGGAGAATTTATCTGTGTATTGATGACAATACAGATATTTAGCAATAATTCTGTTCTGTTTTATCAAATTGATATTTAACCTTTTCGCTGCGGGCACCGGTTAATTGCGCCAAAAATATCGCACTCTAATACACGGGACCCGGGTATATACGTAAGCAATCGTACGCATTTATACGCAAGTCTTAGTTCTGCATGCTTTTTAACATCATTTAATTTAAAAAATCTATTTAATTTAAATTAGAAGATTAAAATTTTTCTAGTAATTTAACAGTTTTAAACAAAATCAAACTCCACTGTTCTACGCTTTCAAATCCGCACTTGTTTATTTTCTAAAATAAAAAAAAATAAAATTCTTTGATCTAAAAAAAATTGCAACCGAAGAATTCTTATTCAAAATTTAAACTGGATTAGGAAGATTGAAAATTTTCTATTAATTTCACAGTTTTAAATAAAATCAATCTTGGTTGCTTATAATTATTTTGCATGCGTTTCTTCAAACCTATCTTTGCATATATACAATTTTTAAATTTCGTTTAACAAAACTAACGAAAGGATTTAATTGAAACTTAGAATATAATTAAAAAGTTTAAAGATTTGTACATAATTTGACGGTTTTTAACAAAATCAAAATCCATTGCTTGTATTTTTTCTGTTCCTGTTTTTTCAAACCTTCATTTATTAATTTTCCAATTTTCCAATTTTTGAAATTTTATTAGTTATTAAGATTGATCATCGAATGCTTAGAAAAACTAAAGATTTTGTAGTAATTTCACTGTTTTAAACAACATTAAAATACGTTGCTTCTGTTTGATTTCTTTGTGTTTCTTCAAACCTGCATTTATTCAACAACAATATAAAACAAAATAATTAGGATTTGTATTTCAAACAATTATGTTAGTACGTCGTCTGTCCGGGCCATCGACCATAGGTTTTTCTTCCCTGCATTTATTATAAAAATTTAAGTCAAATTGAATTAGAGAGACAAAGGTTAATAGGTAATTGTAATATTTTCAACAAAATCAAAATAAGTTGTTTTATTTTTTCCGTTCGCGCTTCGATAAATCTGTATTTACACATTATTCAATTTTAAAATTTATAAAGTGTTTTAATCATAAATTTAAACTGGATTTAAAATATTAAAAATTTTCAAACAAAACCGAAATCAGTTGCTTACGTCTTTTTTGTTCAAGTTTCTATAAACAAAATCTACATTTACTCATTTTAAAATTTTAAAATTCGTAGTGTTTTGATTAAACTGGATTTGAGAGAGAAAAGGGTTTCAAGTAATTTTAATACACTGGAGGAAAAAAAATGAAACACTTGAAATTCGTGAAATTTCGACCATTTTCAACCCGACATAACTCGGCGTATTTTCAATCGATTTTGATGAATCTTTGAAAGTGAGAATTGTCAAAGTTGGACATGGTTTCCAGAAAAAAAACTTTTTTTCACAGGGTCGCCAGAGGGGGCGGGAGGGGTTACGTTTAAGTTCGCATGCATGAATTTAAAGAAGACACTTCAAAGTTTTTCGCCCTTAGAAATTCATCAAAATCGATTGAAATTACGCCGAGTTATGGCGGTTTGAAAATGGTCGAAATTTCACGAATTTTAAGTTTAATTTTTTTTCCTTGAGTATATTTTAAACAAAACCAAAATTAGTTGCTTATATTTTTCTGTTCGTATTTCTCTCAATTTTCGATAAAAAAAAGATTCTCGAACCAAAATTTAAGCTGGATTTGAAAGAGTAAAGATTTTAACATATTTTGATTTATAGAGTAAATGGTTTTAGGTAATATTAATATTTTAAACAGAAATAGTTGCTTGTATTTTTCCCGTCAGTTTTTCTACAAACCCGAATTTGCTTATTTTAAAATTTTATAATTTACAAATTTTTGAAAGTGTTTTGATACTAAATTTAAACAAAATCAAAATCAGTTTTATATATTTTTTCTGATCGTGTTTTTGAATCACCAAATTGTTTTTATCATAAATTTAAACTGTGGTCGAGAGACTAAAGGTTTTCAACTAATTTTAATATCTTATAAAAACTAAAGTCAATTGCTTATATTTTTTCTGTTCTTGTTTCTAGAAACCTGCATTTAGTCATTTTCCAATTTTCAAATTAGTAAATTTTTTAAAATGCTTTAATCGTAAATTTCAAATTTAAAAAAGTTTTAAAGCAATTTTAACATTTTAAACGAAAACAAAAACAGCTGCTTATATTTCTTTGTTAGTATTTCTACAAACCTGCATTTACTCATTTTAAAAATGATAAATTTTGGAAGCGTTTTGATCATAATTTTAAACTGGATTTGAAAGACAACAGGTTTTCAAGTAATTTTAATATTTTAAATAAAACCAAAACTAGTTGCTGATATTTTTTCTGTTCGTCCTTCTACAAACATGCACTTAGTCATTTTTTCTAATTTTCAAGTTAGTAAATTTTTTAAAATGCTTTAATCGTAAATTTAAAATAAAAACAGTAATAAACTCGAGTAATTTTAAGATTTTAAACAAAAACAGAAACAGCTGCTTATATTTCTCTGTTAGTATTTATACAAACCTTCATTTACTCATTTTAAACTTTGCAAATTTTTGAAAGCATTTTGATCATAATTTAAACTGGATTTGAAAGACAAAAGGTTTTCAAGTAATTTTAATACTTAGATAAATAGATAAAACCAAAATCAGTTGCTGATATTTTTTCTGTTCGTGTTTCTACAAACCCACAATTACTCATTTTCCAATTTGAAATTTGTGATTTTTTAAAGACAGTTTTGATACAATTTAAAATATATTTAAATAGCTAAGAGTTTCAGGTATTATAACTGCTAACTGTTAACAAAATAATGTGCTTATATACTTTTTATAATTTGGAATATTTATTAATTTAAAAAATTGGCACTGAACGATATTGATCCTAAATTCAAATATTCATAAAGACTAAGGGCTTTTAAGTTATTTCAGTGTTTAAAACTAAATTGAAATAAGTTGGTGGTTGGTTTTCTGCACATGTCTCTCCAAACCTGCATTTCAAACTGGGGCTGGAATTTTTCTTCGTAGATTTCCAATCTCGAAGATTCGAAGATTCATAGAAAATCTTTGATAATTTTCGAAGATATTCAGTATTCGAATTTATTTCGCGAATATTGACAAATAAAAAAGCTAATTTATATTAAACTATTTCAAATCTAATAAAAACGATTCATTTCGCAAGATATGTTATTGTTTTTTTAGCTGAAAAATACATTAGTTTGATCTTAATTTATTATTAAAGCAACTCAGCATGCGCATCTTAAGTTTCGTCTTGAGTTTTCCAGATAAAAATTTTGAAATAACATAAAAGTTCAAATCCCTAACTGTTTTGGGATTGAAAAATTCGAAAACTTCGAAATTTCACAATTACAATTCTTCGAAAAATTCGAAAACTTCGAAGCTTCACAATTTGGATACTTCCAATCTTCGAATAATTAGAAAACTTTCATATTTTTTTCTGGATTCTTTCGAAGCTTCGAAGTTGTTGACTTTGAACTTGAGAAATATCGGATTTTGGCAATTTTCATAGACTCGACATGATTATCTCTTAATACTTTTTTCAAATACACTAAATTTGCTACATTTTAGCATTTAAATCAGCAAAATTAAATAACGCGTTCGGAATTTTTCAAATCAAAAACGCGATTTTGTTGAATTTGAAATTGGAAAACAATAGATTTTGGCTACTTTCTTTAAACCACATTTCTTTATAATTTCTTAAAACACACTGAATTCGCTACATTTTGGAATTTAAATCATCAAAATCGGGGAAGGCGTTCGGAAGTCAAGCAATTTTTCAAAATCAAAAACGCGATTTTGTTAACTTTGAACTCGGAAAACAACAGATTTTGGCAACTTTCTTTGAACGATATATATTTATTTATATATTTTTTAAAATACGCTAAATTCGCTACATTTTGGAATTTAAATCATCAAAATTAAGTAAGGCGTTCCAAAGTAACGCAATTTTCAGAAATAAAAAAAAACCTGATTTTGTTGAATTTGAAATTGGAAAAAATAGACCTTGGCCACTTTCTTTAAACCATGTGTATTTTTTTTATATTTTCTTAAAACACATTGAAGAAGCTACATTTTAAAATTTAAATCATCAAAATCAAGTTAAGCGATTTTGGAAAAATTTCAGAGTTTGTTAATTTTCGTTATTTTGACATGAATATTTTTTATACTTTTAAAATAAACTTATCATTATCAAGAAATGCTTTTAACACCACAGCAATTTTTAAAAATCGAAATCGCGAATTTGTTGCATTTGAACTTGGAGGATTTTGACAATTTTCATTAATCCATTATTAATTTTTCATAATACTTCTTAAAATCAAATAAATCCTTTACATTTTAACAAATAATTCATCATAGTCATCAAAAACACGTTAAATATTTTAGCAATTCTATAAAATCAAAATTTCAGATTTCGACATGAATATTTCTTAAAATCCTTTTAAACCATATTAAATTCTCTAAATATTAATACCCAAGTCATTTTAATCAAAAAAACTTTAAACTTTATTTTGAACTAAAGTTTTAAGTGGGTGAATTAAGAAGTTGACCTGACAAAGTGGGCGTTTAGCTCCAAAATGTTGAGAACACTGATCTAATCTAATCTAAAGGTATTTGATTTAAAAATGGGAATTGAAAAGTTTAAATCTAAAATTCAACCGAATTAGAAAGATTAAGGAATTATAAGTCATTTTATACTTTTAAACAAAACCAAAATTCGTTGATTACATTTTTTAGTACATTTTTCTCTTTCGCAGTTAAGGAATTGTAAGTAATTTCACAGTTTTAAACAAAATCAAAATCCGTCAATTAATTTTTTTTCGGTATTTTTTCTCTTTTCCATTTTACAATTAGAAAGATTAAATTATTCTAAGTAATTACACAGTTTTAAACAAAATCAAAATCCGTCGATTATATTTTTTTCGGTATGTTTTTCTCTTTTGCATTTTCCAATTAAAAATAAATACACTATTTTATGTATTGCATTTGCAACAATAAAGACAATTTATAATAATAATAATAATTATTATTAAATTATTCTAAGTAATTTCACAGTTTTAAACAAAATTAAAATCCGTATATTATATTTTTTCATTACGATTTTCTCTTTTGGATTTTCCAATTAGGAATATTAAGGAATTTTAGGTAATTTAACAGTTTGAAACAAAATAAAAATCCGATGATTATATTTTTTTTTGGTAAGTTATTCTGTTTTGCATTTTCCAATTGAAAGATTACAAATTTTGGGTAATGTCACAGTTTTAAATAAAATCACAATCCGTTGATTATATTTTTTTCGGTATATTTGTCTCTTTTGCGTTTTTCAGTTTTCAAGGTTTGTTAATTCTATAAAATTCGTTTTTGAAGCGAAATTCAAACTGGATTATAAACACTGTTTGTGATTTTAGCAGGTATGCTTTTGACATGTAATCGGTACCATTTTTCGATGATTCCGATTTTTTTTTTAAATTTCGCAGACGCATTCTACATATGAAGTAATGGAAGTCATGTTTCGTGAAAAAAATTTGAGATTTTTTTAAAAAGATATGTACGGTTATAAATTGCAAGAAATCACGAAAAACGTCAGTCGTGGGAACATTCAAACAACTGTTTCGTCAAACCCATTAGTCGTACAAAAAAACAATAAACAGGCCGATTTTGAAGAGCTTGCGCCATTCTATGTAGTAGTATATTTAATATTTGCTTTTAATATTAATAAACTATTATTCATTTGTAGACTGCGGATTATATGCAATTGCATATTTGTAATTAATTGAATTACAATGTTAATTTTATTATAGAAGGTTGTTTCATATTAGTCTCGATCGAAATATGTTATAAAATTTTTGCATATTTTGCATATTGCATATTTTTTGCATATTGCAGATTTTGTTAATTTTTACTTAATTTTTGTTGTTGTTTGCAGTGACACAATATAATTAGTTTTTCAAAGTACAGCAAGATTTGGCTGCATGCGATAAAATTTGATTAACGAATTGCAAGCTTTTTTTTTTTTTTTTCGGCTTTTACGCCTGGCCTTGGCACTCGCCATTAGCCATCATCATCATGTGTGTATATATAAATTATATATGAATAAATGAAGAAATGAATAATGTAAGACGTATACAACAACCACGGACCCGACCAAATATTTTGAAAATGTTATTTGTATTATTATTCATGTTTATTGTATGTCTTATGCATTTTTGTGAATATTTTGTGGATTTTTGTGGCATATTTTTTGCATATTTTTTGCATATTTTTTGCATATTATTTGCATATTTTGATATGCTATTAGAAATAAAATCTACAGTTAACAAAATAAGTTTCAGTTACTATTTGGACTTCTTTTTGCAAAGCATAAAAAAGTTGCATATTATCCGCAGTCTATTCATTTGTTTATAAAATTGGAAAAAATATCAGCACGTTAATTCCAAAGAAACAGTGAAAATATGAAGATGGTACTCCAACGGGCTCTATATTTAAAACATTTTTTAAAACATTATTTCATGTGTAGAATGCGCCTGCAAAATTAAAAAAAACATCGGGATCATCAGTAATTATTTTTACCGATAACCGTCAGGTTTGACATGGAATAACTGCATTGGGATTGAACTAATGGCGCTTCAGAATGTCGAGGGCTATTATAGAAAAGAACTGAAGATATTTCACAGACACAAACCTTTGGACGTCTTGTAAATCGGTAACCCTAATTTAAAGGTAGAAACGCCAAAGTGGCGGAATCTATTGCCTGAATGCTGTACTGAACCAAATCCGGGTGGCTTTAACACCGTCAAGATATGGACATTGCCAGCGGCGGCAAATATAACCATTGTTATATAACAATATTAATGTGAACATTAGATATTGTTTCCCCATCAGAACACCCGGTCTGTAGGTGTTCTGATGGGGAAACAATATCTAATGTTAACCCTAATTTACAGTGGAGTGTTAAGACGTGCACACACGCACACAAATACATGTAATAATACGGATGAATAATTTTGGGATCGATGGCCAGTTAGGCAGACCCTAACAAATACAATTACTAGCGTGAGATCGAAAAAAGTAGTCAAAGCAGGTCATGAACAAAAAGCCGCATGTTTTTTCTTAGTTAATAAGAGTGTCAATAATTATTTTCAAATTTTGGAATTAATAAAAGATAAATAATATAATTGTTTTAAGTGGCTGACCTCGGTCGATGGTCTGCTGCATTACGATGTATCTCGAGTACTCCCTCTATCCCAAATTATGGTATACATTTCTTACAAATTTTGACAGTTTGTCATAATTAGTTAAAATATGAGCAAAACACCTAAAATCAAAATCACACCCGTTAAGAAAAAAATATCGGAGATAGGAGTACAATAAATCAAAATAGTGGTGTATATGTTAGAAGAGACCGAAAAGCCAAGCAACTGAGTTATGGCCAGGCAATAGAAATTTACAGTTCTTAAGGCAGAAAAATGTAGGAAACAAATTGAGCCACGGTGCTATTAACGAAGCTGCAACCAAGTTTGACGTTACTTGATTAAGTGTGTCCCGTATTTGGCAAAGGGCTAAAGAGTAATAAGGGATCTCTTTGTGCAGATGTTTCGTCTAAGAAGAAAGAAAAATGTGGTCGAAAACGCAAAAATTACTCGGAAAATTTGATCAAGATCCGGGATGTCCCGTAGCAGTACAATTCGTAGTTTATTTTTTTCATCAGACATTCCGAGATCAATTCTTTTTCGCTTATTTAAAGAAGGCACACGTTGAAGCAAATAACATCAACAGTAAAAAATGCTCGAATAAAATTTTGCTTATCGTAGGTGAAGCCAAATGGATTTTTTGAAGACATGTATGACTACGTAGATATTGATGAAAAATGGTTTTACCTGACTCTAAGTAAACGATCTTATCATATCTTTTCTTGATGAGCAAGAGCCTCAGAGATCTTGTAAAAGTAAGCGTTTTATTATCAAAGTTATGTTCATGGCTGCAGTGGCCAGACCGCGTTTTGATTATGCTAGAAAACAGTACTTTGACGAAAATGCCGGAATTTGGCCCTCTGTTTATCAAGAGCCGGCCAAACGAAACAGCAAGAACCACATGCACGTGATAATGATGAAGTTTTACAGGCTAAAGGATCAAAATCCAATCACAGCCACCAAATAGTCCAGATAAATGTTTTGGATCTTGATTTCTTTAATTCGATTTAATCGCTAGAGCATCAAGAATCCCCAAAAACTATCGACGAATTAATAGAATGTGTGCAAAAGGCACACATTTGATTAATTATGAATTTTAATCCATTGTCTGTAAATTAGTAGAGAAGACTTGGAAATTTTCTAAAGGTGGAGGCGCCGGATTCGTGGCTAAAATTTATGGCTAACTTCCAGTCGGTAAAAAAAATATGAAATTTGGAACAAAATTTTAAATTATGTATAAATTTTTATAAATGTCAATAAAATTCATTGATGTAATATGAATTCATCTGAAAAGTATACCATAATTTGGGACAAAATAAAAACAGAAATGTATACCTAAATATATGACAGAGGACTATATATAATATACAGAAAAGATAAGCGGCTTTTTGTTCCTTGCTTTGTCTAATTTTTATTTTTGGTCTCACGTTACCAGCGGCGGCTCGTGGAACTTCGCAGAGGAGGCTAAGGAAGGCAGAGATGCCGCTCGTACTGCACCACGGAAGCAAATATTCCGCCGCCAAATTTTCTTCCCTAGCCTTCTCGTAGAACATTCCGTAGCCTCCGCTGCCCGTTACTAATATTACAGAAAAGCAAATTTCCTGCTTGGGCCTAGTTTAATAGCCACGACAAGAAATTTGCCTGGCCGTTTTATTAATCAGGTACGGTAATAAATATAAATGTATTACTTACAGGTTCGCTATTAATAGCTGGATCTGTGACAGGCTCCAAAGAAATGACCTTCAGGATCTGATGCTTTTCCGGGTCCGAAACGTACAGATGTCCGTCCGCCGGCGAGACGGTCAAATAGTATTGATATGCCACTTGCGTCGCCCTGAGGAAGGATCGGAATAAGTTCGGTTTGCTAGCAGAAAGAGAGAACCTACCTTAATTGCAGCACTGTATAAACGTTGCCTTCGGGGGTGATTCTTCTCACCAAATTGAAATCCCCCACATAAATACTGCCATCGGGGCCGCTGGCTAATGACCCCGGGGTTAGCAATTTCGCGTCCTTCGCCGGCCCCCCGCACTGTCCGGGACAGTCCAGCGTCCTCTGCAGACCGGTTCCCATCACGACGTTCACGGTGCGGGGATATTGTTTGAGGTGGAGGGTCGAACCGTCACCCTTCTGCAGGATGCCCTCGTGGAAGTTGTAATGATGATGGATGTCCAGTCCCCAGCCGCCTATGTCGGAGATGTCCACGTCGAAACCTTTCAGGCTGGCCGTTTGCGTCTCCCACACCGGCTCGTCGCAGCTGGAGTGCTGGTAACCCACCGACACCTTCGCCTCGGCTATCCCGTAAACCTTTTGCTTGTACACGTTCCGTTTATTCCAGGCGAACGTGTGCTTCAAGCCGGGGTCGGCTTCGTAGGTCTTCACGTGCAGCGAGCCCTCGACCTCGACCCTGACGTGGACGTGGGTGAGGGTTTTTGGAATTTCTGCGGCTGTTAGCCTCATGTGTATGGTGCTCAGGTACCCGGTTGCTTGGGAACTTTGGTACATCAGGTGGAGATCCGAGCCGGGAATGGGTATCGATTCTTGGACGATTTGGGTTTCGGCGAAGATGACGCTCTGGCCTGGTAGTCCTCCTACTGCTTCGGGCATCCAGGTGCCGGTTATGACCGGCTTCAGAATTTCTGGGTCGTGTTCGTCGCATGTTGCCGGAAGTACGCCGGTGGTTCCGAAGAGGGAACGGGAGACTCCGGGGAAGTTGATCGCGGGATTACGGCTTAAGAAACTGAATGGTGAATTGGTTAAATTATTCTATACCATCAATAACGATAGAAGACCAGTTTCTGAGTACTGGTTATAGTGTACTACGAGATATTGGCAACAAGCAAAAATTTAGTGTTTTAGATTAAAGATTCCTAGTGAAGCGCGTTCCCACCAACGAACACACTATAATGATGACGGTCAGTAGCCAGAAACCGATATACAGATGTCATTGATGGGAAACAATAGGTAATTTATATTTAATTGAAGTATTAGTTAACCCTTTCGGCCCTGGTGGTGGCAATTGCCACTGCAAAATTTACATCTCTGCTTACTATGACAATCCATATTTTTGCTGTTTATCACTAGATGTCACTTCAACAAAGCCTCACTAATTAATTCCTATACTAATTAAGCAAATGAGTTGAAATTTGGTATTTATGGTCTTAAGAAGCTCCCCATCAATAATAATTAGCAAAAAAATTTTTTTTTCAAATTTAAAAATCCAGGGCTGAAAGGGTTAAAGTATCTTTACCACTTCAGAGACAGCATTTTTGAAATCTCACCAATCAGCAGAGGAAATGCTCACAACGTACACAAAAGTGCTTCAGTCTCTGAAGTGGTTAACTATAGCATTGATAAAACTTATAACAATAATTGAAATATTGCAAGTAACTTTTTTGCCGTAGGCTTACTAACCCTAGTAATTTTAATCTCTACTAATAATTACCTGTTATGAAGTCCAGAAGCATCCCCATCATCGCTAAGCTGCATATGCACCGGCGGTAGTACCACGATTTGATTCCACGGCACGAACACCGTCCTCGTAAGCGGTCTGAACGGGGATCTCTGGAACTGCAGGGTGACCGCACCACCGCCGTTCACCAGGACGTCGAACCTGTGGAGCGCATTAGGGGCGGATTAAGGGTGTGTAAGTCATACGGCGGAGTAGCGCGTCTAATGCAATTAATCGGGAATTGGATTTCGGCGTCAGCCGCTTTTGCATAGACGTTGGGCTGTTGGATGTTAGTTCGTCGTCGCGCCGGGGCGCCCACGTTCGCTTTAAATTAGCCACCCCACCCCGCGCGCCGGCCGCCCCCAAAGCCGGGGCTGAACTGAAATTAAACACTGAATACGGCGCGTTCCTCTATTTTCTCATTATAACGGACTTCAGTTTCATTGCGACAAACTTCCCAACTACCATTTAATGGACCATGTCTGCCGCCAACTCGATTAATTTGCAACTACGGTTTTGATGAATATCCATATTACTGAAACTTCTAACTTTCTATACATATAGATGCACCTAAATTTGATAGAATATTACAATCTATTCCTTCTTCCATTCAACTATTGCCATGAACATGGAATAACGCAATAGGGAAGTGCAGCGCCAGCTCTGAAGGTTCTGACTAGGGCAGGAATTTGTCTTCGAAGATTTCCAATTTCAAAGATTCGAAGCTTCGAAGATTCATAAAAAATCTTTGAAGTATAAAATTTCAATGTTTCGGAGATTCGAAGTTTCGAAGATTCGAAAAAAAATGTTTAATCGACGCAATAATTTTTTTTAAAGATACTGACGTGACACCAAACTGATTGACTCATTGAAGATTTAAAGATACATAGAAAATCTTCAAAGATTGAAATTGAAAGGTTTCGAAGATTCGAAAAAAAAAACTATTTAATCGACGCCATAAACAGTTTTAAAGATACTGTCGTGAAACCAAACTGATTGAGTCATTAAAGATTCAAAGATTAATAGAAAATATTCGAAGATTCATAGAAAATCTTCAAAGATTGAAATTTCAAAGTTTCGAAGATGCGAAGTTTCGAATATTCGAAGTTTCGAGGTTTCGAAGATTAAAAAAAACTATTTAATCGACGCCATAAACAGTTTTAAACATACTGACGTGACACCAAACTGATTGACTCAAATCTTCAAAGATTGAAATTGAAATGTTTCGAAGATTCGAAAAAAAACTGTTTAATCGACGCGATAAACAGTTTTAAAGATACTGTCGTGACACCAAACTGATTGACTCATTGAAGATTTAAAGATTCATAGAAAATCTTCGAAGATTTATAGAAAATCTTCAAAGAATAAAATTTCAAAGTTTCGAAGATGCGAAGTTTCGAACATTCGAAGTTTCGAGGTTTCGAAGATTATAATAATAATAATAATAATTTATTTTCGACGCAATAAACATTTTTTAAGATACTGACGTGACACCAAACTGATTGACTCAAATCTTCAAAGATTGAAATTGAAATGTTTCAAAGATTCGAAAAAAAAACTGTTTAATCGACGCCATAAACAATTTTAAAGATACTGTCGTGACACCAAACTGATTGACTCATTGAAGATTAAAAGATTCATAGAAATTCTTCGAAGATTCATACAAAATTTTCAAAGATTAAAATTTCAAAGTTTCGAAGATGCGAAGTTTCGAATATTCGAAGTTTCGAGGTTTCGAAGATTATAAAAAAAAACTGTTTAATCGACGCTATAAACAGTTTTAAAGATACTGACGTGACACCAAACTGATTGACTCATTGAAGATTCAAAGATAGATAGAAAATCTTCAAAGATTGAAATTGAAATGTTTCAAAGATTCGAAAAAAAAAACTGTTTAATCGACGCCATAAACAGTTTTAAAGATACTGTCGTGACACCAAACTGATTGACTCATTGAAGATTCAAAGATTCATAGAAAATCTTCGAAGATTGATAGAAAATCTTCAAAGATTGAAATTTCAAAGTTTCGCTGATGGGAAGTTTCGAATATTCGAAGTTTCAAAGATTTGAAAAAAAAAGTTTAATCGACGCCATAAATATTTCTAAAGATATTGACGGGCCACCAAATTGATTGACTCATTGAAGATTCGAAGAAATTTTCAAAGATTGAAATTGAAGTTTCGAAGATTCGAAAGAAAATGTTTAATTGGCGCCATAAACATTTTTAAAGATACTGACGTGACACCAAACTGATTGATTCATTAAAGAATCGAAGATTCATAGAAAATCTTTAAAGATTGAAATTGAAAAGTTTCGAATATTTGAAGTTTCAAGGTTTCGAAGATTCGAAAAAACTGTTTAATCGACGCCATAAACAGTTTTAAAGATACTGACGTGACACCAAACTGATTGACTCATTCAAGATTCGAAGATTCATAGAACATTTTCAAAGACTGATATTTCAAAGTTTCGAAGGTTCGAAGTTTTGAAAATTCGAAAAATAACTGTTTAATCGACGCCATAAACAGTTTTTAAGATAGGTATTGAAGTGACACCAAACTGATTAACTCATTGAAGATTCGAAGATTCATAGATAATTTTCAAAGACTGATATTTCAAAGTTTCGAAGATTCGAAGTTTTGAAGATTCGAAAAAAAACTGTTTAATCGACGTCATAAACATTTTTAAATATACTGACGTGACACCAAACTGATTGACCCATTCAAGATTCAAAGATTTATATAAAATCTTTAAAAATTAAAATTTCAAGGTTTCGAAGATTCGAAGTTTCGAAAAAGAACTGTTAATCGACGCAATAAACATTTTTAAGAGACTGACCTGACACCAAACTGATTGACTCAATGAAGATTCAAAGATCCATTGACAATCTTCAAAGATTGAAATTTTAAAATTTCGAAGATTCGAAGTTCCATAGTCTAGAAGAAGATTCTAAAAATCGATGTTTAATCGACGTCATAAACATTTTCAACTATACTGATGTGACACCAAACTGTTTCACCCAATGAAGATTCGAAGATTCATAGAAAATCTTTAAAGATTGACATTTCAAAGTTTCGAAGATTCGAAGTTTCGAATAATCAAAGTTTAGAAGATTCGAAAAATCGATGTTTAATCGACGCCATTAACATTTTTAAATATACTGACGTGACACCAAACTGATTGACCCATTCAAGATTCGAAGATTTAAAGAAAATATTCAAAGATTGAAATTTCAAAGTTTCAAAGATAAGAAGTTTCGAAGTTTCGATAAAAAAACTGTTTATCGACGCAATAAACATTTTTAAAGAGACTGACGTGACACCAAACTGATTAACTCAATGAAGATTCGAAGATTCATAGACAATCTTCAAAGATTGAAATTTAAATTTTGGAATTTCAATCTTTGAAGATTGATTCGAAGTTTCGAATAGTCGAAGTTTAGAAGATTCGAAAAAAAAAACCGTTTAATCGACGCCATAAACATTTTTAAATATACTGACGTGACATCAAACTGTTTCACCCATTGAAGATTCGAAGATTCATAGAAAATCTTCAAAGATTGAAATTTCAAAGTTTCGAAGATTCGAAGTTTCAAATAGTTAGAGTTTAGAAGATTTGAAAAATCGATGTTTAATCGACGCCATAAACATTTTTAAATATACTGACGTGACACCAAACTGATTGACTCATTCAGGATTCGAAGATTCATATAAAATCTTCAAAAACTGAAATTTCAAAGTTTCGAAGATTTGAAGTTTTGAAGTTTCGAAAAAAAAAACTGTCAATCGACGCAATAAACATTTTTAAAGAGACTGACGTGACACCAAACTGATTGACTCAATGAAGATTCGAAGATCCATAGTCAATCTTCAAAGATTGAAATTTCAAAATTTCGAAGATTCGAAGTTTCGAATAGTCGAAGTTTAGAAGATTCGAAAAAAAAACTGTTTAATCGACGCCATAAACATATTTAAATATACTGACGCAACACCAAACTAATTCACCCATTGAAGATTCGAAGAGTCATAGAAAATCGAAGTTTCGAAGATTCGAAGTTTTAAAGACTCGAAAAAAGCTGTTTAACCGACGTAATAAACTTTTTTAAAGATACCAACATGACACCAAACTGATTGACTCATTGAAGTTTCGTATATTCATAGAAAATCTTCAATTATTAAAATTTGATAGTTTCAAAGATTCGAAGTTTCGAAGTTATGAAGATTCGAAGAAAACTGTTTAATCCACGCTATAAACATTTTTAAAAATACTGACGTGAAACCAAACTGATTGACTCATTGAAGATTCGAAGGTTCATAGAAAAAAATTAAAGATTGAAATTGAAGCTTGAAGAGGAAAGTAAGAAAGTGTACAAATTTTAAAAATTTCTTCAATTATTCGAAACTTATACCAAAAAAAAACTGAAAAGCAATTGTGACGCGAATTCGTACTTTTCGCTATAAAAAATGATGCTTGAAGAGTAGATAAAATGATGAACGCATTTTAAAAATTTCTTCAATTGTTAAAAACTTGAAGATGAAAAACTAAAAATTATTGCGACTCGAATTTATTTTTTCGCTGTAAATAAAAAATAAACTTGAAGAGTAGAATAAAACAGTAAGTGTAAAAAGTAATTTTCGAAATTTCTTCAAAAAACTGAAAAATAATCGCGACTCGAGTTAGTTTTTTTTGCTGTAAATACAAGAGCTTGAAAAGAAAAGAAAGATTGTTTTTTCAAAAAATCTTCAATTATTCGAAACTTTTAGCAAAAGAACTGAAAAATAATTGCGGCAAGAATTCATTTTTTTTAACTATACAAAAGGGCTTAAAGAAAAGAGTCAAATGGTGAAAGTATTTTTGAAATTTCTTCGATTGTTCGAAACTTATAGCTGAAAAACCGCAAAAGAATTGTGAATTCGGTTTTCGCTGTAAACACAAGAGCTTGAAGATTAGAGTAAAACTGTAAGTGAATTTTCGAAATTTGTTCAATTATTCCGAACTATAGCTAAAAAAGTGAAAAACAATCGCGACTAGAATTCGTTTTACTTTTGTTGTAAATATAAGAGCTTCAAGAGTAAAGTAAGATAGTGTAAAATTTTTTGAAATTTCTTCAATTTTTCGAAAATTATTGCAAAATTTTTGAAATTTCTTCAATAGTTTGGAACTAAAACTAAGATTTTTCTTTCAAAAAATCGTCAATTAATCGAAACTTTTAGCAAAAAACCTGAAAAATAATTGCGGCAAGAATTCATTTTTTCTTCGCTATATAATAGGGATTGAAGAAAACAGTAAAATGGTGAAAGTATTTCCGAAATTTCTTCGATTGTTCAAAACTTATAGCTGAAAAACTGTAAAAGAATTGTGACTCGACTTCGGTTTTTCGCTGTGAACACAAAAGCTTGAAGATTAGAGTAAAATTAAGTAAATTTTCGAAATTTGTTCAATTATTCCGAACTATAGCTAAAACACTGAAAAACTAGAATTTGCTTTTCTTTTGTTGTAAATACAAGAGCTTGAAGAGTAAAGTAAGAAATTTTCGAAATTTCTTCAATTTTTCGAAACTTACAGCAAAATTTTTGAAATTTCTTCAATAGTTTGGAACTAAAACTAAGATTTTTTTCAAAAAATCTTCAATTAATCGAAACTTTTAGCAAAAGAACTGAAAAATAATTGCGGCAAGAATTATTTCTTTTTTCGCTATATAATAGGGAATGAAGACAACAGTAAAATGGTGAAAGTATTTTCGAAATTTCTTCGATTTTTCGAAACTTAAAGCTGAAAAACTGTAAAAGAATTGTGACTCGTATTCGTTATTTCGCTATAAACACAAGAGCTTGAAGATTAGAGTAAAACTGTAACTGAATTTTGGAAATTTGTTCAATTATTCCAAACTATAGCTAAAAAACTGAAAAACAATCGCGACTAGAGTTCGTTTTTCTTTTGTTGTAAATACAAGACATTGAAGAGTAAAGTAAGATAGTGTAAACATTTTCGAAATTTCTTCAATTTTTCGAAACTTATAGCAATTTTTTTGAAATTTCTTCAATAGTTTGGAACTAAGATTTTTTGTTCAAAAAAATCGTCAATTAATCAAAACTTTTAGCAAAAAACCTGAAAATAATTGCGGCAAGAATTCATTTATTTCGCTATACAATAATAGGGACTGAAGAAAACAGTAAAATGGTCGAAATTTCTTCGATTGTTCAAAACTTATAGCTGAAAAACTGTAAAAGAATTGTGACTCGAATTCGGTTTTTCGCTGTAAACACACAAAAGCGTGAAGAGTAGAGTAAAACGGTAAGTGAATTTTTGAAATTTCTTCAATTATTCCGAACTATAACTAGAAAACTGGAAAACAATCGCGACTAGAATTCGTTTTTCCTTTGTTGTAAATATAAGAGCTTGAAGAGTACAGTAAGATAGTGTAAAATTTTCGAAATTTTTTCAGTTTTTCGAAACTTACAGCAAAATTTTTGAAATTTCTTCAATAGTTTGGAACTAAAACTAAGATTTTTTGTTCATAAAAATCGTCAATTAATCAAAACTGAAAAATAATTGCGGTAAGAATTCATTTTTTTTCGCTATACCATAAGGATTGAAGAGAAAATTAAAATAGTGAACCTATTTTCGAAATTTGTTCGATTGTTCGAAACTTATAGCTGAAAAACTGTAAAAGAATTGTGACTCGAATTCGGGTTTTCGCTGTAAATACAAGAGCTTGAAGATTAGAGTAAAACGGTAAGTGAATTTTCGAAATTTTTTCAATTATTCCGAACTATAGCTAAAAAAATTAAGAACAATCGCGACTAGAATTCGTTTTTCTTTTGTTGTAAATACAAGAGCTCGAACAGTAAAGTAAGATAGTGTACAAATTTTCGAAATTTCTTCAATTTTTCGAAACTTATCGCAAATTTTTTGAAATTTATTCCAGCTTGGGACTTATTGCAAAAAAATTGAAAAATATTTGCGACACGAATTTATTACATATTTCCTCTATAATCAATAGGGCTTGAAGACTAGAGTAAAATGGTGAACGTATTTTCGAAATTTCTTCAATTGCTAGAAAGTTATAGCCGAAAAACTGAAAAACAATTGCGACTCGAATTTATTTTTTCGCTACAAAAAAAAACTTAACGAATAGAGTAAAATGGTAAGTGAATTTTCGAAATTTCTTCAATTATTCGAAACTTAAAAAAAACTGAAAAAAATTCGTTATTTTCACCATCAACAGAGCTTGAAAAGTTAAGGAAAGTGATGAGCGAATTTTCTAAATTTCTTCATTTGTTCGGAACTTGTAGCAGAAAAAAAAACTGAAAAACAACACCGATTACATATCTTATGAAAATTATTAAGATTTTGGAACGAAAGAGGATAAACTCATTTTTGTAATTCATTAATCAAATCAATAGTAATGCTCACATTTTAGCAATTATTGATTTAAATGTAATATTCTATGAAAGTATGTGGTTTCTATTTTGTACACTTAGCGAGGACTCAAATTGTAGAATAAGATATGTCTTATTTTTAACTTTTTCTGTACGTATCGTATCTCTTTGTGATTTTCTTTGAATTCAAAATTTCAAAGGAAATATTCATTTTAAGGCCAATCCAATACGATTTTTACATTTTCCAAAATTTTTGTAAATTTCAAAAATATTATTATTTTGATAAAAAAGCTGTAGATAACGAAGAACTGTATATGTTTTGTTGAAAAAATGTTGGAGTTTTTTGGTCCATAATTATTAAGCGATAGTATTTACATCAAATTTCTGAAAAATGTCAGAAAATTAAAAAAAAAATAAAAAAATTAAAATCGAATAATGTTACATGGACTTTTGTCTTGAGCGTCCTAATGCAACGCATCGACTGCTTACCACATTGAGCCGGCCCTGGAGAGGTGGTTGTTGCAATAGATAATTTACTTCATAATTTCCAACAGGGCCGTAATAATTTTTTTTGGGGCCCTAAACTTTTTTCCTGCCAGAGGATCCAGTAAAACAAAAACAATAAGTGAAATTAAAAAAATAAATAACATATGTTCCTGGTGTAATTAAAAAGACGAATGCATATGTTCATTTATTATTAAACACTGATTTTTCAATATGATAAAAAAAACATTTTTTTGTTTTTATTCCAATAGGGCCGAAAAGCGACAATAATATGTAACTTTAGAAAGAAATTTCCAACGAAATGATACGATATGTACTATTAAATTAATTAGGTGGTCTGAAAAACGAGCCATAGACATTTGTCTTGTTTGTATATAATATGATCTGACCAGCGGCGGCTCGTGATTTCCGTGAGGTGAGGCAAAAACAAAGATGCCGGTCGTGTTGCACTACTTACTCTAATAGAAGAAGCAAATATTCCGTTGCTTTTTTGGTCAAATTTTTTTCCGTTGCCTCACCGCCGAACATCCACGAGCCGCCGCTGGATCTGACCGTCATCTCCAACCAAGAATTTTGTGCAGTTTTATGTATACTCAAATCACAGATTTACGAATATATTTCGTTATAAATTACTGTATTATTTTTTGTAAGACTTAATTATTGCAGGTTGTATTACTACTTTAATTATCTATCAAAATCAAGTCTCTGTAGTGGAGTTCAAGGCGCTCAAAGTAATTCAATGTCTTTTAATAAATTCGCACACACTTGAACTCGGCACATTCCTAGCACGTAGTAATTAAACACCATGTTTATAAACCCACATAAAAATCATACACACTCACATCTTATAATAATTTTTTTTGCTCCAATTTCCTCCTTGACTCCTTTTGCATGTCTGCCACACACCAACCACCAATAATAATAAATTTGTTTATTTGTTAACTAAAATCAAATAGAATACATGCTAAGTAAAAATGAAGAAATACTAGGTCAACAAAAACGAATCTAGATCAGCATAAGATATCAGAAATAAATCTGACATTGCTGTTAGTTTACATAAGGCTAGTTTAAGAAGTCAATGAACAGACTCAAATCGCTGTACGTAACATTTAAATACAACAAATTCTCTCAATAATGATGAAGTTAGACTGGGGACGAAATTCAAATATTATTTCTTTTATACCAAAAAAAATCTCTCAAGGCCACGTAAGTCCCAGTATTTATTATTTCCGTAGATGTATTCGTTAACGACAATAAATTAGTCGGCTAGGATGGTTGAGTTAAATTTATACTTAGGAGTATCGACTGAGTGAATTTTGCATAACTCGATTGAACATTTTTTTTTGTACGAAAGTATCACAAATGTAGTATCGACGTGGGCTGACATCGCAGACTTCCCGAGGGAAAAGGAAATTGGAAATACACTTCCTGCTGTAAGGTGAGGTTAAAGTTGAAGGAAAATACGGGAAAAGGAAAGATGAAAAGGATGTGATGAGACGGATTAATAAGGATCGGACATGTCGACGGGCGTGCGAGCGTAAGGTTTATCTCGCAAGACGGCCACTCTATTCGGAAGTTGGACCTCTTGTTAAAAATAATAAAAAAAGATACTTTCTCCGATTTGACGGTATAATGGTTATTTATATTAATACTTCCATGGTTTATTTGCAATTTGAATGACTATATCCCGCCAAACGTAGCATTCCGAAATGCGAATGAATTAGAACCAATCAGATTCTATATAACTTCTGTTTTCGGAAAACAAATCATGTAGAGTTTGAATAAGGCTTTGTAATTGATTCTCTACTCGCATTATGTTTCAGCACATGATTGGTTTAAATAAAATAAATGTTAAACGTCAAACGTCAGTTTGCGCCAAGAAAGCTATTAAAATTAGTGAAAACTCCGCATTGGAAATGTTTCTCTTGAAGTAATTCAAGAGAAAGTGAAAGAGGCCCAACCAAAAAGTTTTAGTGGAGTTACTAACATGACCTGCACTCGGAAAGACGACATTTCTACAACATTGGAAAACAGGGCACATAACGTGCGAAACGCGAACGGTACGTACTGTAAAGAAAATGTAGTAATATGCAATACCAGTGCTAAGTTATTGCAAGAGAGGTACGTTTCTGATTTTCAAATTTTGTTTGATCCGTTTAAAAATGTAAAATTCAAACCGGCACGGCATACCTGCGATGCCAATAAATGTCATTCTATTTTGTTGTAATATTTTTGTTGGGATATAGTCTGATAAATTGGTCTCGTGCACTGTAAATTATCGCAATTTTGCACTCTTTCGACAAACTCAAGTCGTATTATAAAACAATGCGACTGAATTTGTCGAAATCGCACAAACTTGTTCCAATGCACTTGTGCAATTACTGATGATATATTCTGCATGATCGGATGATATTGACGTTTGAAACGTCAAAATTATGAAGGATGAAAATGACAAATTATAGTTCAAATTCAAATAATATTTACCGTCAAAACCTAATGAAATTTAGAAAAAAAATGCATTCTCTATAAGTTCTTCATTTCGGTATTCTCTACAAAAATTATTAACATACTTTTGATGTAACGATTATAGTTTCATAATTATAAACCAAAAATTACACAAAAATGTTCAAATACAAATTCAAATCTTTACAAATTCCTCTTTAATTACTATTTCTTATAAACCATAGATTCAGCTATATAAAATTTTGGTAAAAGTGATTTTTCGGATTTCAAATTTTACTTTTAAAACCTGTAGCTTTTTCCACGATCTAAATGCCTCCTTTTCAAGACCTTACTAGAATAATCAAAGTTGACCATCGCGTTCAAAACATGTATATTTCCGACAATTAAGCTCTTAATGTACATAAAACATATGTAATTACTTAATTTTTGATATATTATATTAATTTTTTATACAGGCTTCTTAGCCAATACAGAAAAATGTGCAATTTCGAAAATTTATGAGAATTTTTCGCAGAATAATTAAATTTTAACACGATTATAAAAATTGTCCAATATTTTCTAGAAATAAAATGCCAAAAATAGCTATACTGAAGGAAAAAAATGAAACACTTGAAATTCGTGAAATTTCGACCATTTTCAAACCGCCATAACTCGGCGTATTTTCAATCGGTTTTGATGAATCTTTGAGGGCGAAAAACTTTGAAGTGTCTTCTTTAAAGTCGTGCATGCGAACTTAAGCGTAACCCCTTCCGCCCTCTCTAGCACCCCTGTGAAAAAAAAATGTTTTTCAGGAAACCAACTTTGACGATGTATACGGAGTTGGACAAATTTTGTCGACTCGCTCCACCGTAAAGACATTAAGATTTGATCAATTCCCTTTGCAGGACTCGAAGAATAAAGTTCATATGACGATTTGGCACCAAGCTATGGGTGTTTGACAAAAAGTGCATTTTAAGGTTTTTCGCACATAACTCAGAGACTTTTCAACCAAATTTGATGATTATTTCGGGAAAAAATCCCATTTTAGCTCTACTTTAAGGGGGTAAACTCAGATTGGAATGATCTTTTTTCGAACCCTTCAACCCCCGAACAAAAAACACGTTTTTGGGTAAAAAACGTCCCATTTGGCAACGTGTACCGAGTTGGAAAAAGTGTGTCGACTCGATCCACCAAAAGGGCATTGAAATGTGTTCAATTACCTGTGCAGGACTCGAAAAACGAAGTTCCTATGGGGACTTGGCACAAAGTTATAGGTGTTTGAAAAAAAAGTGTATTTTGTAGTCTTTTGATTTTTTCGTTTGGAAGGGCGAAAGACCTCTCTTTAAGTAGAGCATAAACCCTCTAAAAGAGGACATATTTTGCTTTTGATTCCTCAAAAGATCGTCGAAATCGGTTGGATAAAAGCCGAGTTATGGCCATTTGAAAATCACCCAAATTTTTACAAATCTCAAGTGTTTCAGTTTTTTCCGTCAGTGTGATTTGTTTGTTTTTATTGGATGAATGGAAAAATGGACGAATGTTGATGAGTTAGGCCCCCATTTTTTTCTGACCCTACAGAGATCGTTAAAGTGAGCCTTTTTTGACCTAAAATAAAGTTTTTTGTTAATGGAGTTCCAAGGTACAAAATGCGATATTAATGATTTCGCGCAAAAAATAAATTTTCGTGCATACCTCCAAGAACATGCAAAGAAAATTTCATTCGTGAAAACGCAAACAATTTCGTCGAAAATCTTCAGACTTATGAGTCAAAAAACAACAAAATTCGCTTTTTTCCAACACCCATAACTTTGAGCCAAATCGTCGTAGGAACTTTTTTTTTGAGTCCCGCGCAGGTAATTGAACACATTTCAATGCCCTTTTGGTGGATCGAGTCGACACATTTTTTTCAACTCGGTACACGTTCCCAAAGTTGGACGTTTTTTGCTCAAAAACGTGTTTTTTTTGTTTTTTGGGTTCGAAAAGGGATCATTCCAATCTGAGTTTACTCCCTTAAAGTAAAGCCAAAATGGGATTTTTCCCGAAATAATCATCAAACTTGGTTGAAAAGTCATTGAGTTATGTGCGAAAAAGCTCAAAATGCACTTTTTCAAACACCCATAACTTGGTACCAAATCGTCGTAGGAAATTCGTTCTTTGAGTCCAGAATAGGGAATTGGTCAAATTTTAATGCCTTTATGGTGGATTGAGTCGACAAAATTTTATCTAACTCCGTAGACATCGTCAAAGTTGGACATGGTTTCCAGAAAAAACTTTTTTTTTTCACGGGCGCTAGAGGGGGGCGGAAGGGGTTATGCTTAATTTTGCATGCATGACTTTAAAGAAGACACTTCAAAGTATTTGACCTCAAAGATTCATCAAAATAGATTGAAAATACCTCCCGGTATGTATGTAAATCAAGCAAATGGAGGAAGTGCAATAATAGTAAAAGAAACATTAAATCATGTTGAAGAGAACAAATTTAAGTAACAATAATCAAGATCAAATCCACCTAGAAACATCTAGTTTACATTCCACCAAAACATAACCTTAAAAAAGCATCATTGTCACAATTCCTTCTGCACTTAAATTATAGATTTATGGTAGGCGGAAATTTTAATGCAAAGCACGTAGACTGGGATTTCAGACTGACAAACACCAAAAGCAAGGGACTCGGAGAAGCCATGAGAGTAAAGGGGTGTAACAGTAATTCGTCTGGAAAACCAACCTACTGATTCACCGACCTAAATAAAATTTCTTCATATCAAGAAATTGATTACAAGAAAACTTCGATTTTAACTTCGACAATTCGTCGATAATACTTTAAGGGAAAGAATAATTAAAAGAGCAAATTAACCAACCTCGACAAACAAGACAACAGACTGGAAGAGCTTCAAGATGGACGTAGAAAACAAAATCAAGTTAAATATCAAACTTAGAATTAATCAACAACTAAAAATCGAAGCCGAAAAATTCATCAGTATCATAAAAAAAGCTGCATGGTATAACACAAACGAACGGTGGTATAGTCGGGCCGCTGAGAGCTGCCTCTGACTCATCGCTTAAAATCGCATGAATCACGATTTAAGTAAAGGCATGTCCGTAAGAAAATTTAGTGCCGCGCTGATTTTCATTGGCGGGATATTTAAAAATTCTCGCGCACCACCTAAACAATCTTTTTACGGTTATGTTATTTGACGTAGCGCTCGCGTGTTTTGTGTGTTTATATGAAGCGTGCCAATGCGATGCAAGAGTCATGCGTGAGCTTAGACCTACGTTTACGCTGCCCTATTCTTCAACACGCAGACACACGTTTGTCTTTTATTTCATACTGTTTCGTACATGATAGAAAAAGATAGATATAAAATTCAAAGCAATTCTTAGTACGAAAATGCATGAGTCACCATCAGCTCTCAACGGATGAACTATAGCAGATGATCTTGTAGTCGATGCCAAAACAAAAAAATAACACAAAAGAAGTAACGCTTAGACTAAGTGGTACAAGTGGTAATAACTGCTTGTTAGAGATAAGCCCTAGGGAGAAGAGAAGAGCCAGAAGAATATGGAAACAAACAAGGGAATCAGATAAAAAAGAACCCAACAACTCAAACGACAAAAATTAAAAGAAAAAATGAAGAATCATCTTACAGCAGATGAAAAAAGTAACTACTTATTATGGAAAACAACCAAATGAATCAAAAGATTAATCATACAAACTCCCTCTATTAGGAAAATGGTATGATACAGAACCTTATAAACCATGAAGAAGAAGAAATTCCATAGATCACCCCGAAACAGGGTGAGAATAAGTCATGAATACAAAAAATTTCTAAGGCTTTGAAAAAAATACCCAAAAAAGGAATAGTTGTGCTGACATATTAAATAAATACAGCGCAGCGCTTAGGCTAAAACATGTGCCAGGAGTCTGGAAAGTGTCCGATAAAATACTGCTGCCCAAGACAGGAAAACCACAAGACTTCAAATTTCAGGTTATAAAATAAAATTAATTGTTGGTCATATTGTACGACCAGTACAATAATCATTCTACCATGATAATATTTGTATTTGCATGATAGAATTAAAAAAATGACAATTTTGCAACAAAAAAATCTGTTCTATAGTTCTAATTTTTAATTGTGTGTTTATTTTTACTTAATTTATTATTATTATTATTAAGTTTTATATTTGCAATTATTTTAATATGGATACTTGTTTGTCAGCAGTTTTTATTTTATTTAAACTATTTATTTTACTATGTTTTTCTTTTTTCTTTTAAATTAACATTTTCTAAATTTTATATTTACAATTATTTTAATATGTACACTTGTTTGTCCACAATTTTATTTATTTTATTTTACTTATGCTTTTCATTTTAATATGTACTTTTTCGCTCTGTTTGAGTATTATCTGTATTTTTTGAATTATGTAAAACTTCTAAAAGTTCCGACATCAATAAAGTTATTATTATTAAAGGTAGAAACGCCAAAATGGCGGAATCTATTGCCTGAATGTTGTACTGAACCAAATCCGGGTGGCTTTAACACCGACAAGATATGGACATTGCCAGCGGCGGCAAATATAACAATATGAATGTAAACATTAAATATATATTAATGTAAACATTAAATATTGTTCCCCCATCAGAACACCTACAGACCGGTTTCGACCTTTCAGGTGTAGTAAGTTGTTGACGGGAGATTACTATTGGAATTCAGTACAGCATTCAGGCAATAGATTCCGCCACTTTGGCATTTCTACCTTTAACGGTGTTTGGAATACTTATATTCCAATAGTAATCTCCGTTTCCCCATCAGCAACTAACAACACTGATGAGACCTGAAAGGTTCAAACCGGTCAGTAGGTGTTCTGATGGGGGAATAATATTTAATAGTTATTATTATTATTATATATTTTTATAACTAACTGCACATTTCAAATATAATTTAAATTAAAAATGGTGATGTGGCCATCATGTTACTTTCTCGGACTTTGTGGTATCATTTATATTTACGATTTCATGGTTTATTTTCAATTTGAATCATATTTTAAATGTACATCGAGCGTTTTGTAAACTCGGAGGAAACTGACGTTTAAAACGTCAAAATTATGAAAGATGGAAAAATTATACTTCAAATTCAAAAACTCAGTTTACTCAAAAACTAAAAGGATTTCGAAAAAAACTTATTCTTTATAAGTTGTTCATTTTGGCACTCTCTGCAATTATTACCTACATACATTTGCTGTAACTATTATCGTTTTATAATTATGAACCAAAAATAAAAAATAAAAAATAATTCTTTTCTCGAATAAAAATGATTTTATGAAAAATGTTTTCAAGCTAAAGATGTTCATTTCTTTGTTGTCTTCAAAGTTTACTTAAATGTTTTTGTGATATTTTTCATATTTAAAAAAAATATTGGCAAATAACAAAAAACAGTTAAGGTAAACGCCCACTTCCGGTGTATGAAATTTTACCAAAAGCTTTTCAGTTCTTCAGATTATCAAATAAGACGGATGTTGAAAGTTTCATATCAATTGCTCTATTAGTTTTTGAGATACAGCGCGCACAGACAGACACACACACAGAAACACACACCCAGACACAATTTTTTTTCCAGAAATTATTGAAATGGCATCTAGGGACCCCAAAACGTAATTTCCGTAAAAAGAATGTTTGAAAAAAAAATCACGATCACAATACTTTCTCGTACTTCGTAACGGAGAAAGTAAAAATAAACCATGAAAGTATAAATAAAAATAACTATTATACTATCAAATCGGAGAAAGTAACATTTAAATTGAAGGAAACACATTCACAGTAAATTCTGAACAATGCGATCTGAATTTTTCCTCCAATAAATTGATATACGGTGCATGTGGTTCGAACAAATCGGGGTAACAGCTCAAACAGCAGGTGCGTTAACAAAACCGGTTCATCACATGCTCCCCCAACTCGCATTGGGGATGTTATATGGCCGCCGTGTTGCTCCCGCCTTAAAAGGGTATTTAAAGGAGAAGGTGTACGTTACTAAACCACGCACGATAATTTGAAGGATTCAATTCGCAGAGAAATTACTGCGACAACGATTTGTTACAAGACTTCTGGAAGCGATTGCAACAACGTGTTTAAAATGATTTAAAATATATTTCAGTCATTTTAGTTTGATAAAAAATTGTTTTGGATCACTCTGGGCAACAAAATAAAAAAAATATTTATGTTGTATAAGTGGCTCTACCATCAGCATGTTAGACGAGCCGCCACTGGTAGTAATAAAATAAACAATGAAACTATAAATATAACCCAGTGAAAATCACACCATTTGTGACGAAATTATTCAATTTCAATTTTGACAATAAATCTATAAAATTGATTACTTTATTCTATTGCAAATTAATAAATATTAAACGTTTACATATATTCCTACACCGGTGCTAATACCGATTCTTGGGGTACAACCTTCAAAATCGGAGATGGTAACATTTTTAAAACTTTTTTCTCCGACCTCAAAATTGGAACATTTCCAAAATCAAAACGATTTCTAAAGAATAAAACTTTATCAGTTGTTTTGAATTTTTGCATAATTTAATTTCGTTTTACGTTCTTTTTTTTTCACAAACAATTGTTTTTCAACATTTCTAACTCGCCCAAAAATTGGAATATCTACAAGAACCAAAATGATTTAGAAATAATAAAGCCTTTCGCTATTTAAAATATTTGCATAATTTTTATTTCGGCGTTTAGTCTATTTTTACTCTACAACCTCAAATCAAGATGTTTGAAACATTCATAAGTAATTTAAAAAATGGTTCATCTTTAAAATACAACTTATTTTTAAAAAATATGGCCTCCTTAGTTGTTTTTTTTTCACCTCAAAATTTTTGAACATTCATAACTCACAAATTATTTTCTAAAGATAGTTTTATGTTTAATTTTTTCTAAAGATTTCTAGTTGTTAATTTTTTCATAATTTAATTTCAGCGTTTCGCAGTTTCTAGATTTTTTTTTACCCCAACCTCCACAACACAAATCAAAATTTTTCAAAACATTCATAACTCACTTGGAGTATTTTCAAAAATTAAGTTGATTACTAAAGAATAAAACTTTGTAAGTTGTTACTAATTTTTGTATAATTTAATTTCGTTGTTTCCTATATTTTTTCACTAAGCAGATCAATTTTTACTTTCTCCGTTACGAAGTACGAGAAAGTATTGTGATCGTGATTTTTTTTCAAAAATTTTTTTTACGGAAATATCCGTTTTAGGGTCCCTAGATGCCATTTCAACAATTTCTGGAAAAATTGTTTTGTGTGTGTGTGTGTGTGTGTGTGTGTGTGTGTGTGTGTGTGTGTGTGTGTGTGTGGCTGTGTGTGTGTGTTGTGTGTGTGTCTGTGTGCGCTGTATCTCAAAAACTAATAGAGCAATTGATATGAAACTTTGAACATACGTCTTATTTGATAATCTGAAGAACTGAAAAGCTTTTGGTAAAATTTCATACACCGGAAGTGGGCGTTTACCTTAACTGTTTTTTGTTTTTTGCCAATATTTTCTTAAATATGAAAAATATCACAAAAATATATAAACAAACGTTCAAGACAAAGAAATTAACATCTTTTGCTTGAAAACATTTTTCATAAAATCATTTTTATTCGAGAAAAAAATGTATTATTATTATTTTTTAATTTTTGGTTATAATTATAAAACGATAATAGTTACAGCAAATTAATGTTAATAATAATTGTATATAATGTTAAAATGAACAACTTATAAAGAATAAGTTTTTTTTTAAATCCCTTTAGTTTTTGAGTACATTGAGTTTTTGTATTTGAAGTATAATTTTTCCATCTTTCATAATTTTGACGTTTTAAACGTCAGTTTCATCCGAGTTTACACAACGCTCGATGTACATTTAAAATATGATTTAAATTGAAAATAAACCATGAAAACGTAAATATAAATGGCTATGATACCATCAAGTCAGAGAAAGTAACATGATGGCCACATCACAATTTTTTAAAACATTTTTAACTAGCCTAAAAATTAAAATATTATCAAAAATCAAAATGATTACGAAATAATGAAAGCTTTTCGATTGTTTAAAATGTTTGCATAATATTATTTCGGCGTTTAATATTTATTTTTCGATTTTTTTCACTCTACGCTCAAATCAAAATGTTTTAAACATTCATAAGTAATTTAAAAACTAATGTAACTTTGCAATCCAATTTTTTTTTTAAAGAATATGACCTTTTTAGTTGTTAATTTGTGCATAATTTAATTTCATATATATTTTTTAGTTCACCTCAAAACGTTCACAACTCACTTAGAAATTGGACTATTTTCAAAAACCAATTTTTTTGTAAAGAATAGAACCTTCTCAGTTTTATTTTAAATTTTTACATAATTTCATTTCGGCACTGCACACTCTTTTAGATTATTTTTCCTTCCACGACTTAAATAATTTGTTTTTAAACATATATAACTAAATTTAAATTTATTGTTTCTTCAAAATCCAAACTGATCTTTCATTCTTAGTAATTTTAATTTTTTGCATAACTTTATTTGGGGGTTTCATATTTTTTCACTCAATTTTTGCATAATTTAATTCATATTTTTTATATTTTCAAAATTTTTGGGCATTCATAACTCACTTAGAAATTGAAGTATATTAAAAACAAAATTACTTTGTAAAGAATAGAACCTTCTCAGTTTTATTTTCAATTTTTGCATAATTTAATTTCGGCATCTCATATTCTTTTAGATTATTTTTTCTTCCACAACTCAAATATTTTTTTAAAACATGCATAACTAAATTAAAATTTGTTGTATCTTGAAAACCGAAACTGATTTCAAAACTCAAAAACATTCTTAGTAATTTTGATTTTTTCGCATAATTTTATTTTAACTCGACGCTTCCACGTCTCAAATTTTTTTGAAACATTAAGTGCTTGCTTAAAAATTTGTGTATTTTCAGAAACGAGAAAATATAACCTTCTCAGTTGTTTCTAATTTTTGCATAATTTAAGACGAGTTAAATCCTATTCGTTTACAACGTATGCAGCAAATGTACATGTCCTTCAGTCCCTGAAGAGGTTTCGTTTACGATTTAAGCAGTAAATGTATACGCATGTGCTTCAGTTCCTGAAGAGGTTAAAACTTAAAATTAATCAAAATCGTAATTTTAATTTTTGGGAATTACACAACTACCGAACACTACAATCCATTTTAATAATTCCAATGTTTAAATATACCAAATTTAGTATACTTAAAAAATGAATGAATAAAGTGTCCACCTAAAATGCTATATTTGTGTTTTCCAAAACATGACTAATTTAGTAAAATTTACGAATAATCGAAGAATTTTTTTTGCAAAATCAACATAAAATGCCAAATTCGCTCAATTTCTAAAACCAAAACTATAGACCTATTCACGAATAAGGGCGGTTTACGAACTAAGTTCGGAACATTCAAATAATATTGGTATCCTTTTCTACTACCTGATAACCGAGCGGATATTCCCAAGACGTACGATCTCGTCGGCTGTATCTAGAAAACACACACGCGGCCTGTGTAGCTCGGTCTTAGACCGAGCGGTAGAAGGAGAAAGAAATAGTTTACGGCGTCTCTTACTTACCGGTTATTTCATAGGCGCGCACGATTTAGCCTATGGTGGAAAATTGCAACGGGCACTACTTGATTCGGACGGACAAGACACCCCGACCGCCATCTCTGCTGAATAGCTCTATAGCAAAATTTTGTTTTTAATTTTTGAAAATTTCATTCCCACCGAACGCCTTACTTGATTTCGAAAATTTAAATGGGAACGTATAATTCTTCGTTTAGCTGCTACGGCCGTTCAAAGTCTGAAATAATCAGGGGCGGCTCGTTATATAGAGCCAAGGAGCCATGGCGCCACCTGTATTTTCAAGCTCAGCATGAATTTCTAATTAATTCTTAAAACACTTTTTCGCCAGTTACTTTGGTCCAGGAAGATAAATCGTTCTTTCTTCAAAAAATGAGGGAGGGGGTATATTGTATAAGTGGCTCTACCATCAATGTTCCACGAGCCGCCACTGCTACCAACCCGAAACAAAGCGTGATTCAATGCAATGGAAACATCCTTCTTCACCGCCTACAAAGAAATTCAAGGTTGTTCCCTCAGCTGGTAAGAATATGCTCACCGTGTTCTGGGATTATGAAGGAGTGCGTGCTGCTAGCTCATTTCCCGAATAGAGGTGAGAACGTTAATGCTGAATCGTACTGTAGAGTTTTGTTGTTGCTTCGGGATGCAATTCGAGACAAAAAAAAACGTCCAAGCCTTCTGACGAGAGGAATATTGCTACATCACGCTAATGCCAGGCCGCATGCGGCCCAATCGACTCAAGCGAGAATTGAAGAATTAGGGTGGCAACTTCTTGAATACCCGGCTTATAGTCCCGACCTAGCCCCAAGCGACTATCATCTGTTTGGTCCACTCAAAAGGCATCTTGGCGGCAAACATTTCGAGGGTGATCACGATCTTCAACAAGATGTACGCATGTGGTTCAGACGGCAGCCCAAAGAATTTTATGCAGCAGGTATTGGGGCATTCATAAAGCGATGGGATAAATGTATAAATGTTGGTGGAGACTTTGTCGAAAAATAAAACTGTTTTTTATATTATTATTTTTTTATAATACCTTTTGTGACCTAATTACTGAATTCCCCTCGTAATTGTTCGCCAATGAATAACGTCGGAGTGATGGGTTACCTACTTTTTGAGCCAAATATGTCACAAATAACCTCCCGTTTTTCGTTTTTGTAAAATTTCCATAATTAGCGAGAAATATCTGCTCAATTACGCAAGTTCGGCCAATTTGGACATCTAAAATTTTCACCTCATTTTTCTGTTTCCTTAAAATTTAGTTCAGCATACTTTTATAGCAAAAAACCTCACGAATAACGTCCCGTTTTCCGTTTTTTTATATTTTGCACAGGTGCTGAGGAATAGCTGTCAAATCACGCGCGTTCGGCTAATTTCGACATCTAAAATGTTCGCCTCATTTTTCTGTTTTATTTAAATTTAGTTCGGCATATTTTTGTAGCAATAAACCTCAGGTGTTTTCCTTTGTTGATATTTTAAAAAGGTGCCCAGCAAGCATGTTCGGGCGCATCATTAGTTGTAGCGTAAACATCCCGAAATTAGACATTCTTCTCGAACGCGCCGAAAGAAAAACAATCATTGTACGTGCGACTTGTGTGTAAATTATGAGCTTCTGTTCACTGGAAGTTGTTGTCTTTACGCTAACTTGGGTGCAACATGAGTATCAAGGTCAACTTCTTGAACAGTCGCCTTGATAAATTCCCAGAAAACTTTAGGGCTGTAAGTGACGAACAAGGTGAACGCTTCCACCAGGATCTGATGATAATGGAAGAGTTCTATCAAGGGCGATGGGACAGGAATACAGGGTCTTCATTTCAAAAGGAGCCACCCTGAATAACTTTGGATCTGAAGTAGTTACGGTTTTAAGAAAAAACACGTCAATTTTGTTTTCGAGGGGGAACTTAAAAAACACTGTTTTTAGAATTTTATCTTTCACCCCGTCACCCCCAGCCACCCCATCTTTATAATTTCAAATGGCACCCCCTATTGTGCGATACCTCATTTTAAAGGGCATAAAAAATGCTATCCAGCAAAGCAAAAATAATTGAAATCGGTTCATTTGTTTTAGAGAGAGAGGGTATTCATTTCAAAATAAACCACCCTGAATAACCCTGGTTCTGAAGTAGTCACGGTTACAGGAAAAAATATGTCAATTTTGTTTTTGAGGTGGAACTTGAAAACGCTGTTTTTAGAATTTTATCTTTCACCCCCTCACCCCCAGCCACCCCATCTTTATAATTTCAAATGGCACCCCCTATTGTGCGATACCTCATTTTAAAGGGCAGAAAAAATACTATCCAGCAAAGCAAAAATAATTGATATCAGTTCATTTGTTTTAGAGAGAGAGGGTATTAATTTCAAAATACTCACCCCCAGCCACCCCATCTTTATAATTTCAAATAGCATTCCCCATTGTGCGATACCTTATTTTAAAGAGCTTAAAAAATACTATCCAGAAATGCAAAAATTATTAGAATCAGTTCATTTGTTTTAGAGACGGTATTCAATTCAAAATGCGTCACCCTGAATAACTCTGGTTGTGAAGTAGTTACGGTTTCAAAAAAAAAACGTCAATTTTGTTTTTGAGGGGGAACTTAAAAAACACTGTTCTTAGAATTCTATCTTTCACCCCCTCACCCCCAACCATCCCGACTTTCAAATTTCAAATGGCACTCCCTATTGTGCGATACCTCATTTTAAAGGCAATACAAAATATTATCCATCCAGCAAATAAAAAATATTTGTAATCAGTTCATTTGTTTTAGAAAGAGAGGGTATTTGTTTCAAAACAAGCCACCCTGAATAACTTTGGATCTGAAGTAGTTACGGTTTTAAGCAAAAATACGTCAATTTGATTTTAGAGGGTGGAACTTGAAAAACACTGTTTCTATAATTTTTTCTTTCATCCCCAGCCACACAATCTTTGGTGTGGCATATTTTGATATGAATATCTCTGAAACAAATGAACTGATTTAAATTAATGTTTATTTGCTGAACAGTATTTTGTATGCCCTTTAAAATGAGGTGTCTCACAAAAGGGGATGCCATTTGAAATTAAAAAGATGGGGTGGCTGGGGGTGAGGGGGTGAAAGATAAAATTCTAAAAACAGTGGTTTCAAGTTCCACCTCAAAAACAAAATTGACATGTTTTTCCTGTAACCATGACTACTTCAGAACCAGGGTTATTCAGGGTGGTTTATTTTGAAATGAATACCCTCTCTCTCTAAAACAAATGAACCGATTTCAATTATGTTTGTTTTACTGGATAGCATTTTTTATGCCCTTTAAAATGAGGTATCACACAATAGGGGGTGCCATTTGAAATTATAAAGATGGGGTGGCTGGGGGTGAGGGGGTGAAAGATAAAATTCTAAAAACAGTATTTTCAAGTTCCACCTCAAAAACAAAATTGACATGTTTTTTACTGTAACCGTGACTACTTCAGAACCAGGGTTATTCAGGGTGGTTTATTTTGAAATGAATACCCTCTCTCTCTCTAAAACAAATGAACAGATTTCAATTATTTTTGATTTGCTGGATAGCATTTTTAATGCCCTTTAAAATGAGGTATCGCACAATAGGGGGTGCCATTTGAAATTATAAAGATGGGGTGGCTGGGGGTGAGGGGGTGAAAGATAAAATTATAAAAACAGTGTTTTTTAAGTTCCCCCTCAAAAACAAAATTGACGTGTTTTTTCTTGAAACCGTAACTACTTTAGATCCAAAGTTATTCAGGGTGGCTCCTTTTGAAATGAAGACCCTGTATAATGGAATAGAATTGCTGGAGTATAAAACGAGACTGCCCTGAGCAAGTGCACAAACGAAAGAGCTACAAGAGCAAATTTTTGCCGGAATAGAACATAGTTGAACTGCAAGGTATTCATCTTCATTCTGGGCTCATAATAATATAACTATATTTCTATGCCATATTTGTGGTAATTTATGACTTATTATGCATGTAATATCTATTGCGTGAGCCACAAAATTATGTTTCAGAGTTGGCTGTGAGATAAATGAGGTATGTCGCATATTATTACGCCATGAGACTAGATTAGTTCAATTGTATTAGATTAAAAAAGATGGATTAATCTCAGATATAATTGCTATGTTTCTCTCTCCCAGGCATGGCCAACTCAGAAACAAAATTCTGTGGCTTACAGAGCCACAGAAAATTAATCATGCAAATTTCTCAAAATGTTCATTGTTAAATTGCATAAAAACGATAGCTTAGGAAGAAAAAATAACGCCATATTTGGATTCAGCACACCCAAATTAGGTTAGAATAAGTTCTTTTATCAATGCAACACAAATTTTGTTGCCCAGTATTATTTTTGCAATTTTTAATTGTTAATTAAAAAATGGTGATGTGGCCATCATGTTACTTTCTCCGACTTTATATTTACGTTTTCATGGGTTTGTTTTCAATTGAAATCATATTTTAAATGTACATCGAGCGATGCGTAAACTCGGATGAAACTGACGTCAAAATCATGAAAGATGGAAAAAATATACTTTAAATTCAAAAACTCGGTTTACTCAAAAACTAATGAGATTTCGAAAAAAACTTATTCTTTAGAAGTTGTTTATTTTGGCATTCTCTACAATTATTAATCACATAAATTTACTCCAACTATTATCGTTTCATAATTATAAATCAAAAATAAAAAAAAAATTTTTTTTTTGTCAAATAGCAATGATTTTATGAAAAATATTTTCAAGCAAAAGATATTCATTTCTTTGTTGTCTTCTATGTTTGTTTAAATGTTTTTGTGATATTTTTCATATTTAAGAAAATATTGGCAAAAAACAAAAAACGGTTAAGGTAAACACCCACTTCTGGTGTACGAAATTTTACCAAAAGCTTTTCAGTTCTTCGGATTATCAAATAAGACGTATGTTCAAAGTTTCATATTAATTGCTCTATTCGTTTTTGAGATACGGCGCACACAGACAGACAGACACACACATACAGACACAATTCTTTTTTTCCAGAAATTGTTGAAATGGTATCTAGGGACCCCAAAACGGATATTTCCGTAAAAAAAATTTTTGAAAAAAAAATCACGATCACAATACTTTCTCGTGGCTCTAATGTGAAACGTATTATTGGTTTTCTGGAATAAGGATGGACAATATGAGCGACCAACCTCGACAAACAAGACAACTGGAAAAGCTTCAAGATGGACATAGAAAATAAAATCAAGTTAAATATCAAACTTAGAACTAAGCAACAACTAAAAATCGAAGTTGAAAAATGCATCTGTATCATACAAAAAGCTGCATGGTACAATAAGAAAGAACGGTGGTGGCAGATGACCTCGTAGTCGACGCAAAAAATAATAACACAAAAGAACTGACGATTAGACTAAGTGGTAATAACTATGTTAGAAATAAGCGCCTGGAAAAAGAGAAAAGCCAAAAGACTATGGAAACAAACTGGGGATCCAACAGATAAAAATTTTGCCGGTTGCACCGCGGCCGTGTGGATTCGAATCCCAGCCCGGCCGAAAGATTTTTCGGGGATCGAGAAGTATTCGGTCGGGTCCGTGGTTGTTGTATACGTCTTTCATTATTCATTTATTCATTTAATTAATAACTTATGTATAGATAACATTGATAATGGTTAATGGCCACAGAACCAAGGCCAGGCGTAACGCCAAAAAACAAAAAAAAGATAAAAACTTGCTAAACAATAAAAACCGACAAAAATTAAAAGAAGAAAGGATTAATCATCTAACAGCAGATGAAAAAAGTAACTAATCATTATAGAAAACAACCAAAAGAATCAAAATGCCAATGATACTAACTCCCTCTATTAGGAAAATATGATACAGAACCTTATAAACCGCGAAGAAGAAGACATTCCATAGATCATCCCTAAACAGGTTGGGAATGAGTTAAAAGTCATGAATCCGAAAAATTCTCAAGGCTTTGGCCTAATAACAGGAGACATTTTGAAAAAAATACCCAAGGCTTTGGCCTAATAATAGGAGATATTTTGATAAAAATGCGCAAAAAAGGAATAGCTCTGCTGACAAATCATAATATCATTCTGAATATGCGTTGCTCTGGATTCAAAAGTTCCTCTTTTCTTTCAATAAACTCTTCGTTTACGTCCTTTTTTTCTTCCATATTTATCGTTTGTCATCGGAAATTTTCCATAAAATTCTGTCTCAGGCTAAAACATGTGCCAAGAGTCAGGAAAGTGTCCGATTAAATAATGCTGTCCAAGACAGAAAAACCACCAAGACTTTAAGTTTTAGGTTATAAAATAAAATCAACGGTTGGTCGTATTGTAAGACCAGTTTTAATCATTCCGATATGACAATATTTCTATTTGTATGATAGAATTAAAAAATTTCAATTTTACAACAAAAAATTATGTTCTATAGTTATATAGATTTTTGCAACCAACTGTACATTTTAAATGTTATTTAAATTAAAATAAATCATGAAAGTATAAATACCAATAACTATTATATCATCAAATTACAAAAAGTAACATTTAAATGGAAGGAAACACATTTACAGTAAATTCTGAGCAATGCTTAATGCTTTTTTGCGATTTGATTTTTTCCGCCAATAAATTGATATGCGGCGCATGGGTTCTAACAAAACGGGGTAACAGCTCAAACAGCAGGTGCATTAACGAAGGCGGTTCATCACATGCTCCCCCAACTCGTCTTGGGGGAGCATGGTATTTAAAGGAGAAGCTGTACGTTAGTAAACCACACACCCACACTGGATGATTTGAAGGATTCGACTGCGATCGACAACGATTTGCTACAAGACTTCAGGAAGTGATTGCAACAATGATGTTATCTTTCAAATGATTTAAATGGCAATATATAACAGTCATTTCAGTTTGATAAAAAATTGTTCTGGATTATTTTTGCAATTTTTAATTGTTAATTTAAAAACATCAAATTTCTCTGCCGCATTCCTTTCCTTCCAGTATTAATTTTTTGTTCGTACCATTAATCCAAAATCGCTTCACGTTTTCCATAAATCCCTCACCCCCAAACGCTAACAGAATGAAACGCATCCAGCCCGCATCCCCTATAACCGGAATTAACCCCCAGCAGCCCTCCGCTCCGTTTTCTGCGAATCGGTTTGATGATTAATTAATGTTAGATACAAAGCGGAATTTTGATTAAGGGCCGCTTCAGCTCCCCCGAAACCAACCCCCCCACCCAGCCTACTACGCGTGTTTATTTATTCGGGCCGCAGGACGCGGTCTACCACCCCCGTTTCACCTGCACAAACTATCTCCATCCCAGTCTCGTCTCTCAAAGGGATGAAACTTTAATTACCGCCCCGTAATTAGGGGATTAGTGGAAATGGAAAAAAAGAAGCTGAGAAACGCACACGCTTAAACGTGATTACCTTGCGCTAATTGGTCGAATGCGGTCGCTGTGAGAGCGCGGAATTAAATATAAATATTTATCAAGAGGATCAAATTGGGTCCTAATACCGGGGCCCTTTTGATGTCGTCGGGATTCTAAAGGGACGGTGTGGATGAAAAATGCAAGGAGAAAATGTCAAAGGTTTTTCTGGAGCTATTCATGCATTATGTGAGTATGTGTGCGGATTTTAGAGATGTTTATGTAATGAAGGCAGGACGTAATCAGGGCGTGTAATTAATCACTGGAGACTTTTTTTTATAAGATCTAATCGAATGCCTTTTATGGTGTTAATGGTAAGTGAGTGCTTTATATAAAAAAAAATCGTCCGCCTTCTTGGAAATATTTTTCAAGAATGACACAAAATATTGCTAATGACGTAGATAACAACAACCTTAATGCCTGGCTGTGACAATTAATTATGGTAACAATAGTTAATAAATAAATGTAGCTTCTGACAAAGATAACATAAGAAAGAGTTTTCGCGATTTGTGGATCAGAATTATATATACACGGTGCGGCAGAGAAACAGGCGATTTTCAATATCAAATTTCCTGCTTATTTCTTGAGTAGGGGTAAAGCGACTAGCTTTAGTATATTTATTTTATCCTATAATGTTATCATGCCAATAACTTCTTAGTAACGAGTAACGTTAAGGTACCTTTAACAGCACTAGTGTTGTTAAAAAAATTCTTAACAACACTAGTGTTGTTATATGTGTCTTAACGCAACTAGTTGCTATGGAGATATTTGTTAAACAAACATGATGTCGCTTTTTGACGGTTTTCATGAAACTCCTCCTACGTCGCTCATGCTTTCAAACTTCTCTCGTAATGTAAAAACCTTCGTAACGTTACTTGTATCGTAAATTACTATTACAATATCATAGCATTAGTAACCATGAATCAGTGAAATGGTACACAAAGGTGCTTTCATTAACCGTAATAAATTGGTTTAGGTTGGCCGTGCCATCAAAGCATAGATTAAAACTTTTTCTGCATTGAAAAGGGAGGCTTAAGGTAAAGTTGGTCAGGACAAAATTCAATAATCTCTAGGCAATGAAGATCTTGGGTGTAGCGGTCGTTTTATGACGTCTTTTTACTTTTTAAGTTTTAAGCGGTCAGAAACCGTAAACATACAAGGACTATGCATTTGCTATGCCTAAAATCACAGCAGTCGTAAAACGACCTTACACCTAAGATCGTTATTGCCTAGAGATTATCCGATTTTGTCCTGTCCAGGAGTGGCACCTTTCGTCCACAAATTTTATAGCGATCTTCGGAGTTGATGGGTATTTATTGGGTCATCAAATGAAACTTAAAACTTAATGTTTTGTAAATAATCCGAAAGATTATTATCTGAAAAGCTTTTGGTAAAAATTCAACTGAAGTGGACGTTAATTCTTAGCGTTTTATTCCTATTTGTTAATTTGAAAAAAATACGAAAACAAGTTAAAATTAAACGTATTTTTCGCCTTTTTGAAAGTTGTTTTTTTATGGGAGGTATCACAATAAGTAATATATTTCTCATACAAATCAACTCAACGGCAAAGATTAATCAATGAACTTTACTAAGTTCTCTCAAAATATAACAAAAAAAGGGTGTTGTGGACATCATGTTACTTTCTCCGATTTGATAGAATCATAGTTATTTATATTTACACTTTCATGGTTTATTTTCAATTTAAATCGTACTTTAAATGTACATCGAGCGTTTTGTAGAATCGGATGAAAGATAAAAATCATAAATTTTCCTTCAAAATCTAATAGTGTTTGAGTAAACTGACTATTAGATTTTGTTGGCTCTCAGAAAAATTTGAAAATTCATGACGGTTTTTAAGGGTAAAAGCGTGTAGAGTAATTATTTTTCATTTCATGATTTTCGCAATTTTTTCTATAGTATTATTACTCAAGAAAAAAATGCATACAAAACATGTTGGGTCTCATTTGCGTCAGGAATTATTAATTTTGAAAAATTTTCACAATTTGTATCAGGAGACCAGGAACGAAAAGAGGTAACTTGTCCTAATGTTCTAAATTCTAAGTTCAGAATGTCTTCCCAAAATCGATTTTGGGAAGACAATAGTTATGGTTAGCAGTTGAAAACCGCCATTTTGGCAGTTGAAAATTATAGTTTTTGGTTATTGAAAATAGAAATATTTAGTAGTTGAAAATTGTTATTTTTTACAGTCAAAAATGGTCACATCACGCAGTTGAAAATTGTCATAATTGCCAGTTAAAAAATGTAGTTTTTGTCAATTGAAAGTTGTCATTTTTGGCAGTTGAAAATTGTTATATTTGCCGGTTAAAAATGGTTGTTTTTGGCAGTTGAAACTTGTCATTTTTAGCAGGTAAAAATTGTAGTGTTTAGCATTTAAAAATGACCATTGTTGACAGTTAAAAATTGTATTTTTTGGCAGTTGGAAGTTTTCATTTTTGGCAGATGAAAATTGTAGCTTTTAGCAGTTAAAAATAGCCATAGGCAACAGTTAGAAATTATAGTTTTTGTCAGTTAAAAGTTGTTGTTTTTCGTAGCTAGAAGTAGCTATCGTTGACAGTTAAAAATTGTAGTTTTTGGCAGTTGGAAGTTGTCATTTTTAGCAGTTGAAAATTGTAGTTTTTAGCAGTTAGAAATGGCCATCGTTGGTAGTTAAAAATTGTAGTTTTTGGCAGTTGAAAGTTCTCATTTTTGGCAGTTGAAAATTGTAGTTTTTTAGCAGTTAAAAATTGTCATCGTTGACAGTTAAAAATAGTAGTTTTTGGCAGGTGAAAGTTGTCATTTTTGGCAGTTGCATCAGCATACAAGTACAAATATAATATATAAGCCATTAAGTCATATTGCCAAATTGTAGTTTTTGGCAGTTGAAAATTGAAGTTTTTAGTTATTTTTGGCAGCTGAAAGTTATCAATTTTGGCAATTTAAAATTGTAGTTTTTGATAGTTAAAAATGATCATCGCTGACAGTTAAAAATTGTAGTTTTTGACCATTGAAAGTTGTCATTTTTTGACAGTTAAAAACAGTAATGGTTAGCAGTTGAAAACCGTCATTTTGGCATTTGAAAATTATAGTTTTTGGTTATTGAAAATTCTAATATTCGGTAGTTGAAAATTGTTATATTTTACAGTCAGAAATGGTCAGATCTGGTAGCTAAAAATTGTCATAGTTGCAGTTAAAAATTGTAGTTTTTGGCAGTTGAAAATTGTCATTTTTGGCAGTTGAAAATTGTACTTTTTAGCAGTTGAAAGTCGTCATAGTTTTCAGTTAATAATTGTAGTTTTTGGCAGTTGAATGTTATCATATTTGGCCGTTGAAAATTGTAGTTTTTAGCAGTTAAAATGGCCATCGTTGACAATTACAAAATGTAGTTTCTGGCAGTTGAAAGTTCTCCTCATTTTTGGCAGTTGAAAAAATTGTAGTTTTTGGCAGTTGAAAATTGTAGTTTTTAACATTTAAAATGGCCATCGTCGACAATTAAAAATGTAGTTTTTGGCAGTTGAAATTTCTCATTTTTGGCAGCTGAAAATTGTAGTTTTTGGTAGTTAAAAATGGCATTCGTTAACAGTTAAAAATTGTAGCTTTTGGCAGTTGAAAGTGGTAGTTTTTTGCAGTTAGAAATAGCCATAGTTGATAGTTAAACATCGTAGTTTTTGACAGTTCAAAGTTGTCATTTTTGACAATTGAAAATTGTAGTTTTTAGCAGATAGAAATGGCCATCGTTTGTAGTTAAAAATTGTAGTTTTTGGCAGTTGAAAGTTCTCATTTTTGGCAGTTGAAAATTATAGTTTAGCAGTTAAAAATGGTCATCATTGACAGTTAAAAATAGTAGTTTTTGGCCGGGAAACTTGTCATTTTTGGCAGTTGCATCAGCATATAAGTACAAATATAATATATAATCCATCAAGTCATATTGCCCAACTGTAGTTTTTGGCAGTTAAAAATTGTCATTTTTGGCAGTTGAAATTGAAGTTTTTAGTTGTTTTTTTGGCAGCTGAAAGTTGTTAATTTTTGCAGTTTAAAAATATTGAAAGTTGTCATTTTTGGACAGACAAAAATAGTCATGGTTAGCAGTCGAAAACCGTCATTTTGGCAGTTGAAAATTATAGTTTTAGGTTATTGAAAATTATAATATTTAGTAGTTAAAAATGGTTATTTTTTACAGTAAAAAATGGTCACATCTGGCAGCTGAAAATTGTCATAATTGTCAGTTAAAAATTGTAGTTTTTGGCAGTTGAATATTGTAGTTTTTAGCAGTTAAAATGGCCATCGTTGATAGTTAAAAATTGTAGTTTTTGGCAGTTGGAAGTCGTCATTTTTGGCAGATGAAAATTATAGTTGGCCATCGTAAACAGTTAAAAATTGTACTTTTTGGTAGTTGCAAGTTGTCATTGGCAGTTGAAAATTGTAGTTTTTAGCAGTTAGAAATGGCCATCGCTGACAGTTATAAATTGCAGATTTTGGCAGTTGAAAGTTTTCATTTTTGGCAGTTGAAAATTGTAGTTTTTAGCAGTTAAAACGGCCATCATTGACAGTTAAAAATTGTAGTTTTTTCGAAATAGCAATCGTTGACAGTTAAAAATTGTAGTTTTTGGCAGTTGGAAATAGCCATAGTTGATAGTTAGAAAATAGTTTTTGGCAGTTGGAAGTTGTAGTTTTTAGCAGTTAGAAATAGTAATCGTCGACAGTTAAAAATTTTAGTTTTTAGCAGTTGGAAGTTGTCATTTTTTGGCAGTTGAAAATTGTAGTTTTTATCAGTTAGAAATGGCCATCGTTGACAGCTAAAAAATGTAGTTTTTGGCAGTTACAAATAGCAGCCATCGTTGATAGTTAAAAAATATAGTTTTTGGCAGTTGAAAGTTGTCATTTCTGGCAGATGGAAATTGTAGTTGGCCATCGTTAACAGTTAAGAATTGTAGTTTTTGGAAGTTGAAAGTTGTAATTTTTAGCAGTTAGAAATATTAATCGTTGACAGTTAAAAATTGTAGTTTTTGGTAGTTGAAAGTTGTAATTTTTAGCAGTTAGAAATAGCAATCGTTGACAGTTAAAAATTGTAGTTTTTGGCAGTTGGAAGTTGTAATTTTTGGCAGTTGAAAATTGTAGTTTTAGCAGTTAGAAATAGCAATCGTTGACAGTTAAAAATTGTAGTTTTTTGGCAGTTGAAAGTTGTAGTTTTTCAATAATAAATAAATTAGAAACAACCTTGTAGTTTTTAGCGATTAGAAATAGCAATCGTTGACAGTTGAAAATTGTAGTTTTTAGCAGTTAGAAATGGCCATCGTTGACAGTTAAAAATTGTAGTTTTTGGCAGTTAGAAATAGCCATCATTGACAGTTAAAAATTGTAGTTTTTGGCAGTTGGAAGTTGTCATTTTTGGCAGTTGAAAATGTAGTTTTTAGCAGTTAGAAATGGCCATCGTTGACAGTTAAAAATTGTAGTTGGTAGTTAAAAATAGCTGCCGTTGACAATCGTCAACAATTGTAGTTTTTGGCAGTTAGAAGTTGTCATTTTTGGCAGTTGAAAATTGTACTACTAGTTTTTAGTTGTTAAAAATGGCCATCGTTGAAAGTTATCATTTTTGGCAGTTGCAAATGTTCATCGTCGGCAGTTAAAAACTGCAATTTTTTTCATTTGACACATTTGATACGTTTTGTTAAATCGAAAACTGTGCGAAACAATTGGAATTACAGTTGAATAACATTTATCAGAAGAGGTAAAGTTTAATTGTTACTGCTCTTTCACTTATAATAAACTTATAATAAAAAATTGAAAGTTGTGCTAAACAGATGAAATTTTAGTTGAATGAGATTTATAAGAACAGGTGAACCCAAAATCGATTTTGGGAAGGCATCCTGAAAAGTTTTGCTGATTAACGAGAAATTTTACGAGTTGGATCAGAAATTATTAATTTCGAAAAATTTTCACAATTTGTATCGGCAGACTAGGAACTCAAAAACTTAAGATATAGAAAAAAACTTATTCCTTATAAATTGTCAATTTTGGTATTCTCTACAATTATTATGAATATAAATTTGATGAAATTATTATCGTTAATGATTACAAACCGATAATGAAAAAAAAAAACAGCTATATTTAGTGGTCTGTTGACGTAGACCTTCGACCCCATACAAAATAATCAAGGGGTGTAAGATCTGGGTATCTCGCGAGCCATTTTATCGGTCCACGCCTACCAATCCACCTATTCGTAAAGCAACTGTCAAAAAACCCACATAGTGCGGGGGTGCGCTGTCTTGCTGAAACCATATTGTATTATATGGAAGGTCAAGATCATAGTTATTTGGAAAAAATGCTAAAAGCCCTGGAACAAGGTCATTTTGCAAAAACTCCAAATATCGGGTTCTCACCTTCAATGGTCATTTACTCAAAAAAAATCTTATGTAAAATGGCAACATTTTTATACTGTCAGTTCAGACAAGGAAAAGATCTCTCAAAATCAAGAACAAAAATAGGGGGTTGCCATTTAAAAACAAAATGGATGACGTCATAACTCAAAAAGAAATGACGACTGAAAATCAACTTTCATGCAAAAATGTGTATTTTTATCAACGAAAATCGTCCTGTTCGAGGATTTTTTCCAAAAATATTTTATTTCGGTTTTACTGCATATATTCCATACTTTAGGCGCGTACTGTATAACCCCATAATGGCAACAGTTTGCTTTTAAACTTTTAAAACACTAAGATATAATATACATATAGTTATAATATTATCATACCATCTAATAATTTAATTAAAATGGTTGTTGAATTGTCATAAATTATTTAATAAGTCTGGAGTTTTCTTCTATAATTAATGACCAGTTTCAGTTGGTATGAAGACTCGCGTTGTAGATTATTAAAATTATTGAAGTACAGTCAAGTAAGCGAATTTTAGATTTATTCATGAATTGATTGAGACTTTTCTTATAAAGTTGGCATCAAAGATATTGGCAGTACTGTGGCGTAAATTATAGGTGCATGGGTACAGTGTAGTATTATCTGAAATTGATGTTACGTCACACATTTTAACATAACTTTATTGAGATGATATTGTGTGCACATTTAATAAATTATTCATTGGTAAAGTGACTTTAATTTTAACTCCTTCATTGTTACTACTTATTGTTACGAAATAAATAAATAAATAAAAACTATACCAATTAACAAAAAAATAAATGCTACAAGTATTTTTTTCAAAATCATTGCAAATACCACAAAAAAAGTCTCAATTAATTACACCTGGTATATTAACCTTGTTTAATATTTTAAATAATTAATATTGCGTCTTTTTCCTATTTCTAAAATAATTTAATTCAGTTAAGAAACTTTCATTAACCAGACCATTCGTGATCGAGTTAAGCAATTCCTCTCTTTTATGCAGGAAAATCGCAATCCACCGACCGGCTGATAATGCGGATTAATTTAATTTGGCAGTTGGCAGTTCTTATTTTTATTAAGTTTAGCGTTAAGTTTCCAGCCGCTCCAACGACTTGCAATTATTTAAATTGGCAGACAGAGACGGGCACAGAATAGAGCGGTCGAGACGTACCTACGATGTTGCGTCTTACCGAATTAATACTTTTAATTGGAAGACAGCTGAAATTACTTATAATTACTTGTAAATTTACGTACAGTTATAAGTACGTGGGAATATAATCTTGTAATAATTAATTTTAAATTGTATTTCGGATCGTTTTACTAATTGAAAATTTTTTTAATCAAAATAAAAACTTCTTATGTAATTGGTAACCCAATTTTAAAACTTTTTAGTTAATTATAAAAAAATACATATTACTTCTTAAAATACGAAGTACTGGTAGTTTAAAATATCATCCTAAAAATGTTGATATCGACATCACGTAAATATTTCCAATTTGATGGTGGAAAGCTGATTTTTTTAATATTCATCATATTTGTTGATTTTTCTTAAACCAGTGGGAAAACGAAAAAAAGTTTTTGTCAGAAGTCGCTGATTTTGGCACTCCCTACAATTTTTCTTTATACACAGTGGACAAAAAAAAACGGTACAAGTAGTTTTATACTTTTATATATCTTCGTGAGTTATTAATATTTTGAAATAATTAACATAACAGTGAAAAGTCCAATTTTTAAAGAAATAGTACTTAAACTTGTCCTCGGAGCACCTTGTCGACTACAAATTAATGCAAAAACTTCTTCTATCCTTTGTATTTGTGACTAAAATGACTGATAGAAGTGACAGCTAATGCTGAGATTCATTTGAAAACAAAAAATGGTGATGTGGCCATCATGTTACTTTCTCCGATTTGGTAGTATCATTTATATTTACGCTTTCATGGTTTATTTTCAATTCAAATCATGTTTCACATACAGCGTTTTGTAGAATCGGATGAAACTGACGTTTAAAACGTCAATTTTATGAAAGATGAAAATGACAAATTATACTTTGAATTCTAATAGACAGTTTACTTAAAAATCAAAGAGATTTCGAAAAATACTTATTCTTTATAAGTTTTTCATTTTGGCATTCTCTGCAATTATTATTAAAATAAATTTGCTGTAACTATTATTGTTTCATAATTATAAACCAAAAATGACAAAAAAATAATTACTATTTAATAGCTATTATTTTTCAAAAACCAGACATTTTACGAAAAATATTTTCAAACAAAAGATGTTAATTTCTTTGTTGTCTTCAAGTTTTTATAGTATTTTTCACATTTAAAAAATATCGGAGAAAAACAAAAAACGGTTAAGGTAAACACCCACTTCCGGTGTACGAAATTTTACCAAAAGCTTTTCAGTTCTTTGGATTATCAAATAAGGCTAATGTTCAAAGTTTGATGTTAATTGATGTAGTAGTTTTTGCGCATTTTAATTTTTTATTTATTTATTTATTTATTTATTTGTTTGTTAACGGGAGCCCCCTATTTACAATAATGCGACAGAATACATATTTTAATAAACTAAATCTAGTTAACATAGAGCTATTGCTCAATGATTTAAAGATAATAAATACAATAAAATTATAAATCGTTATTATTACAAATTTTTATTAAGTGCCATTCTAAATTTGTGGCCTTCAACATTGAACAAATTGAACCAGGGATTAACATTTAGATCATTTGCCAATCTAAGCATATGACTGATGGTATTATTATATGAGAAATTCGTATTATATTTGTTAATTGTAAATAAAGTATTACTCCTTGAAGCAGTTGAATAGTTTGAAGAAAATAATTTAATATCTGACAATAAGGAAGGGGAATTTATACTTGAATTTATATCGCTCGTCCGCGACATAACCTAAAATTGTGGCACGTAAGTTGAGTTTAATAGTCAGTTTAGTCAGAAACCAAAGAGATTTCGAAAAAACTTATTCTTTATAAGTTGTTCAATTTGGCATTCTTTACAATTATTAATCATGTAAATTTGCTGTAACTATTATCGTTTCATAATTATAAACCAAAAATGAAAAAAGAATTAATAAATTTTTTTCTCCAATAAAAATGATTTTATGAAAAATATTTTCAAACAAAACATGTTAATTTTTTTGCTGTCTTCAAAATTTATTTGAATGTTTTCGTAAAATTTTCCATATTTAAAAAAATATTGGAAAAAAAAACAAAAAACGGTTAAGGTAAAGACCCACTTCCGGCGTACAGAATTTTACCAAAAGCTTTTAAGTTCTTCGAATTGTCAAATAAAGCTTATGTTCAAAGTTTCATGTTAATTGTTCTATTACTTTTTGAGATACAGCGCGCACAGGAATACAGACACACACACACAGACACACAGACACACATACACACACACAGACACAATTTTTTTTCCAGAAATTATTGAAATGGCATCTAGGGACCCCAAAACGGATATTTCCGCAAAAAAAATTTTTGAAAAAAAAATCACGATCACGATACTTTCTCGTACTTCGTAACGGAGAAAGTAAAAAAAAATGTAAAACTAATTTTGATACCTACAAATGCTACGCGGCAGTGCATTATAAACTCATTAATATGAAATATTCTGGAAAAAAAAATCTTTTCAAAAATGAAATTAATAATTTTTGCATTCTACAAAGTGTAAACATTTTGTTTTTCAAAGCATTATTTAATGCGTTCATTATTATTGAAAATATGAATATTTCCAGTTTGTACCGTTTTTTGGCCCACTGTGTATATTTGATGTAACCATTATCGTTTTATAATAATAGATAAAAAATGATTGTTTTAATTATTTTTTCGAAAATGAAGGAGTCTATTAAATGTATTACATGTATTAACAAAATATGTGTGTTTTTAGTTATCCTTAAAACAATATGAAATATTTTATGGGGTTGTGAAATCAAAAATAGCGGAAGTAGTTGTTTGCTCTATCTAAATCAAATCTATTTGTATCTGTAAATTCAAAGTAAGAAACTAATTGCCTCTCTATTTTTTTTTCAAATACCCCTGAAAGTAGATATTTTTGAGTTAACAAATTACCAAATTAATTTATTATTTTTTATATTAAAACAAGGTGTTCCACAGGGGTCAATACTAGGCCCAATTGTATTGTTGATATAAATATATGAACTCTTTCGGTCATACAGTATTCAATTGAATACGTAACATTCACTATTTTTTTCTAATTAAATGGCGCAAATGTTAATAGCGACGCCACCTGACACAGTCTAATAGAAGCTTCTCTAAAACTCAGAAAATAGTTAAACCATCTAGCGATATTCGGATAGACTAGAAAAATTAATGCAGGGAGCTGCATGGCTGTCATCACTTGCTCTCTGCCGGGTTTTCCGACCTTAATATTTTGAGTGATGAGGACAAAGATCGCGGAAGTTTGGACGACTAATTAATTTATTATTAGTTATTATTAATTTTATTGTTGATATAAATATATTAACCCTTTCGGTCATTCAATTGAATGCGCAACATTCACGATTTTTTTCTAATTAAATGGCGCAAATGTCAATAGCGACGCCACCTGACACAGTCTGATACAAGCTTCTCTAAAACTCAGAAAACTCAGAAAGCCCAAGGTATTTTTTAACGAATATTTCACCGGAGAACTCTTTGACTGTATGTTGAATGTGAAACAGTATGTGGTGACTGCCTGGATCGGAATAGAAAAATGAAAATGAGGATCACGGGTAGTCGTGACGTTTGGTTACTATAGAGAGGAAAATAAGCAACTAGACGAGAAAAATATTACTTGTGAACACACGATAATTCTTCTTGTACAAAAACCTTTAATAAATTGTAGATAAATAAAGTAGTAACTGTATATACATACAATTACACTACAAGAATATCATGAATAAACCAACGAAATGGGGGATAAAACTTCAGGCCTTGTGTTTACGAAGTGCACTCTGTAATGACACCAAGTTGACACCTGGCCATTTGGAAGTTTTTGGGGATGCTGGAGATATAGTTTCGACGACTGTTCAAAGCATTTCTGAACCGAATTTCCGTTTATACTTTGACAATTACTTCAGCAACTACAATTTATTTGCAATATTTGCGGGATAGATATATCTACGCTTCATGCACAGCGACAGTGAATCGATTCAAGGCGCCACATTTCTCCTAGGACAGCGTAATAGAGAAAAAAGGCCGTGGTTCATCTGAAGACGTGATCAGCAAGGATGAAATAATAATGGTCAAACGGTATGACAACAAGAGCGTGGTAATGGCCTCAAATTTTCAAGGTGTCGGAAATGCTGATATTTTTCAACGGTGGGACAAGTCGCAAAAAGAGTATTTGGATGAAGCTTCGCCAGAAGTTATTTGGGACTACAACATCTCAATGGGAGGCGTTGACAAACTCAACTTCCTCATCACCTTTTCCGCACGTTTATCAGATCCAAAAAAAATTGACCTTGCGAATGTTCGTACATGCCATAGATATTTCATGTCCAATACAAGCAACGAGCTGAGACTCTGGGTATTCCAACAAAGTACGTTTTTGACCTCTTGAGATTCAGAGCCTACATTGCGGAAAGTCACATCAAATCGAATACATTTTTTCGAGTGTCTCCTTCTCCATCGCTAAGATCGACATCAACTTGCGAAAATTCTACTTTGTCTCCAGCAGGACAGTCGACTCCCACAACATTCAGGGAGGTTTGATCAATAAATGATGTCCGATTTAATCAGGTCGGTCGTTTTCCTTCGTCTGACAAGAAGAATCTTGGCTGTAAGGGTCAATCTCGGGTTCAGTGCATAAAATGTAATATTCACCTCTGTTTACATAAATCTAAGAATTGTTTTCTCAATTATCATACTAAAAATTGTTAGTAGTATGATTGTTTTTTCTTCGAATAAAATGGCAATTTGAACTTCGATTTTACCCTTGAATCGTTTATAATATTCAATCGGTGTACAAAAAGGCGCCATAAAAAAAAAATGGTGCCAAAAAATCAGAAATAATTCAATCTACAACTGCGCCAACTTTAGAATTTTCGCTCGAAGGTAAAAAAGTTGTGACTGGAAAGGTTAATGACTCGCTGACCTTCAGGACACGATGATGATGTATCTCTACGTTGATGATACGACCAATAGTGAATGTGGTAAATTTTTCAAAGAAGCTGTCACGGTCGAGAGTGTTTAACTGGTTTTCAAGTAACGGGCCTAAACTAAACGATGGCAAAACGGCCATCTTGATCTTATCACAAAACACTCAGCCTAACACGTATGATGTAGCATTTCTATGATTGCACTTAGATGGACTATTAACTTGGGGTTCTAATGGATAAGTTTTGGCTAAGAAACTACCATATTTAACCTACATAGATTATCATTTTTCATATTTAAACAGATGCTAAGAAATGGCTATATGTCCTATATTCAATCACACTTAGCATATAGATTATTTATATGGGGACATTTCACAGTAAGACATCGAATATTTGGGCTCCAAAAAAGAACTTTCAAAATACTCTCCAAATAAAATTACAATTTTTTGTAATCTTCAAGATTCATATTTTTTGACATTTAAAAAAATATCGGAAAAAACAAAATCGCCCAATTCTGCTTTTCAAAATTTTACCAAAAGCAATTCAATTCTTATCGAGTAAAGTTTAAGGTTAAAGTTTCAGCTGACAATCGACATTAGTTTTTTCAGATACAGCGCTCACAAACAGGCACACACGGACATACATTATTTTTCAAAAATGTTCAAAATTCGTCTTGTATCACAGCTATCATTTTGTATTTTTATTTTGTATGAATAATGGGAATAAAAGAACAAATAAATAATATACAACAACCACGGACCCGAGCGAATACTTCTCGATCGCCGAAAAATCTTCCGCCCGGGATGGGAATCGAATCCACACGGCCGCGGTGTTACTGGCACAAGCGCTCGCCTCTACCCACTACACCAACGGGCCGGGCCGCCCCTTATTTCTGTTGAAATTTCGAATTCCGATTTTCAGAAAACTTAACTTTCTCATATTTCATACGGAGAAAATAGAAACGGATTACAGAAGGTGAAATTAGATCAACGACGATGGTTTAGAATACAAAACTCAAAATTTTGCTAACTTTGGAATACAAAGTGAACATTTTGCTAATTTTGGAATACAAAAAGTCAAAATGCCAGGGAAAGACATATAAGACAGAGATTAAAAAAAAATCTATCAAAATAAGACCTAAATGGTGGTTAGGCTCTTAAAAAAACAAAAATTAATATGCAAATGTTTGTAGAACATTTAAAGAATCACATTCTGGCTATGATAACATACTCCACTACATCATTAAAAAAGTAGCCTAAAATTATCTTCCAAACATTCGGGGTTTTCGGGCCAGTGTGAATGAGATTGATGAAAAATTCAAGGATTTTTTCTAAACCACATTCTGGTGTTTTAACTATTTACCGTCCCATTTAATATGAATGTTTTTTCATCAGTGAAAGAAGTTAGCAACATTTGGGTTTTATTTATTCTGTTAATCCAATAATGTAAGGCAACATTATAGTTGTAACAGGGCTCGTTAATACACAAATACACGTGTACACGGACACACGTGTTCTTAGTTAGCAAGCGGTTTTTAAACGTTTAAACGGATATTCGCGTTTAAACGGATATTCACGTTTACACGAGCATACGTTTAAACGGATTTTTGCGTTTAAACGTGTTTTCTTCGTTTAAACGTGTTGACAAAATTAGTTTAATATTGAAACGTATAACCCACCTTCCAAATATCAGTTCGTTTGCCGTTTATTGTTTTACAATATTTCCGGTAGCGGAAAAAACAATTATTGTTTGGGACACCTTAATAAATAAATAGTTTTTCGAAAACCGTCCGAAACGTCGACATCCGAAGTTTGAAGGGTCCAACTCCCTATAGACCAGCTGGTTACTGTTTGAATCGAATGTGTAAAAATATAGGAGATCTTACGAAACGCCGAGATATGACTTTTGGACCCCCAAATGAAGTATAAAAATATGAGAAATCGTTTCTAGTTTACGGGTTGTAAACGTGTATTAAGCTAAAAGTGTTGTAAACGTTTATTAGGCTAAACGTGTTGTAAACGTTTATTAAGCTAAACCTGTAAACGTTTATATGGATTAAACGTGTTGTAAACGTTTATTAAGCTAAACGTGTTTTATTCGTTACAAATAAACGGTAAACGTTTAAACGAAAAACAGAGTAAACGTCGAGCCCTAAACTAATACATTGTTTTGTCATTGTAATTTACTTGAAAAATTTATTATGTAAGATGGCAACATTTTTATACTTCCAGTTCGACAATGAAAATATCTCTCAAAATCAAGAACAAAAATAGGAGGTTGCCGTTTAAAAACAAAATGGATGACGCCGTTACTCAAAAACAAATGACGACTATTATTTTGCAAAAATATTTTATTTGGGTTTTACTGAATATATTCCATACTTTAGGGGCGCACTGTAAAAACTATATTGTTAAAATAGAGATATGGTTATGTTGCACTGGATAGGTTGGAAAAATTGCCTGATTTTACATTCTAAGATGTAAAATATAGAATACGGCCCACCTACCCCGCACAAAATTACTTCTCGGTAGTAATAATTTTTTTAGCAATACAATTAATTTGGCAAGAAACATTAATAAACCGAACTGAAGTTCGTAGGTTATGTTAAAATGGAATCGACGTGTGGTGGGTAGGCCCTGTCTTTAATCCGTAGTGGGTGAGCCCTATCTTTAATCCGATCAGTAAAACAAAACTTGAGTTTTTTTTTACAATCGTATTAAGTTATGAAAGAAAAATAAAACAGAAAGTCAACATTTCAATGATTAATTTATGCCAACTTAAACATAACCTACAAATTCCTGTGGTGCTTATTACCTACTCTCTTAAATCAAGTTGAATAAAATGAAATGCATTTGTCAACGAAAGATATGTAGTTGTTCATAATCTTTAACATTTATTTAAAAGCTACTGCAATATACCTTATTTTATCCTATAACGTTAACATGCCAATAACACCTTAGCAACGAGTAACGTTAAGGTACCTTTAACAACACTAGTGTTTTTAAGAAATTCTTAACAACACTAGTGTTGTTATATTATCTTAACGCAACTCGTTGCTAGGAAGATCTTGGCAAACAAACATGATTTCGCTTTCTGACGGTTTTCATTAAACTTTTTTTTTTAATCTAAAAAAATAGAGATAGGATAAAATAAACCGTGTTACGACACACTTAACATTATTTGCTTTTACATTACTCTAGAATTCAAAAGCACTCGCTCCTACATCGCTCGTGCTTTCTCTCGTAATGTAAAAGCCTTCATAACGTTACTTGTATCGTAAATTACTATAAAATAATAGTATATTATACAACGAGCATTGAATGAAGGCCATTAAGATGTGAGTATGAGAGTTACGTAAAGAATAAGAGCAGCTTAATGACCATTAAATGCAAGTTGTATTCACTATTTTTTCTACGACCTTTCACAGTAATTAAAAAGTAACTCATTTGTGAAATTTATGAATCATAAGGAATTAATACATATTATAAGACCAAAAAATTCAAATTATTATAATAGTTTAACGCAAAAACAAACTAATAATTAGTTAGTTCAAAGAATAATTATTATTCTTTGAGGTATTATTATTATTCTTTGAGGTACGTAATAATATTTTAGTCAATTTATCAAAATAAACAATTGAAACGTTTTCAGAAAAACTGCTAACCTTGTTATTAGTCCTGCAATTAATAAATTGTGAATAAAATTTTTCGTATATATACCGGGTGTAACTGACTTTTGAGAGACCTCAAATATCATTTGCATTTCTACATACATCTTTATGACATTTAATATAGTATTTTTAGGGAATAATGGACTTTTTTAAAAGTCAAATTAAGGAAATTTCCGGTTAAACCGGAAGTGGATTTTTTAACTAAAATTCCACTTGTTGGCACACTTTATTCTCTAAAAACACCATACTGAATTTCATGAAGATATATCTCAAAATACAAATGATATTTGGGATTTACCAGAATTCAGTTGCACCCGGTATACTAAACAGGTAACGCATGTTTACTGCCACGGTTAAACGGGAAGAGCTGCAAAGCTGAAAATTTCACAAAAAATCTATAAAAAATAATTCACCTAAAAATATCCGCAATATATACAGGGTGTCCCACCGAAACCTCACATTAAGAAAAGTATGTATACTTCTAAGTAATGTATTGTAATAAGATTTTTAGCGTGTATGTAAACAAGTGTGCTCTTTTCGTTGAAAATAATTTCAAGATTATACCGGAAGTAAACGCAAACTTCCTTATTTTAAGTAGAAAGTTATATTTTTTATTGCAAATTTGGATTCTACATAATTTATTTTTTTTTTACTTCAGCCACACACGCCTTGATTTTTAATTATATTTTTGTACGAATAAATGAAGAAATGAATAATGTCAGACATATGCAACAACCACGGCCCCGAGCGAATACTTCTCGTTCGCCGAAAAATCTTCCGCCCGGGATGGGAATCGAACCCACACGGCCGCGGTGCAGCCGGCTACCCACTACACCAACGGGCCGCCCCTGCATAAATTAATTTTCAATGTAAATGATTTCAAGATTCTGCGACCTCCGGTTATGCCGGTAGTCAACACCAACTTCCTTATTTTAAATAGAAAGTTATATTTTTGATTGCAAATTTGGATTCTACTTAATTTTTGTTTCCAATGAAAATGATTTTAGGATTATACGGCTTCCGGTTAAACCGGAAGTCAACACCAACTTCCTTGTATTAGCGACAGCAGCAATTATTTTCATAACAAAAAAATTCATTTTTGAATTTTATTTCAGAAATGCCGAAAAACGACTAAATTTAATTTTGCTTCAGAAATTTATTTTGTTTTTTTTCATGGCCAGAAGACAACACTATTTGTCTACGATTTTTTCGTCGCCTTTAATATTTGTGTACTAGTTTTTCTGATATTTTTCGTAATTGAATAATATCGGAAAAAAATAAAAAGCGCTTAAGGTAAACACCCATTTCCGGTGCATGAAATTTTATCAAAAGCTTGTCAACTCTTTTGAAGATCAAATAAAGCTTGTGTTTAAAGTTAAGTAATTAAAAATATTTATTGGTTTTTGAGATACGCCGTTTTTCAAAAAAATTATCGAAATCTTCTCTGGTGGCACCAAAACGGATATTTCCGTTGAAATTTCGAATTCGAAAACAGTACTGTCTCGTAATTTGTACGAAGAAAGTAAAAATATTTTTTGGCCTTGATAACAATGCCGCTTTAGCCATAAAAAAATATAAGTTAAATGGGTAACGTATGTTTCCTGTCAAGACACTTCCGGTGCATGAAATTTCGATAAAAGCTTCTAAATCTTTTGGAATATCGAATAGAGAAGGGCAAAAAGACCGATAGGTCGATAGCCCTAATAAAACATCGTTTACTACTACTACTCAAATGGAGCTTTTGCTCAAAGTTTAGTTTGAAAATATTTATTAGTTTTTGGGATGTGGCGTTTTTCAAAAATGGTCGAAATCTTCTCTGGTGACCTCAAAACGGATATTTGCGTTGAAATTTGGAAATTTGAAAATTTCTCGTACTTTGCAAACATATTTTTTAGCCTTGATAACAAGGCCGCTTTAATGATAAAATATATATTAAGGATTGTTATACAAATGTTATACAAATATTAAGAATATACTGGGTGTAACTGAATTCTGGTAGACCCCAAATATCATTTGAATTTTTACATATATCTTTATGAAATTAAGTATAGTATCTTTAGGAAAAAAAGTATGTCAATACGCGGATTTTTAATAAAAATTCCATTTCCGGTTTATTTCTATTTCAAATGGAACACCCTATAAAGTTTGTCAATAAGCGGAATTTTAATAACAATTCTACTTCCGGTCCAACCGGAAATGACCTTCACTTTACTATTTCAAATGGTACATCCTGTATATTTTAACATAATTTAATTCGTCTCCCTAAATTTTGAGTTTAGAGATGTATCATAAGTGAAGTTTTGGTTGTTAGATTTTTGTTTAAACTTAAATGAGATTTAAACAAAAAAAAACCAATTTAAATTGGATTTAAACAAAAAACCAACAACCAAAGGGCCAATTATGACACATTTACGAACTCTGAATTTAAAGATGAATTAAATTATGTCACAATATACAGGGTGTGCCATTTGAAATAGTAAAGTGAAGGTCATTTCCGGTTAAACCGGAAGTAGAATTTTTATTAAAATTCCGCTTGTTGACACACCTTATTCTCTAAAACCACCACCGAATTTCATAAAGATATTTGAAAAAATGAAAAAGATATTTGGGGTCTACCAGAATTCAGTTACACCCGGTATATATACATCTTTATTTATGCTAATTTGAACATATTAGTTTGTTTGCGTGTATAATTAATTTGGTTTGGTTAGTCTGTCTGGGCAAATTTTTTGTTTTTTTTTTGTGATTTTTGTAAAAAAATTGTCTGCCGTTATATTGGCACGTTCAATTATTTCCGGCGGTGTTAATTTTTCCATATGACTATCATCTCCTTTTTCACTGAATTCATTAGAAAATTTCACAGTAGACCTTTTTTATTAATGGCAGTCTTCATCTGCCAAATTTAATATTTCTGCAATGCGTATGGCAACTTGTACTCAAGAATATTTTTTTCCATGTCAAAATATTATTCTTGAGTACTAAGAACTTAAGCTATCAATGCTTTAAACGTTTACATTACTAAAGTCAAAATAGTCTCTTGTCACTTTGTTAAATTTTAATGCCAATAAATTGTTTTTCAAAGCCACCTTCGATTTTTATTTAGTAAAATGGCTATTGAAATGGTTGATAAAACGAGTTTTCTGCAAATAACTTTTAATGCGTTAGGAATTGGGATAGGGTTGTTGTTAGTTTGTTTTTTTAATTCTGCATGGAATGACATAAAAATATACAGGGGCTCCAATTTATAATAAGAAAAATAAAGTGCTTTAAAGTTTGAAATGTTTGACACTAAATTTTGGACACCCTATATAATTCGTATCAATCAAACCTAGTTAACGGAACTATCAGACCTTATTTAATAAGTACCTTGTATGATTTTATTTAACAAGGCACTATTTTTATTTTTTATTCATTTTTTTAAACAATAGTGCAAAACTGATTTTTTTAGTTTGATTTTTTTTTGCTGATATCCCTGAATCGATCCCAATAAAATTATAGAAGTGTGTAGGCAACCATAAAAGGTACCCAAATAAGCAATAAAATACATAGCATGTAATTTGAAATATATATGACGTCACGCTTTTTTGGAACACCCTGTATAATCAAAAATATTTTCCTGAAATGCATCATAACTTATGCATAACTTAATTAGTAACTGAGCTATAGAAAACGGGAGGTGAGATGCAGGACCCTGTATAAATAAATATTATTAACAACATACATAATAATTCATTTAAATTATACGTACATTAGTTTAATTAAAAAAACACCTTTCTTTAAATTTCCCACTTTCTTGCGCAATTTAATCAACAATTGCGGCAATTAATCAGCCAAGGTCTTAAAGGTGTTAGTGGATTAAGAATAATGTTTCAAACGCAATTACTCGGCGGCCTAATTGGATTAAAACGTCCCCGGATGCACATTTCTTCCTTAATTTCGTTATTTCAATTAAACGAACAAATTAAGAGGATTAAAAAGGTCTGCTGTTTTTCGTCTGAGTCAACGAACGCTAATTTCGTCTAACACACAAGTGTTACATTTGAAAACGCCACAAAGTGAATATATAAACGTGCAAGTGTTCGTTAAATCCTCACGTGAAATTTTGCGACAAGTATAAACTGAAAGATTAACTTTATTTCTCTGAATAGATGTATGTTTACCGTATGTTTTTTTTTTTATCGTGAGCCATAGGATTTTACATGCTAAAAATTATACCTTGTATTAATGTATATTTTATTATATAATTTTGAAGCAAATTTTAGTTAGTAATATAAATGAATTATTTTTCTACATGATGCGCTTAATTAGAATAATTTAAAACATGTTTTATTCCATTAAAAAGTGCTTTTGCTCAGAACCGGACGATCGGGATACGCTGCAGAAAAGTTGTCAACTACTTCCCTAAAATAAAAATTCCCTGACTTCTTGTAGAAAAATACAATTATTTCCCTGCTGGACAAACCTCTTATAATTGCCGTTACAAATTCTACCCATTCTTCAACAGTATAAACAGACATTTTCTGGTGTAAATTCGTTTGATTACTTGCCTCACTAATCAATCTGACATTTCGTAAATTCAAGGTACTTTGATTATTTTTGCTAAGTTATTTATATTAAATAATTTCATTTTTTAATGGAATAAAACATGTTTAAGTTATTCTAATGCAGCGCATCATGTAGAAAAATTATTGATTTATTACTAACTAAAATTTCCTTCAAAATTTTATGATAAAATTCACATTAAAACAAGGTATAATTTTTAGCATGTAAAATCCTATAATAATAATAAAACTATTTATATAAATTTATTGGTGCTATTGACGTAGGGCAAGGAAATATTTGTTTTAGTGAAAATTATTTAAGTCGGAGCAATTTCACAAAATACGTTTTGTAACCTAATTAAGGATAATTTTTGTCGCTATTGTTAATACCCAGCGCTGCCGTTAAAGCGAATGTTCGTGTCATTTGTAAATGGAAAGAATAACTAATTCACCACGAGGGAACATATGGTGAATGCGCCAGGCACTGATTGGCTATTGCACTAGATTGTGGTACCACTTTATTTTTATAGCTTTATTAATTACCTTTGAATTATTTAAAATGTGGGGTTATTAGGGGTAATTGAAGCTACACAATTTGCTCATTGTATATTTTTTCAGATTAATCGAGATCTAATATACAGGGTCCTTTATAAAAGTAATGCGCATTTTTTTGGAAAAATATATTTATTGATAGTACCGGTACAAATGCTTCATATTCTTCGAAATACTCTCCCCCAGCATCAATACACCTGCGGAGACGTGTCTGCCATGCCTGGAAGGCACGCTGAAACTCCTCGACAGGGATGTCTCTTAGGAACCTTGTAAAATGCTTTTGGCTGTTTTCTACGGACTCCCAATGCTCTCTTCAGTCGGGGAAACAAAAAAAGTCGTTCGGAGCCAAGTTGGCACTGTAAGCGGTCTGGGGGAGGAAATTAGTAACGATGAAGGCCGTGTGGTTGGGAGCATTGTCATGATGGAGGCTGACCGTGTCTTTGATGTCAGACCACGCGCGCGCGACCTGGCGTTTTAATCTCTTGAACACCTGCAGGTAAAAGGCTGAGTTGACAGTTTCTCCCTGCGGTACAAACTCAAAATGGATGATTCCTCGGACGTCAAAAAAAAACAATGAGCATCGTTTTGATGTGAGACTTGCTTATTTGCGATTTGTTGGGGCGGGGGATGATTTTATGTGCCACTCGTTGCTGTGCCTTTTCGATTCTGGGTCATACTCGAAGAAAGTCCGGCTCATTTTGAATCAAATCCAGCAATTTTTGACAGCGCGAAACTGCCGCTGTGTTACAAAGTCGAAAAACACACTTCACGCGAAGGCTAGTCTTTCCCCTCAGACTGCTCGGAGCTGCGTTGGAAGGGCAGACCCATGGTGCAAAGATTACATGGTGTGCCTAGACGGACGCGTTCTCTCTCTAAAATCTTCCCCTCTCTCATTTGGCCGATGCTCAGTGATGCAACCTTGTAAAACTACTTGCTAAACTAAAAAAAAGTCGATATAACTAATTTAAATGTTTGTCGCACGTATTTTATTTACATTTTATCATATTTTTTCGTATTGTGTAGTGTGCAAATAGCAAATTAAACATCTAAAACCAACCACATTTATTCATTTTCTTACCAACCTAATTGCTTTAAATAAAAAGAAAACTTTAATGCTCATGATATTTTAATATTTCATTGTGTAATAAACTAAATGTTTTATCGTGTTTTTATGTCGAAATCGAATTTTTACGTGTTTTGCAATTTATTTTCGTTAGTGTTGACTTTTATAGTTTCATTTTTCATGGTTGGTAATTGCAGCATCAAAAATATTCAAAAGGGGCGTGGTACGGAAGTTATAGGCGCACCATGTAGTCTTTGCACCATGGGGCAGACCCCTCACCACATTTCCCGACTCGTTTTACCCCGCTGCAATGGATAGTCGGGTCACAATAAGATCATGCGCATTACTTTCATAATGGACTAGGCAATATGACTATTTTGTTGCACCTGACAGATAGGTAATTATTTTGCTAGTTGCAGCATCAATTGTCTGTTTTAAATAATATGTGTTAAAGTGAATTTGAATGTACTCCACCAGAACTGCAGAAATAGCCATTGAAGGAGTTATTCCAGAAAAAAGCAGGGCGAGATACGAAAACACGAAGTATTCAGTAAATGGTGTGTAACTAAGGGTACACATACAGCATACCTCTGAAATGGTACGCCTTCCTTATTTATCTGAATTAACTAAACAATATTAAGCCTCCACATTGTGGTCAATATATTATATGTTGCGGGCAGTACTAAATATTAGGCATGTATTAGTAATTATGCCAAATTGCAAGCATATTTGAAAAAGCAGAATGTGTGTTTCGATTTACCAAAATGACAGTGACACATGCTAGCCGGGAAAGTAATTTCCCAGCTAAGGCCGGAAATGAGGCGCTTCCCAATTGTTTTAAAGGGTACAAATGCATAGATTACTAACCGATTGTGAGTAAACAATTTTATAATTTTATTTATGTCACAATCTGGACAAAAAATGTATGTATTTATACACATATACATATAGGTACATATGTACATATAGGTAAAAATTACTACAGAAATTCCGGGTCAGTGATTGCAACTTCAAGAGCGCTTACGCCAATTTTGGGTCGTCATTCTCTCCCGAGTGGACTAGCAGTTCACAATTTGGTGAGAAAATTTGAGTCAAAATATTCACTGTTGAATGTTCCCGTGCCAGTGGCAGTGAGACAACGCAGCGGTCGCAGCGCCGAGAATATTGCTGCCGTTGAATCGTCCATCGCAAACGATCCAAATCAGTCGATTCCACGGCGTTCTCAGGAATTGGGCATCAGTCAGACCACACTGGCGTATTTTGCGAAAGAATCTTGGCCTGCACCCTTACAAGATCAAGTTAGCTCAAGAACTAAAACCACTTGACTATATGAAGCGACGCACGTTCTCAGAATGGGCTCTAGAGATGTTAGCCGAAAATGACGACTTTCATCGCAAAATCATCTTCAGTGATGAAGAGCATTTTGGGTTGAATGGCTTCGCCAACAAACAAAACATGCATTATTGGAGTGCTGAAAACCCGCATGGTTTCCATGCCGGTGGCGTCATTGGGCCTTTTTTCTTTGTTGATGAAAATGACCGTCACGTTACAGTCAATGGTGAACGCTACAGAGACATGTTGCAGCGTTATTTCTTCAATCAATTACATGGGATGGACATCAGTAATATGTGGTTTCAGCAAGACGGTGCCACATCCCACACAGCTGGAGAAACAATCGACTTATTGAAGTCCAAGTTCGGTGAACGTGTTATATCGAGAAGAGGTCCTGTCGATTGGCAGCCGAGATCTTGTGATTTAACACCTCTAGACTTTTTTCTATGGGGCTACGTTAAATCGAAGGTATATGCCAACAAGCCGGCGGCGTTAGAGGACCTAAGAGCCAACATCGAACGAGAAATAGCTGCCATTTCCGTCGAATTGTGTAGCCGAGTCATCAAAAATTGGCCTCAACGAATCGACCACTGCAATCGTGCCCTTGGTGGACATATGATCGAAGTCGAGTTCCATTTATAATTGCATTGATTGTATTTTAAGCCAATAATAAAAGTTTTGATACATCCCAAATGGTTTTCGAGATATTTAGATAAAAAGTTGTCAAGTTCTTATTGAAGAACCCTTTACATTTACTATAAACATTATATCCAGAAAAAAATTAAATGTTAGTTTTATCTTTAACATTTTTAATTTTAAAAGAGAAGGTTTTTATTTTAAAAACTTTAACATTCACCTATTTTTTGCTAATTTACAATTAAGTGTAGGCCTATATACCATGTGTTCCGTTTCAAGATGCATCATAGGGAATTCCCGTGTAAAATTTTTGATTTCAGTTTGTTTCTATTATTGAAATTAAAAGTTCAGAATAAAATTTGAATGATTGCTGTGCTTATTAGCATTATTTTCGTAGTTTTATTTTTGTATTCTCTCTAGTTTTATATGAAATATAGTTTAAAAATAGTGAACAAGAAAAAAATATTCGAAAATAAAATCCTCAAAATAGTAGTTGCTATGAAAAGTCAGTGTTTGTTGTTTGTCATCTAAATTTGTTGACACTAAAAAATAATTCAATTCAACATGAGTGATTATACCATAAAGGAAAAATTCAGATCATAATGTAGGAGTTTTGGCTGACACTCTTCGCATGCTAAATCTGAAGAAATCATAACAAATATATTGGCAAGGATCACAATAAATTCAACATTAAGTGTAAGAAAAATGGCTTTGGGATGTGATGACAGCAAACCTACCATTCATAGAATTTTAGAAGGTTGCAGTTATCGACCGTATAAAAACCAAAATCATCAATAACTCTTAGCAGTTAGAACTCGATTCGAGATCTACATTTTGTGAAATTTTAATAGAAACGTGTAATGAGGATGAGAGGTTGACAAATCCTGCGTGTTTTACAGATGACTTTTCATACCAACTACTATTTTGAAGATTTTATTTTCGAATATAATTTAGCCGACTGGTATGCTCTTGACGACAATTGCCATCACTTACTTAATAACCAATGAATTCGAATAATGTTGACATAATGACATGATCCAATAAAATTCTAATTACGATGCGTAACAGACCACGCTGCATGTTATGCATGGCAATTCACCCTGGGTGGTATCTAATCAGATCATGTTGCATAGCAACGCGTTACTACATTTTCTATAACGTATAAAAGTCAGTTATTGCCGGACTTTTAAACAGTTTGCTTCTGAATTCGATCTGTTCGTATTATCGGGTAATGTGTTAGTGCCTTTATCAGTAATAGTATTCATAGACATTTCTCAAAATCTCGGTAAGCTCATTTTTACTACAATTATTGTGGCGCATATTAATACACGTCTTAACTTTTCAAATTTCAACTTATATGTTTAAGGAAAAATTGAACAGTTTTTTGCTGGAAAAATTGTATTATAATTTACATGATGTTATTACGTAATAAGGAATACTTGTTTGTTTTGTTATGTATACCTTTCTGACGCATCCAATACTGTAAATGTATATTATGTATACTGTACAGTCTATGGAATAAAGAGATTATTATTATTAAATTATGAAGTGTGAATTTTCTGTTCGGCTAATTGTATTCTCGAATTTATCTCGTGACTGATTTTTCCTAGATAATTATTAGCGTCTGGATCACTCTTGCTTGTTGCTTCCAGAAAATCGTGATCCTGCCGCTAATAATTGCCGGCAAAATGATAGGCACTCATTAGATTACTGTTCATTATTTTGCTACGGTAAATTGGAACGACTTATTGTGAAAAAGAAAATTGCCCATAAAAAATATAAGCAAAGTGGCTCTGCATTTGATTATTCTTCTTTCAAGGATCTTCGCTCAGCTTGTTTGTCATTATCAACAAATCTACATAATAATCACATTAATATTGTTCAATCAAATATTAAAACCTACCCACGTTCGTTCTTTAAGTATGTAAGAGATCTAAAAAATGAGGACGGAATTTTTAAAGAAATGGATTTCAAAAATATAACGGCTTCCGACGGTAAGAATATTGTTAATACTTTCTCTGATTTTTGCTCCTCCGTTTTTTGTCAAGGATATCTCTCATACTGCATCGCACACCTACGAGAACAATATGCAAATTAATGACACAATATTAAACGTAAGTTTAGAGCAAGTGTTCAATTGTATAATTAATCTGAAGGATAGTTTTTCTTCAGGTCCTGATGGGATTCCAAAAACTGTGTGTGTATTTTAAGTATTCCGATTCTTGAAATATTCCTTAAATCACAATTATCAGGAAAATTTCCTTCAAAATGGAAGGAAACCTTTGTTAAACCCATTTTTAAATTTGGTCTTCGAAATATGGTTGACAATTATAGAGGTATGTGTATTCAGTCAGTGATACCCAAACTATCGGATAAACTCGTTGCGAATCAGTTGCTGTGGATGTCTCTGTGGATGTCCGGTTTTGTACCGGGTCGATCTACTACTACAAACTTACTCGTCTACAAGCAGTTTATGTTTAATGCTTTGTAGAACGGTTGTCAGGTGGATGCATTATACAGTGACTTCTCAAAAGCATTTGACAGGGTGAATCATAAAATTTTATTATGTAAACTAAAAACTTTGGGATTCAACGATATCACCATGTCTTGGTTAGAATCATTCCTGACAGATCATTACCAGAATGATGAGATGTGCCAATACAACTGGTTCGACCTATTTGCCGATTCATTGCTTACATTAAGAAGAAAACTACAACGTCATTATAACTAAAGATTTAATCCTTCGCAAAATTAATTTTACTTTTATTTTATTTAATTATTCCGATTGTTTTTTTTAATTTTATTATTATTTATTGATTAATTAATGTTACTTATGTAAATAGGGTATCCCGTCAATAAAGTTATTATTATTATAATATTTGTTCACAATTTTAAGGCTATATTCCATGTTAAACCAAAGAAAAAACAAAAATACAACCTTGAAAATAAATCTAGTAGGTAAAGGAATGATTCTAATTTTACTCTGACTATTTAAATTCAATAATAAATATAAATATAATAAAGATACAACTGAAATTGAAAATTTTACATGGGAATTCCTTATGATGCGTCTTAAAACGGGACACACGGTATACTGAACAGAAAATACTGTACATTTCTTTAGCGTGGTGTTTGTTTAAACGAAATATCTCTAAAAACCGAGCAACTACAGAGTTTAACGCAAATCTCTGCAAAATAGGCTGACCCACCAATACAAAATGGCCGCTCACAAAAAAACTGAACATCTGAAAAATTAATTAGTAGAGTCTGATCAATGGATCTTTGCATGTACATCATAGATAGCTGAACCTAGTTCCGACAAGATTTTCATGTGTTTACTCCCTCTATGATAAGTTAAATTAGATGCAAGGCGAAGACGTACGGTACTCGGTAAAACCATGCATTGAACAAAGACAAAACCTTGGTCCGTCAGTCATTTCGTTATTCGTAACTGCATTGGCGGCGCTATAAGCTGTGTTTTGTGTTCGTTTTTGCATATTTGTTCGATTTTACAACCTGTACAGTACATTTTTAGTCGTAACATTAACATGTCGTGATAAACATTTCTTTGTGATATTTAAAAAACAGTTCTTTTTAAAACTTTTATAACAATCAGCGGAATGCTTGGCCTAACCTCAAAATGCCAGGTAAACATCTAAATTACAAAGCGCGGAATCTCGTGGTCAATCTTATCGCCTATTTTACAGCAGAAAAGGAAAACAACGCTCCTTTAATTTCGCTGAATGCTGTCCAAGAATTTCCTTCTTTGTTGTCTAATAACCTGATTTTTAATATTACATCGTTTCATAGAGCGTTGCTGAAGCTTTAAAAATAAGTTTACGGACTATCTCCAGTATTTAAATTACGAGTGAGAGAAATCAGTCGCTTTCTACCCCTATAAATATAGACACCAGAAGAAATTAAAAACTTAAGACTAGACAAGGGTTGCGAAAACGGCAATCAAAAGTTAATTCGCATGTTCACATACACAACTAATAACTAATTTCGAGTAACGGGATCGAAAAGCTTGGTATATTTTCGTTACCGTTCCCGATTTGTTATGAAGCCACCTTAACAGGTTTCTAAGATTATCACGTTGTAGCGTACGCTTCTCGCTACAACTCCGTAGAGATCTGTTACTCCTCGCGCACAGACCGAAATTTACTGAAGTTTAAAACGTCAAAATTATGAAGGAATGTTAGGCTTATAACGAATTTGATTTGTTTACCTTCCGGCCAAATACACTACAAAAGCATATTCACGTATACATCTCATACTGCTGTTTTAATGGTTTACGTTGCAGGCTCAAACTAATTTCAGTTTGTTGTTTAGTTGTCCGATGCGCAATTTGTTTTGACTACGCCACTGGTGGAATCCCTAGGGTTAATTGTACCAGACAACTATCAGTAGTGACGTGCACGCAAAGATCCATTGATCCAAGTATACCTGTTTTCAACTCTCTGAATATAGTACAAATATAGGTAAAATAATAAAAAATCATTTTTAGCGACCATTGATTCATTTGATATGGATTGACCCAAATCTAAATTTGTTAACTTTTTTTTTTTTTTTTTTTTGTTGGCGTTATGCCTGGCTTTGGTGCTATGACCATTAGCCATCATCTACATTGTATTTATTTTAAGTTATAAATTAAATGAATAAATGATCAAATGAATAATGAAAGACAAATACAAACAACCACGGACCAGAACGAATACTTCTCGACAGAAAAATCTTTCGTCCCGGCTGGGAATCGAACCCACACGGCCGCGGTGCGATCGGCACAAGCGCTCGCCTCTACCCACTCCACCAACGGGCCGCCAAATTTGTTAACTCTGGTAGTAAGGATTCCCAATAAATTACAAATAAGGTCAACGATTTTGTAAATAACAGTCAAAATATTTTTATATATAATTTGTAAATATCTTGCAGAAATCAAATTTTCGGTTTGTCAGTGTGTGCCCTGAATAGAATAGAATAGAATTTTATTAGTCCATTACATTGCATTTACAATATTAGATACGTCAGGTATAAAATACATAAAGATAAATTCAAACATGTATTCACAAAAAAAAATAAAAAAAATGGTGTTGTGGCCATCATGTTACTTTGTTCAACTTGATGGTATTATTTATATTTACGCTTTCATGGTTTATTTTAAATTTAAATCAGCATATTTTGAATGCACATCGAGCGTTTTGTAGACTCGGGTGAAACTGACGTTTAAAACGTCAAAATTATGAAAGGTGGAAAAATTATACTTCAAATTCAAAAACTAAGTTTACTCAAAAACTAAAAAGATGAAAAAAAAAACGTATTTTTAAACTTATAGTATAAGTTGTTTATTTTAGCATTCTCGACAAATATTATAAACATAAATTTGCTGTAACTATTATCGTTCCATAATTACAAACCAAAAATGAAAAAAAAATCTTTTCTCGAATAACAATGATTTTATGAAAAATATTTTCAAACCAAAGATTTTCATCTCTTTGTTGTCTTCAATATTTGCTTAAATGATTTTGTGATATTTTTCACACCCACTTCCGGTGTACGAAATTTTATCAAAAGCTTTTCAGTTCTTCGGATTATCAAATTAGACTTATGTTCAAAGTTTCATATCAATTGTTCTATTAGTTTTTGAGATACAGCGCGCACAGACACACACAGACACATGCATACACACACACCACACACCCACACACAGACACACATACACACGCACACACACACACACACATTCCAGAAATTGTTGAAATGGCATCTAGGGATCCCAAAACGGATATTTCGGTAAAAAAAAGATTAAAAATTTTTCACGATCACAATACTTTCTCGTACTTCGTAACCGAGAAAATAACTAGGTTAAAAGAGACTTATTTTTGGTGTTATATAATTATATAATTTTTGATGGCAACTGACCATAGAAACCTGCTGTAGAAGTAACGATTTTAGTTTTAATTTAAATTTGTTTTTGAATAGTATTGACCAACTGTGGGGGAGTCTATAATAAAGATCGATACCATATTGATTGGTTAAAAATATTGCAACGTTTTTCGAAATAGCATTAATAAAAACAATAATGGAGATTCATTTATATTTTACAATATTTTTAAAAGTCGGAATGTACGTAATTAGTCCCGCAAGAAAAAGTTTTTTTAATAATTTTCTTAAGGGTCTACTGAGACCCTTAAGTACACGTATATTATAACACTTTATCCAAAATCGTCTGTTATTGCATTAAATATTGAAATAATGTTTAAAAAAATTTGACAAGATATTTTGACGTATGTGGTATCAATTTGAATTTTTTCAAAAATCATATGAAGGATCTATGTATTTCACGAGTCTGAGTTATTTTCTCACTCAGTGGGGAATAAATAACATAGCATCCCTTAAATAACCATAGTAATTCGCTTATTACACCTGATTTTGGATAAACACTATTATATGTTGTCAAAGGTACTTTGTTGTGTTTCAAAATCCATGCCTACTCCTCAATTAAAAGAAAGAAAAACAAAATCTCTCAGAAAACAATTTTGTGCAAGTGTGTCACATCATTAGTTTTGGGAGGTGAGAAGCTTCTCAAAAATAAAATCAAAGATCCAGGTCCATATTTAAACAAAATAAAATTAATGTGGGTATCTAAATACGAAACGTCGTATTTAAAAATAAAATTATTTTCTGAAAGACATTACAGAAATGCTCTTGGTTTTTTTTTTAAATAACTAGTAATAAAGTGGTAAGAAGATTCTCAAAATGCGTTTTTATTTTATTTTCAGAGATATTCACATTGAAAGTTTTCAAATTGACACCCTGTATGTTCTGCTAATGTATTTTTTTATGTATGGTGGCTTACGAGTAATAAAGAAATTAAAAAAAAAAGTTCAGTGTTCGCTGTAAGATTTTAAAATTGAATAGGCATCATAAAAAAAAATCAAAACTTACAAAAAAGGCTATCACTTCGAGTCGTCTTGGCGGTTATGATGTAACCTAGATGATCCCATGCAATCATGCTTCTTTGCTACCCTTAGATTGAGCGAAAAAACACAAACACCAACACTCGAAAGGGTGTAATTCCGAAATGTATCACAATAACACGAAAATGTATCACAACACGACACGCACTAAACGTTCTCACGACAGCGCGGCGACCTGCAAACTGAATTGATATAAACAGGTACGCCGTGGATTGGTGATAAGAATTTAATCTCGTTCCGGGCGAGAGAAAAAAAAAACGAATATTTTGATTATCTTCGGTCCGGTGAGTTTTAACACGGTGCCCGGGGGTCGAGGTAAGATGTAGAAAGCTAGAAACACTCCTAATTATTTGCAATTGATGAACCGCGTGGTCAATAACTAGTTGGAATATAATTACTGTATTAATTAAATTTAAAGGTTGAGTTTCTATTCATTAATACTACTTGAAATTTCATCTCCACAGCATTTATAATTCAAAGTATTATTTATAAACCTAGCAAAAAATTTAGGGCCCCTCTGCCCATATATAAAATAGTCTGAATACAAATAATATTATCACAATAAATCAGTAATTCTCATTAAAAAATGTAGATAAATTATATTTAAAAAATATTTAATACGATCATTAAATAGCCGACCGACCAAAAATCATTAAACATTTCGACCTCACAAAATCCGATGAGTAATCATCCGGCGGTTTTCACGCAATAATTTAAACGGGCGTTTTAATATTTAAACCGATGGCCGACGGGGCGAAATTCCCCGTCATTAATAAATTAATCCGTCATTAAAAATTAATTAAACACCGGGAGGACGGGCGCGCAAACATTAAAATGCCGATGTTTATTCGAGCCATTTTCGAAATTAATAGCGAAAAGTGTTAATTCACTCTTCGAATTCCTCCCGGGATTCGATTCGGAGCCATTTTCGCGTAATTATGTGTATTTGTGCTGCTCTAATTAATGTAATTATCGGAGTTTAATTAAATTTCTGCGCGTGCAAAAACTGTGTACAGGAGGAGAGAGCGGGAGGAAGGTCCCATTTAAATAATTGCACGTTTCATTGGATTTAATTGCATGCAAATATTCTGCTAGGTAATTTATAAATAATAGAGTGGTGTAACTCTTGAAAACATTACGTCAACATTTCCTTTGTGCGCGGAACTAAATTTAATTGTAGACGGTTATTTACGGAAATTCGCGCTATTAATTACAAATGAATCTAAATTACGAATCGGTTGTGGCAGAATAGCATAGATGCTTACGTAAAATTCACTTAATATTATTTACTCTCCCTAACCCTTCAAACTTCCTTTCTTTAAATAAAAAGGTTTAAAAATTGATACACAATCATGTAAACATAGCTACGTTTAATTAATGTTAATTATTGGTGGTAATATCGGTTTAATTGATTCGTGTATTAATTAGAAGGTTACATTATACACTGGTGGAAAAAAAATGAAACACTTGAAATTCGTGAAATTTCGACCATTTTCAAACTCGACGTATTTTTAATCGATTGTGATGAATCTTTGAGGGCGAAAAACTCTGAAGTGTTTTCTTTAAAGTCATGCATGCGAACTTAAGTGTAACCTCCTCCGCCCCCTCTAGCGCCCTTGTAAAAAAAAAATTCAGGCAACCATGTCCAACTTTGACGATGTCTACGGAGTTAATTTTGTCGACTCAATCCACCATAAAGGCATTAAAATTTGATCAACTCCGTACACATCGTCAAAGTTGGACATGGTTTCCTGAAAAAAAAAACATTTTTTTTCACAGGGGTGCTAGAGAGGGGCGGAAGAGGTTACGCTTAAGTTAGCATGCACGACTTTAAAGAAGACACTTCAAAGACTTTCGCCCTCAAAGATTCATCAAAATCGATTGAAAATACGCCGAGTTATGGCGGTTTAAAAATGGTCGAAATTTCACGAATTTTAAGTGTTTAATTTTTTTTCCTTCAGTATATTATTACAAAGCAAAATTTTTAAAAACTGCCAAAAATAAACAAATTAACTTTTATTTATTTTTCTTGAAGAAATTGTATACTTGAGAAATGTTCTAGGCCAGGGGTGTCAAATCGGCGGCCCGCGGGCCGCATGCAGCCCTCGAGGTATTTTTTTGTGGCCCACGATGATCTGAGAATAAACGAAAATAGAAAAGATTGTTATGAAGAAGATGACGCTTAGACGAGTAAACAATTGCTCATTTTTGTACCTTCAAATATTTTATTCATCTAATAAACTATTTAATGGCCGCGGGATTGTAATGTTTATGATATTTATTGTTTAATATTTTAACCATAAAAACAATAACAATTTCAGTCATTTACATGACCGGAGGTATCTGCTGGTTCACAATTAAACAATTATGACATCGAACAGATCGTACAATCCAATCTGTTGCTCACGGGTCCAGATTTTTACTAATACATAAGTTAAACAAGTAAGATAGGCAGTGAAGACCTTATTTTTATTCACTTATTAATTGTTGGAAAAAAGGACGCGTGAGCCACAGGTTGGATTATAGGATAGGACCCACCCAACACCCCTCGATTCTACTTTAATTTAAACTACAAAATCACGTTCCTTATTATTGCTAAACTTTACACCTTTCCAATAAATTGTTAAAGAAATTTCTTCAACAAAACAGAGTTTTGTAGTTTAAAATAATGTAGATTCAAAGGGCGGTGGGTGCGCCCTATCCTATAATCCAATCAGTTGTTCACGCGGCCAGATTTTTACTAATAAATAAGTTAAACGAGTAAGAAAGACAGTGAAGACCTTATTTTTTTTATTCACTTATTAATTGTTGGAAAAAAGGAGGCGTGAGCCACAGGTTGGATTGTAGGATAGGGCCCACTCACCACCCTCCGATTACACTTTTATTTAAACTAGAAAATCACGTTCCTTATTATTGCTAAATTTTACACCTTTCAAATAAATTGTTAAAGACATTTCTTTAAATAAACATAGTTTTGTAGTTTAAAATAATGTAGATTCATAGGGTGGTGGGTGGTCCCCATCCTTCAATTCAATCCGTTGCTCACGCGGCTAGATTTTTACTAATAAACAAGTAAGAAAGACAGTGAAGACCTTATTTTTTTTATTCACTTTTTTATTGTTGGAAAAAGGGACGCGTGAGCCACAGGTTGGATTGTAGGATAGGGATTTAGTGATAAAAAAGATTTTTTGTTTTTCGGTTTCAAATATTCTTTGGGATGTGTACTTTTTGGTTTACGCAAAATGGGAACGAAAGTTTCAACGCGACGTTCGATAGCTCCAAAAGTTGTCCATTCTGGGAAGTCAGTGGTAGACATCGCAGCCGGTATTGCTGCTTGCAATTACAATGATGAACTTCATGACATTATGCAAATACTGCAGGTTCTGCAGCTTCAGGTCGGTGCGACGTGCTACAATTTTTGCGTCAACTACGACGCCAAGCGAGTGAAGTTGACACATTCCAAATTGATGAACAGAAAATTTTTGGTCCACCATCTTGAATTTGACCAATCTTATAATAAATTCACGTTCGGCAACCGCGAAATCCATTATATCCGAATTTCAAAAATTGGTTAATACAAATGTCTTTTGGTCCGCCATATTGGATCCGCCATCTTGAACTTTGCAAATTTGACTTCAGATTCATGTTCACCGATGCCGAGAACATATGATACCTAATAGTCGTCGTGCAAACTGAACAAACGAGAATGTTATCTCAAGTTAAACTTTCCCAAAACTTTAAACGCGTTTATCTCGAAACAGTATTTTTCAAAACAGCGGGGGAAAATTTTTGGAAAGTTTACATACGATTTCGATGCGGTTTTGCCGACTGTATTAAGAATTGAATTGTCTAACGAAATATGAGCCGGATTTTCTATATTTTGAAAATTCGATTTTTGGTGCACGTTTTTGTGACGAATTTTTGGGGCTGACAATGAGTTTTTTGGCCACCATTTTCGTAAAAATCAACTTTTTCAAAAATCTCCCGTGTTTCGTTGCGAAATATTATGTAGAATAATATTCCGAACCGATTTTTATTGCAGGATGATTTGGGGGACCAGGAATCTCCCCGCAGTGGGGCGATCTCGCGCAAGAGGACGTCTCCGTCACCTGGCGCAGCGGCCTCAAGGCGGCCGCTATAAGCGCGAAAAAAATAGTTTGGATTCGATTTGCCCTCCTGACTTGTTTTCAAGCCGAAAATAAAATACGAAAATGACCTATTTTTCAGCGCTCAAGGTAGTGTTCCCCCTTAATGGAAATGCAAAATATTCAATCTACTATAAAACAGAATCAATATAAAGTATTAAAAAAATAATTTAATATTTTTGAAAGCACTAGAAATGCGACAACCAGCAATTTATATACCGTATGTTTTTTTATCGTGGGCCATAGGATTTTACATGCTAAAAATTATACCTTGTGTTAATGTATATTTTATCATATAATTTTGAAGCAAATTTTAGTTAGTAATATAAATCGACTATTTTTCTACATGATGCACTTAATTAGAATCATTTAAACATGTTTCATTCAATTAAAAAGTGCTTTTGCTCGGAACCGGACGATCGGGATACGCTGCAGAAAAGTTATCAACTATTTCCCTAAAATAAAAATTCCCCGACTTCTTGTAGAAAAATACAACTATTTCCCTGCTGGACAAACCTCTTATAATTGCCGTTACAAATTCCACCCGTTCTTCAACAGTATAAACAGACATTTTCTGGTATAAATTCGTTTGATTACTTGCCTCACTAATCAATCTGACGTTTCGTACATTCAAGGTACTTTCATTATTTTTGCTCAGTTATTTATTTAAATAATTTCATTTTTTAATGAAATAAAACACGTTTAAGTTATTCTAATGCAGCGCATCATGTAGAAAAATAATTGATTTATTACTAAATAAAATTTTCTTCAAAATTTTATGATAAAATGTACATTAACACAAGGTATAATTTTTTGCATGTAAAATCCTATGGCCCACGATAAAAAAAATGTACTGTATAATTCACTTATCTCAAAAAAAGCAAGTACCGATTGTGAGAGAACATTTTCCTTAGCAGCAAATTTTGGTACAAAATTAAGAAATAGACTTTCAAAAGTACTCACGTATTAAAAATCATATTTTTAAAATTAAAATTACTATTTGTTATAATGCCATTTTTATAATTATTTTTATATTTGTTAAATCAGTTCATTTTTGTGTTTTGTACAATGTAAAATATAGAAATTAATTTTGATTTTTTGAAAATTGATTTTCACTCATTTTGTACTTTTTTTTTAATTTCTCGAAATCCGAAAATTCCTGGGAATGCCATAAACAGTTGTCTCGTATCCCGAGTATAAAAAAAATGTCGAAACTACGCAACTCTAATTGTAACGTGTCTGATAATACAATAATGGAACAAAACAAGTATTTTACTTTACCCAATTTGATATGGTTCCTTCATGAAAGTAGTGCAACAAGTATTGAGTATGCAAGTTAAGAGTGTTAAGGATCTCGGAATGACATTTAAAACCTATTTTAAATTTAGGGATAATATCGTTATCGTAATCAACATCTAAGTAAATGTAAATTCAACCTTTTTGTGACTCTGCAAAATTAAGCATTACTAATTAAAATCTAAGGTAAGGCAACTAAAATATGGGGATTTGTGTGGCGCTTAGATAAAGACTGGAATGTTGACTGAACTATTTTACAATCATTTGTAGTATGCGTTAACTAGGGCTGGAATCATTCTTCGAAGATTTCCAATTTTAAATGTTCCAAGCTTTGAGGATACAATCGAAGATTGAAGTTTCGAAGTATCGAAGATTCGAAGCTTAAAAGTTTCAAATTTTCGAAGTTTTGAATTCTGATTTATCAAGAGCACTGAGCACAGGAAAGAAAGTTGTTTTTTTTTTCATTTAGGTCAAATATAGATAGCCCGGAAAAGTTCATAGAAAAATGTTGGATTTTTATAGCACTTGGTTCCGAAGATATACAGGGTATATTTTTTATTTCTATACATATCGGTTATGTATACTATGTAAAAAGTGTCAACACATTATTTTCAATTTTTGAAAAGAGTAACGGTGGAAACAGTAGTCTAATTAATTAATGTCAAATTAATTGCAATTAGTTTCTATGTTGTGAGCTTGGTGAAGGGTCAGTTGCGCCCCAGTCAAAGGCCCCAGTCAACCCCCCCTCAGAATGGAACTAGCCTGAGAATGGTACATGACTTATTTTCGACAAAATATCCATAAAGGCCAATTATTTCTATTAGGATAATTTAAAACATTGTTGTTTGACAATCTGAACAACTAAAAAGCTTTTGCTAAACTTCCGTATACCATAAGGGTTTTTTTGTTTTTTTTTTAATAATCTCCTAAATATGAAAAATATTTAAACAAATATTAAAGACAGCAAAGAAATAAAATAAATCGGAGAAAGTAACACGATGCCCACATCACCTTTTTTAAGTATACATAGCAGAAATTAATGTAAATAAGAAAACGTTCCCTGTATGTCCGACTTCATCAATTTTGCATGGTGATAATAGACCAGATGAAGAAATAGAATTTTTTTTTAATTGACGCAATAAACATTTTTAAAGACCCCCACGCAACTCCAAATTCGTACCGTATATAAATAAAGCGAAACTTTCGACAAACTTTTGGCAATGTCGCAAGCGTCGGCCGAGACAAGAATGAAAAATTCGAAAACTTCGAAACTTCGCAACTTAGGTTCTTCCAAAAAATCGTAAACTTCGAAACTTCACAACATCTATACTTCGAATCGATTCAACGAATCTTCGAAAAAAATCGAAAAGTTCTCTTCGTTTAAGGTAGAAACGTCAAAGTCGCGGAATCTATTGCCTAAATGCTGTACTGAACCAAATCCGGGTGGCTTTAACACCGACAAGATATGGACATTGCCAGTACAGGTTCAGTACAGCATTCACGCAGTAGATTCCGTCACTTTGGCGTTTCTACCTTTAACGGTGTTTGGAATCCTTATATTCCAATAGTAATCTCCGTTTCCCCATCAGCAACTAACTACACTGATGAGACCTAAAAGGTCGAAACCGGTCAGTAGGTGTTCTAATATTTAATGTTCTCTTCGTTTCTTCGGATTCGAAGCTTGCGAATTATTAGGACCCCTAGCGTAAAAAGCCTGGTCTCCGTATTTATAATATGATACTCAAATGGCTATAGCTGCCATGGTTACATTTGTAAACAACCTTACCTACTACATTGAATAATTTAAAACTTGTACATTGAAAGCAGGGGCAGCTCGTAATATGGAGCCGTAATTTAAGCTCAGCAAGAATTTTTAACCGTTGGAACGGATAACGCGAAAAGAGATTGTGGCACACGTTTGTACTTCCCCGAAACGTGAATCAAGAAAATCGCGCCTCACACTTGGATAATTTAACAAAGATACATGCTTATATTGTATAAATGGCTGTACCATCAACATGTTCCAACAGCCGCCACTGATTGAAAGTAACTCAAAGCTTCGATTGTTTTGTGACTTAATTGGTAATAAAGATCCTGCTACGTAATATTTTTTCCTCGGTAGAATTTTAATTCCAAGGATTTAAGAAATATAATAAGTTAATAAGTTTTTTTAAAATAAAACTGACAGAAAAAGAAATTGATATTTTGAGGTAACAATGGTTTGCATTTGCAGGCGATTTTATTAATTTACGTTATGTACAGCCTTACTATATGCTTACTGTATGTAAATATTTACCCTTTGGGTACAGATTTATTTGAATGTTTGTTTATATGTGAAACATATTTAATTTGTTGATATATTTAGTGGTATGTAAAAGTAATACTTTTTATGTCTATTATTTCCGTGATATACATAGTTTTAACAACATTTTAGGTAATTATAATTACAAAACAAAAATATATAAACAAAAGAAAGAAGGGTATTTATTGTTGCATAATACTTCTTAAAAATGTAAAAATCACACCCCCTTTTGGAGCATTCGCCTGGAATTCTATGGCTGGAATTTTATGGCTAACTACTCGTCGATTTCTCACTCCATACTTCTTCAGAAATTATAATAATAATAATAATAATATAAGATTTATTTCCATATAATATGATACATATTGTCGGATATTGTCACGTAGTATATAGGCGCTCTAATCTAATACAGAGTGTACAAAAATTTTTGCCTTCACGGAAAAGTTTTGGGCTTTGTAGCAATCATCGCACCCTATTTGTTTATTTGCTCATAAACTCGTTAAGTGAGTAATAACACTGTTCTATTAAGTGTGATTTTAATTCTAGTTTGAATAACCGTTCACAGGTGATGGTTTTGAAACGTTCGTCCAGTTGACATAGTTTATTAAAGCATTTTAATCCAGCGTGTGCTGGGTTTCGTTGGCTGATTTGTAGCCGCGCAAATGGAACTGTCAATTCAGTTTTGTTGCGTACATTATAATTATGTGAATCTTGCCTCGTACAGGTTATGTGCTTTCTTTTGTATGTTAATAGAACAAGTCTATAAATATATAAAGAAGGGAGTGTCATTATATTCAATTTTTTGAAAAGGGGTCGGCATGGTTCAGTAAGTGATTTATTGCACATTGCTCTAATGATTTTTTTTTGTGCCACAAAGCAATCTTGAAGGGCTGGGCCCCAGAAAATTACACCGTAAGAGAGAATGGACTGGACCAGGCCGAAGTACATTAATTTTAGAACTTCTTGTGACACTAAGTGTCTTATATTTTTGAATATAAAGACTCTGCTGCTTAATATAGCATTTACGTGGTCAGTATGTTTGCGCCACGTTTGCTTATGGTCCAACAAAATGCCTAGAAATTTTATTGAGTCAGTTTCAGTTAGGGATTTTTTGTTTAATCTCAGAAGTGGAGAGCATTGTATTTTTTGAGTTTTTGTGCATATTTGCATAAATGCAGATTTTCGTGTGTTGATTAGAAGGCAATTGGCACCGCACCAGGCTTCCACAAGGTTCATGCATCGTTGGGCTAGCTCCGTTGCTTCCTCTAGTGTGTTTGCACTTACTATAATATTTACATCGTCTGCGTAGAGAATTGGAACTGCTACTTGTTCCAATTTTACTGCTAGGTTATTTATGACTATATTAAATAGGGTGGGTGAAAGCCCTGAGCCTTGTGGGGTTCCTGTCGTTACCTTTTGGTAGTCTGAGCGGATACCCTCAACCTCTACCAATTGGAATCGGTTGCTGAGGAATGATGCTACCCATTTATTGGGCAGTCCTCTAATTCCCGTGTTGGACAGTGCTTCTAATAGCAGGTGATGGTTGATAGTATCGAACGCTTTTGAAAAGTCGATAAACAGTGCTAGAGTTACGTGTTTCTGTTCGAGTGATTTATGTAATAAATTTAAAGCTGATAAAATGGCATCCTCAGTCGAGAAGCCTTGTCTGAAGCCAAACTGATTTTGAGATAGTAAATTATTATTTTCCAAAAAGTTGCATAATCGCAAGTTGAAACAAAATTCAAATATTTTTGCAAACTGACTTAGTAAGGATACCGGTCTAAAATTGTCTGCACTGTCTTGACTGCCTTTATTTTTAAATATAGGGATTACCCTTGATAATTTCAAGATATTGGGATATTCTCCGTCTGAGAAACTTATATTGACTAATTCTGCCAGAATTTCTGATATTAGTGGGGCAGTTTCCTTAATTATCGAGCCGGGTATATCGTCAACACCTGAAGATTGTTTATTACAGACCCTATTTATTACCTGTTCAATTTCTGCACTAGTGGTGGGATTTAGGAAGAAAGATGCACCATATGAATTTTCTCTTTCATATGTGTTTGTTGTTGGGGGTGGGGTTTCTCCTGATTGAATGAAATGAGTATTAAAATGTGCCGCTATCTTGTTTTTATCACTAGTCATTACTTCATTAATTTTTAATTTGTTTATTTTTCTCTTATGGTTTGAGTATTGTTCTTTTATTACTTTCCACGACTCTTTATTGATATTATTGCTATTGGAAATTCTGGTGCTGTAATAGTTTTTCTTAGTTGTTGACACTAATTGATCATATTGTTTTTTGAAGTTATTGTATTTAATGTTGTAAAATTCTCTATTTATCGTTTTTTTAAGTTTATACATTTCTTTTAACATTTTTGACATTTCTAGTATTTGAATGATAATCCATCCTTTACGTGCTTTGGTTCTCGTTATACTGCTTTAATATTTACCCGAGTGGATGCTCCATGCTACTATCACATTTAATTCTTTTTTTCGAAAGCCCTCTTTTCTCGTACTAGTCTGGCAAATCTATTTGTGTCGTCTGTTATATTATAATATCCTAAAAATCTTTTGTCAGGACTTTCAAAGGTGTTGCATTATTACCTAGTCTGCCCAGGCACACAGTATTTATTCCAGCAATTTCAGAAAAATGTTTTATATCAGCTAGATTTTCTTTATCTTCCCAAATCTATTGACCTGGCAATTGATAAGACCCTTATCAAGCAGATTTACTGCTTGATAAGGGTCTTACGGGTCTTCGACATATTGGTTGTACTTTGCCATCATCACTATCATTTTCTAATTTGTTATTGTCTTCATCATTTTCACATCCTAATTCGCATTAATCACTAATTGAAGCATCACTACCAACTCCTTCACGAGATTGCTTCTAGTGATTTTCATCACAATTTTCGTCATTTATCATTGTCATACAATGCATTTTTTATTTCCGACATTATGGAAGAAACATGTTAGAATAATCGTATTTGCTTTTCTCAGTTGCCACTAACAGGCGTAGCTGTCACGTAGTACGATAATCAACGCCTAACCGCTACCATTCTGTAAACTATTCGCTATATAACGTTAAAACAACTTCAGTTGGACTCATGCAAGACTGAAGCATCACACGGCATTGATAACTCTCCAGAAAAACTAGAATTAACCAGTTTATTAGTTAGACTCGTCAACCGTCACTTTGGCAAAATTTGTACATGACGAGTGCCAGCAGTCAAATGTAGCCAAAGGGTTAATAGCAATGCATGTTAAATTATTACATTGCAATAAAGTTGACCAACATTAAAATTCTTAATGAAATTAATTTTGAAATAGTTAAACTGCATTGAAATGCAAGTTCAGAAAAAAAATTGTTAGCTTTTCGTTGTTCGAAATGGTACGGTGTGAGCCACAAAATTTTGATTCAAAGTTAGCTGTGAGATAAATGAGGTATGTCGCTTATTATTATTAGTTCTATTGAATTAGATTTACAAAAATGAATTAATATCAGACATGACTGCAATGTTTCTCTCTCTCAGGCCTGGACAACTCAGCAACAAAATTCTGTGGCTCACTCCTTAGGTTTTGGAGTAAAAATATAAATAATACAAAGTTCTTGTCACTCTCAATTCTAAATTAAACAGCATTGTCGTAAGTGTGTGTAACTAAATACCTAAGACAAATAAAAAGATTTTGTGAATTTTGCGTCATTACTGTAAATTGGGCCAAACCGCTCGTATACTGCATGAAGTTGACTTGATCAGACTGCACAAAACTTGTATCATAAATTCAGAAATCTTCAAAGAGAGGAATGAAGAAGATCTTCTATCGTTGACCAAGAAGTCATTCTCCAAAGAATTCAGGCCTCTCCAGATTTCAGTACAAATCAGTTGTCACAGTTGTCAGTTGCGATGGATAATAGATCGATATCGTCACAAGTTGGAGAAGGCAAACAGACAATGCAGAGATGTGTGTCGTGAATTAACAGAGGAACAGGAACAACGAGTGCAAAATTTACAATAAAATTCCTGCCAATCGCCAGGACCGTCGTTTCTATCAAATAATTGAAGTGCGGGACGAAAAGTGGATTTACTTTTGTAATTCAAACTAGTAGTTTAAGGTAGATATTTGAGATCCTAAGCTTTACAATTTCGAAGAATCTGAAGAAACGAGGAGAAAGGTTTGAAGAATCGAAGTTTCGAAGTTTTCAGGTTTTTCGAAATTTTCAAACCCAAAAAAACATTTATTTAAGCCAGTCAGTCATCAAATACATTTTTGAATCGTTATTGTTTAAATTAGAAATGGAGCCTCAGAAGGGGATTTAAGGCAAAGAATACTTTAAAATAGAAAAGTATTTGTCAATTTGTGAATTGTGAAAGATCCTAACCTCAAATTATCCATTCTGATTGTAAACAGAATGAAAGATCGTTTACACAACCGAAAATATAATACCAGTGTTATGTCAATCTAAGCCAGAGTTATATTTATTACCTCTTTTGTGTAATTTAAAATTTTCAAAATTTTTACCTCGAAAATCCAAGACGAAACTTCAGATGCGCATGCTGAGTTGCTGTAATAATAGATTAACAACAAACTGCAACACAGTTGCGAATCTTCAAATCTCCTAAATTTTAACACTTCAATCTTCGAGGATTTTCTATGAATCTTCGAAATTTTTAAACTTCAATTTTCGAAGATTTTCTATGAATCTTCGAATCTTCTAAATTAGTAATCTCAGAAGAAAGATTGCAGCCCAAGTAGATATTAATTCTACCAAATAAAAACTTTGATTGTTTAAAACTCTCGACTAGTTTCGCATTTTTAAGATTTTTTCTGTTTGGAGGTCAACCGAAAAAGCTTTGAAACAAAGGGATGTTTTATCAAGAAGATGTTATCCACTTTGAATTGGTATCTGGTAGCAGTTGGATTGAAAATACGAAGTACACCGCGACCTCGTACTTTTCGTACTTTAAATTCCGCCTTGTCAAGTAAAGCATAACTTTAACCTGACTTTTCTGTAAATAAATATTCCGGAAAATCTTACCACTAAAAAGTATATTTGAATTAGATCCTAAAAGTTTTGTGCAGTAATGGTGGAAAAAAATGAAACACTTGAAATTCGTGAAATTTTGACCATTTTCACACTGCCACAACTCGGCGTATTTTCAATCGATTGTAATGAATCATTGAGGGCGAAAAACTTTGAAGTGTCTTCTTTAAAGTCATGAATGCGAACTTAAGCGTAACCCCTTCCGCCCCCTCTAGCACCCTTGTGAAAAAAATGTTTTTTCAGGAAACCATGCCCAACTTTGACGATGTGTACGGAGTTGGAAATAAATTGTCGACTCGATCCACCATAGAGACATTAAAATTCCCTATACAGGACTCAAAGAAAGAAATTCCTATGACGATTTGGCACCAAGTTATGGGTGTTTGAAAAAAGTGCATTTTGAGGTTTTACGCACATAACCAAATTTGATCATTCTTTCGGGAAAAAATCGCATTTTGGCTCTACTTTAAGGGGGTAAAAGCAGATTTGGATCCCTTCAATCCCCGAACAAAAAAAAAAACTTTGGCAGCGTGTATCGAGTTGAAAAAAAATGTGTCGACTCGATCTACCAAAAGGGCATTGTTCCATTTTTTCCACCAATGTAAAAATAACAAATTATAGTATTCAGTATCAATATGTGTACCATATACTGGGTGAACTAGGGATATGTAAATGCCCCATAACTTATTTGCTATTTGACATATCGACTTCTATTTTTCATAAACTGAAAAAAACTTTAACTTTACATTTCATTATACAAACATATCATTAAAGATCATCAAAAAACGCCATGCATTGGTGGCAATATATACAGGGTGTTCCATAAAAACATAATGGTGCACTGATTTGCGAATTCTGACACCTTGAATAACATTTCGTAGTGTAGAAAAAATGACGCTGATTGTTAGGAACACTTTAGAAATAAAGTATAAATCATGGAGTGTTCCATTTATCTCAAATCTCTGATTAAACATTCGCAGTTTTCATTAGACATTGTGCAAAAAAGCGTTAATCAGAGACATGCGCATTTCAATTCATAAGCGACTGCGATAAATTTTTTTAAACACAGGAATTTCCATCAATTTCGTTAATGAATTCTGTAATTATTACGTTTGCGGCGTGAACGGTTATTGTTGTTATTTTAGTGTGTGCTGTGGATTAATTTTAAATTGTTTGTTTTTAATTTGCGATATGGTGGAATTGAAATTGTTTATAGTACCGGATAATGTCCTGTTTATTAATTTGCGTCGCTTTATTTTTTTTTGTAGAGCAATATGTTACGCAATTAATTTGATTAAAAAAATAAACTGCGTGTCGATGTAATTTCGTTTTATGGCACGTTTTATTTAATTTTATTGTAGCGTTATTTCAGCTAGCAATAAAAATTTATATAACAAGGGATTATAATTTAACTTTTCTTTTCGGGTGATGCCATTTTTTCAGGATGTTTGTGTGAAACAATTACGGGTGAAATGATTAGCAAATTTGGCGTCGGCTATAAGGCCTTTCTGTCATTACTGATGTTTTTAATTAAACTTCAATTCAATATAATGTAGCTAGGGTGTTTTCATTATTGGTTAATAAATTCGTGCATGAAATTTGCCGAGGCCAGCAGGCCGAGGTCAATTGAAAGGCAACAAATCTCATTTATGCAGCGATATCACCTTAGACAATTCAAGAATAAATGAATTAAATTATTCGGTAATGAAAAGTAAGCTCGAGGTGCATTCGATTTTATGAATTAAAATCATACCTTGACGTTTGTTTCATTTATTCAAAGTTAATACTATTCTATAAGTGTTTATATTCGGAGTTTAGTTTATGCAAAAATTTAATAACCTATCCTACAATCCAAACTGTTAATCACAAATCGATGTTTTTCTAATTAAGTGTTAAAAACAAATACAAATTCTACAATCCTTCACTTTGCTCATTTATCTCATTATTCCAGCAAAACCTTCGACTATTATTCCTTATTTTTGAAAATTACTTTTTATATTAAGACATATGTACGAACCGCACTATAATATATTCCAGCAAAACCCCTTGATTTTTATTCCTTATTTTGTAAAATTACTTCTTATATTAAGACATGTGTACAAGTCGCACTATAATAGATGAAAAAATCCCAAAAATTGATATATTAATCAAAATTAAATTCAAATTAACTGAATTTATTTTAATTAAAAAAGATAGTTAAAGTTAATTCTCATAAATAATTTAATCATTACTACTTTTCTTGGATAGTATTGATTTGATGAATTTTGTGGTTTCCTGGTGGTGGATTTTTAGTGGAACTGGGACATTTCGAATCAAGGAAAAATGTCGATAGCAAAGGTGGGTGAAGGACCGAGGCAAAAAACTCGAGAGGGTCTGAGTAGGCTCTGCAAAGAAAATGGGAAATCGAGTAACAGGATACTCATTAAAGGAAAAACGTCTGCACCGGAGGAAACTTTCAGCGGATAAGGGACGTAAATTGGCGCTAAAAAATAGGAGGGGAAAACTGGGAATGCAGAAATGGACGATGAGGGGTAATGAAGCGTTCACCCGGCGCATTCACCATAACGCACAGAAAAAGGCATTTCCTGCATACGTATGTAATGTAATATACAATTAAAATTTGCCATAAAATATGCAATTTAAATAAAAAATTTAAATATACAAGTAAAGATAATCCTTCAAAAAATAGTATACTGGTTTTACTTGGCAGAAATAAAATAAAAACGGAAGCAACATATTGTTTTTGATTTATTAACTTACTACGTATATAATCAGTAGCGTAACGTCAAATTTTGGGCAGCACCGCGGTAATTAAAAAGGGCCCATACATTTTTACTTTCTCCGTTACGAAGTACGAGAAAGTATTGTGATCGTGATTTTTTTTTCAAAATTTTTTTTTACGGAAATATCCGTTTTGGGGTCCGTAGGTGCCATTTCAACAATTTCAGGAAAAAAAAAATTGTGTGTGTGTGTGTGTGTGTGCGTCTGTGCGCGCTGTATCTCAAAAACTAATAGAGCAATTGATATGAAACTTTGAACATACGTCTTATTTGATAATCTGAAGAACTGAAAAGTTTTTGGTAAAATTTCGTACACCGGAAGTGGGTGTATACCTCAACTGTTTTTTGTTTTTTGCCAATATTTTCTGAAATATGAAAAATGTCACAAAAATATTTAAAGAAACATTGAAGACAACAAAGAAATGAACATCTTTTGCTTGAAAACATTTTTCATAAAATTATTTTTATTAGAGAGAAAAATGTATATATATTTTTTAATTTTTGGTTTATAATTATAAAACGATAATAGTTACAGCAAATTTATGTTAATAATAATTGTAGGGAATGCTAAAATAAACAACTTATAAAGAATAAGTTATTTTAGAAATCTCTTTAGTTTTTGAGTAAACTGAGTTTTTGAATTTGAAGTATAATTTTTCCATCTTTCATAATTTTGACGTTTAAACGTCAGTTTCATCCGAGTTTACACAACGCTCGATGTACATTTAGAATATGATTTCAATTGAAAATAAACCATGAAAACGTAAAAATAAAAGATACCATCAAGTCGGAGAAAGTAACATGATGGCCACATCACAATTTGTACTCTCATATTTAGGTCGCCCCTTCCCGCAGCTGCGCCACTGTACATAACTAACGCTGAATGCCATTACTATGTAATACTTCCTTGAATCAGAAACGTTAAATAAAATCCACTTTGTTCGTGTTAAGTATTCTTTATTTTGCGAATCTACGGTTACATCATTTTCAAATAAATTTGAAATTAGGCGGTATTTACAGTAAGGGGATTTTCTAAGAAAAAATTGTAACCGAAAATTTAAATCTGACCAAATTTCGTGATTGGAAATTTAAATCTGCATAAATTTGTAGGAATTCTGCGGCGAGAAATTCTAATTCAAACTGAACGGTGTTGCCAACTATCATTTTCTGGGGCGTGTATTTTAAAATTCAAACATCAAAGTGTTATCAAATGTAAATTTCTCAGGAATTAAAATAGCAACAGCAAAATCTTATTAAAACCCAAAAGTTTGTATTTCTGGGTGGGACATTAAAATTAAAACCCAAAAATGGTACCAACTGTTTTACAAAGCTTCAATTGCGGAGAACCTTTCAAGCGAGAAATGCAAATTTCTGGATATTAAACAAGGCGCAAAATTTAATTCTAAAGAAATTTTGGAGCAAGAAATTCAAACTGAGGCGGGAAATTCAGTCATTTTTTGGGACGTGAATTTTAAGTTCAAATCATAAAGTGTTGCCAAATGTAAATTTCTGAGGAAATAAAATAGTAACAGCAAAATCTTATTCAAACCCAAAAGTTTGTATTTCCGGGTGGGGCATTAAAATTAAAACCCAAAAGTGGTACCAACTGTTTTGCAAAGCTTCAATTGCGGGGAACCTTGCAAGCGAGAAATGCAAATTTCTGGAGATTGACACGGCGCAAAATTTAATTCTAGAGAAATTTCGGAACGGGAAATATAAAATGAAACTCAAAAGAGATACCAACTGTCATTTTCTGTTGTATAAAATTTAAATTCAAACTGAAAAGTGCCTTTTGAACTAAAAACCAAACATGGTGCCAAATTATAATTTCTGGGCAAGAAATTCAAATTCAAACCCAAAATTGACGTCAACTGCTTTTCAAAGATTAAATTTTGGGGGTATTATCAAGAATGAAATCCAAAAATATAGAGATTTTCACGGCAGGAAATTTAAATCCGGAGAATTAAAATAACAACTGCGCATTCTTGTTTAAACCTAAACATAGTACTAACTAGGGATGGGCGATATTTCACGTACCTGTGATTTTTTAGTAGTATTGAAAAAATCACAGGTCATCACTGTTCTTAATAGGCGAATTTCACTGCTACTTAAAATCACTGCTACTTAAAATCATTGTTACTTAAAATCACTGCTACTTAAAATCACCACTACTTAAAATCGCTGCTATTTAAACTGTGATTGCTCCTTAAAATCACAACTTTTACCTAAACAGTGATTCCTACTTAAACTGCGACTGTTACTTTAAAACGTGATTGTGAGAAGACAATAAAGAATAGCATTTCTAAATATTATTTTATATTCAATACTGTATACTCCCATTTACTTTTGCGCCCATGTTCATGTTTTTGCATGAACTGAAAAAAAACAATTGCTTGAAATAGTAAACACAAAATTACTCAAAATTCATTTTAATTTAAGATTCTGTGCGAATATCTACATTTTGAAATAATACCACGAAACCAATTATGAAATTACAAATTGATTTTGAATTAGCGATACTTCGGCCATTGGAAATGATTTTTTATTGATTTTTTCTGCGATCCTTTTTTTCAAGTGCTCAAAAAATTAAAACAAAAATCTATAAAAATCCTTGTCTGTATTGAAAATTGTTGAATTTACAAAAACCTAATTGATTTTAAATAAGCGATACTTCTGCCATTTTGGATGATTTTTTATGAAATTTTGCCTGCATGTTTTTTTTCTGCTATGTTTTGTTCAAGTGCTCAAAAAATTAAAACGAAAATCTTTAAAAATTCATATCTCGATTAAAAATTGTTGGATTTACAAAAACCAAATTGATTTTGATTTAGCGATACTTCGGCCATTGAGAATGATTTTTTATGGAATTTTGCCTGCATGTTTTATATTTTCTTATGCGATGTTTTTGATTTGAATTAAAACGAAAGTTTTCAAAAATACATATTTCTATTGAAAATTGTTGCATTTACAAAAACCAAATTGATTTTGCATTAGCGATACTTCGGCCATTGAGGATAATTTTTTATGGAATTTTGCCTGCATGTTTTATATTTTTTCTGCGATGTTTTTGTTCAAGTGCTCAAAAAATTAAAACGAAAATCTTCAAAAATCCATAATTGATTTTGAATAAGCTATACTTCGGCCATTGGAAATGATTTTTTATGGAATTTTGCCTGCATGTTTTATATTTTTTCTGCGATGTTTTTGTTCAAGTCCTCAAAAATTTAAAACGAAAATCTTCAAAAATTCATATCGAGCTTAAAATATTTGATACGTATTTTTTTTTGTTTCGCCTACAAAACATGTCTTTTTTTTTGTCATCATCATTTACGTCTTTACGTATTATTTTTTTAACGAATATCATTATCGTAGCAAATACAAGCCAGAAATATATTTTGTTTAACAGTCCTGAAGTAGTCAATACTCACATTTTTTTGTGGATAGGCTGAGTGTACATTTACAAAATTACGCTATCAACATTTTTTAAGAAGTTTTAGCCAAAATACAAAAATATGGCTGATTTTCGAGGGGCGAGTTCACCTCCTAAACATGTTTTTAGCCGAAACAAAAAAAATACGTACCGAATATTTGCCCCCTCTACAAATCCACCAAATTTCATTAAAATCGGAGAACACTTGGTTTAGTTCCCTTGTTAGGGGCGGGAAATTAAAATTCAAACGTAAAAGTGTTTCTAGTTGTAAATTTCTAGGAGGGACATTGTTATTCACACCCAAAAGTGTTGCGTCAATTTCTGGGGAAGAAATTCGAGTTCAAATCCAAATATGGCGGCAACTATTTTGCAAAGAAAATGCAAATGGTTAGAGAGATTTACACTGCGAGAAATTCAAATATATGGAATAAAAATGCAAAAGTAGTGCAAAATGCCAATTTCTGGGCAAGACATTCAAATCCAAACTCAAATGTGTTTGTAGCTGTTAAGTTCAAGGCGGGGCATTCTTATTTAAAACCAAAAGTGGTGCCAATAGTCAGTTTCTCGGCGGGAAATTCAAATTCAAACGCAAAAGTGTTTCTAGCTGTAAATTTCTAGACAGGACCTATTTATTGGTGCGTCAACTTCTGGGCGAGAGATTCAAATTCAAATCCAAATGTGTTGCCAATTATTTTACAAAGAAAATACAAATGTTCAGAGGTTTACACTGCTTGAAATTAAAATCTGGGGAATACAAATAGCAACAGCGCAAACTGTCAAACCCAAAAATGGCGTAAGCTCAAATTCCGGAAAAATTTTCAAGCACGATACGCAAAAATCTAGAGATCTGCACGGCGCGAAATTTAAGTCTGGGGCCTGAATACACTCGGCGTCAAAAAAGCGCCACTCGAAAAACCGCGAAAAAACTCTATTTTTCAAACCGTCGTAACTTGGTTCAATTTGGTCGAAAATCGATTAATCTTTCAGTTTGGGAAAGATTCAAATTTATCTTTAAGAATGTGTAGTTGATTTTGACCCCAAGTCCAACCCACCCCCCGTAACAACGCGATGAAAAAAAAAATGTTTTTTATGTAAAAAAATTGTCCAACTTTAACACGATGTACCGTGCGCAAAAAATCGGCGGGAAATTTCACCACAATGGCAGAAAAATGAATTAAAGTTCCTTCAAATGCCTTAAAAATTCGAGTCGTTTCAATGATTTGGAGCAGTTATGAATTTTTGACCATAACGTAAGTAATTTTGCACCAAAATCGATGAAATTGGAGCAAAATGATTGAAATTTATTGCCATACTGACCGATTGAGTTCACGATTTTTTTTTGCCACGGTACAAGAAATCAAATTTGCACATTTAAACTTCAAAAACATTATTTTGCCTTTAGGGGGTGGCAGGGGGTGGAATCGTTTAAGCAACAAAACAATTTACATGACGTTGAAGAGAAAATTTGAAAAATTGTTCAGACTGCAAAAGTTCATCGATTTTGGTGCAAAATTACTCAAGTTATGGCCAAAAAAGTGAAAAATGTCATTCTTTTTCAAAAATTCATAACTTTGCTCCAAATCATCGAAACGACTCGAATTTTTAAGGCGTTTGAAGGAAATTGATTAAGTTTTTCTGCCATTGTGGTGAAATTTCCCGCCGATTTTTTTTGCGTATGGTACAGTTTGTCAAAGTTGGATAATTTTTTACATCATTTTTTTTTCCATCGCGTTGTTACGGGAGGTGAGTTGAACTTGGAGTCAAAATCAACTACACATTCTTAAAGATATAACTTGAATCTTGCGCAAACTGAAAGATTCAACGATTTTCGACCAAATTGAACCAAGTTACGACGGTTTGAAAAATTGAGTTTTTTTCGGAATTTTTGCGAGTGGCGCTTTTTCTTGATGTCGAGTGTATTTGGCCGGGTTAAGCCAAGGGCGTTTCCAGCCAACTAGTCTAGGGGTGGGAGGTAATTAAAAAAAAGATAAATAAACTGGTGCTTCCGCTCTCATACACCTGTTTCGTGAAATCATTTTCCAACTTTTTAAAGCGTTGGAAAAATGTACCGATTATATTATTTGTTTGGAATAAGGAATATCAGTCATTTTTAACAATAAAAGTTGATAAGCAAAAAATTCTTAAGGGAGGGTAATTAACAGATGGGTCAAGCACAGTTGCATTTTTCTTTCATTAGTCCATTGTCAATTTTTGAAAAGTTGACGTCATTCTATAATAGTGTATATTATCATGCCCTTTTGACCTGAAAATCTTTGAAATTTTCACGCACGGTTGATAAATAACACAAATTTCAATTTTCTAGAAACATTTTGACCAAAATTCAGTCTATAAAAATCTAAGCATTTTGCTTACATGATGTAAGCATCTATTTTCATTTTGCTGACGAATACAAGAGCAACAATAACAGTTTGTCCTGTATATAATTTAGTAAACATCCTTTTGGTCGGAATTGTTAATAATAATTTTTTTCGCATCTTATTAAATAATATAAACGTTATTAAATCGTTTTTGATTGAGAAAGTTGTCCATTATTCGGCCGAATCATTTTCTCCACAGGTGATGTCCAATCAAATGATAGAGATTTCATTGCCCAACAGTTTAGTTGTTACTATGGTTACGATTCGTTTTTTATCAGCAAACTGCCGCAATTTCCAAATAGAAAAATGATTCGTTATAATTTAATACAAACAGAAAAATCTTTAGGTAATTATTTAATATGATGGGAAAAAGTATAGCATTAAACTCGTGAGCAAGTTGGCCATTGCCACTCGGGTGAATTGCAACACTTGTCTACGGCTCGTGTTGTAAACTTCACCCTCGTGGCAATGGCCAACTTTCTCACTCGTTTAATAATATACTATTTCGTGTTAGGGGTAGATATTTCAAAAATTTACATGTTTAGAAAAGCTTATCTTGACTTTCTCCCTGTAACCTTCGCCCCTCTGACCTGTTTATCGCATGGTTGTGCAATGATATAAACTCACATTTTCTAATCAGAATGTGTTCAAAATTTCGTCTAAAAGAAATCTTCAGAGTGATTCGAAGGGATTAAACTGGCATGAATTTTGGAGCTGTTGCATATAGAATACAAAAAGTAAGCAAAACAGTAAAAAAAATGAAGCCTTTGTCCGAATATCATTTACAGCAGAGTTTCTCAAAGGGCGGGCGGATCGCGAGTGTTATCTGTGGGACCTCATGAAATTAGTGCAAGGCTGACGATAAACGCGAAGCCTACGCGGAGTTTGTAGGCTTGGTATGTATGAGTTTTGAAAGTACCTAATGGTACTCTAAATGAAATGATTGGAGATAAATTTCGAAATGCGTCTATAGATGACTAATGACTTGATCATGTTGGCTCTAATTTGGCGTTTTGAACAGAAAGGTTCCGTCCAAGATCTTGCGACCTCGCTCGGATCGTTTACAGGAAAATATTGAATGGGTACGGCAGAGCATTGATAAAGAACAAGGGCCATTCACTCGACGGCGTTCTCAAGAGCTTAGAATCAGTACTTTGAGGCGCATACAAAGAGGTTGTTTCCACGCAAGATCCAATTAGTACGTTGCCATGGCTGATGGATCGCCAAGCACGGCTAAACTATTGTGTCCGTATTGAAGAGAAGTTCAAAGAATTTTATCAACAAACTGATGATGGGAGACGAAGCCCATCGCTTCGAGAACAGACGAAATACCAGATTTTTTGGAACGGAAAATGCCAATGAGAGCTGTACCTTCTTAAACTAACAGTTTGATACAGAATTAACAGGAGGGGCAAAAGTCCCGTTACCATTGCCTATAACTTATGGGGTTTTATAACTTTTTATCTCAAAGAAAAGATAAGTAAGTTTGGTTTTCATAAAAACTTTATTTGGTCTTTACACTTTTTTTTCGTTACGATTGGAAAATTATATCGGCTAAATGGTGACCGTGATTTGCTATGCAACATTTTTCATGACATCCTGCAACATATCAGATTTAATTTCTTCAATTTCGTGACGAATATTGTCTTTAAGATATTGAATCGTTTGGGGCTTATTCACATAAACTTTTGATTTTAAAAAACCCCATAAGAAAAAGTCTGGTGCTGTTAAATCCGGAGATCTGACTGGCTATGCTAAATCGCCACTTCGCGAAATTAGTGGAAAAACGTCATTCAATAATTGAATTGTTGAACGAGCTGTGTGTGCTGTGGCCCCATCTTGCTGAAACCATATGTCCTCTAGTCCTTGCTCTTCCATTTCAGGCACAAGAAAATTTCGAATCATGTCTTGGTACCGTTCAGCATTAACAGTAACTCCAACACCTTGGTCATTAAAAAAAAAAATAGGGACCAATGATGTTTCCAGCATGAATACCACACCATACAATTGTTTTTAGTGGATGCAATGATGTTTCATGAATTAATTAACAAAACCGACTGTTCTGTTAATTGACATGGCCATTGAAAAGAAAATGGGCTTCATCGCTTATTATCAATTTAGACGAAAAATCTTCAATTTCACCAGACAGCCTTAGGATTGCATTACTGTACTCAACTCGTTGATCAGGATCTCTCGGTAGCAATTTTTGGACTAATTGAATTTTGTACGGGAACATTTTTAAATCAGTTTTCAAAATTGCGTGCAGAAATGTGTAACTGGGAACCACGTCTCCGACTTGATGTTTCAGGAGACTCTGCAACACTTTCGCGCACCAGAGCCACATTTTCAGCGTTACGAGACGTCCGTGTCTTCCAAAACGAGGCATGTCTGCTGTCGTACCGTACTGTTGAAAATTTGCATGTAAAGGATAGGATATTTTTGACGCAATTTCCGCTGAGTGGCAATAATGGAACGATTATTTTCAATAAATATTGTTACTATTTTTGCTCGTTCTTGTGGCGTATATTTCTCCATAATAAAATTTTGACGTCTACACAACACAATGGTTAAAGCAAAACTAAGCTAAACGTTACAGAACCCAGATGGCGCGCAATCAAAATGGCAGCGGGACTTCTGCCCCACCCGTTACATCTAAAAGGGTGCCTAGGTCCCTACTCCTTCGAGGATGATAATGGAAATATGGTCAGGATTACCACCACGTTTCCTTTTTTGGGGGATATTTGAACCAACCAGTGTTTGTTAATAAGCTCCGAACTGTTGATGAGCCGAAGAAAAATATTCATTAGGAAATTTGAATGACGAACAGCAGAAAAGAGTTTGTCGTTGTGATGTTATGTTATATATTTGGGTCTAAAAATCTCCAAGATGTCTACATAATAATGTTAAAAAGAAAAATATTAGATAATTAAGAGTAACATTAAATATTGTTTCCCCCATCAAAACACCTACAGATCGGTTTCGATCTTTCAAGTTTCATCAGTGTAGTTAGTTGCTGATGGGAAAACTGAAATTACTATTCTACCAGTAAAAAAAATTGTGATGTGGCCATCATGTAACTTTCTCCGACTTGATGGTATCATAGCCATTTATATCTACGCTTTTAATTTAAATCATATTATAAATGTACCGGGTGACCTAGGGATCTGTAAAAGCTCCGTAACTTGTTTGCTATTTGAGATATGGACTTCTAGTTTTCTTGAACTGGTACCGACACTTATTCTACATATTTTAAAAATATGTATGTTTTTGTACAGGGTGTCCCAATATACATAATAGAACAAAGTTATGTTTTTTTAAATGGAACACCCTATATTTTATACTTTATTTTCAACCCTCTTGAGAAGCTGATAAAAATAGTATAAGATAGTATGGGTCTATTATGGACGGTTGGCTAGTTATGGGCAAATTTGTGGCAAAAACATGTACACATTAAAAACATTGCAGAAGCGTTCCTAGCAAAGATAGCATCATTATCTATACACTAGAAAATTTCCCACATCATAAAGAATAATACACATCGGCTTTGGTTCTCTTTTAATCATAGTGATATACAGGGTGTCAACATACGCAAAACAATGGATAACTATTTTTTTTCAAATGGAACACCCTATATAAGTTGCCACAAATCTATGGCATTTTTAATAAGCTTTCCAATGATATACAGTTTGTATAACAAAATATTAAGGATTCTTGAGATTTATCAATAAAAACATATTTCTTTTGTCACCTTGCGCAGATTTTTGGATTTTCAGCCAAAACTATACATTTTCATGAAAAATTATAAGAGACCAAAGTTGTAGAGCGAAAAATTTCCGATCGATGTGGGTCTTTCAACTGTTAAGATAATGCGTGCATTACCCGCCAGAGCGCGCAAAATCGTGACCGTATATGGATTTTAGCGTTTTTTATTAATGAATTGCATTATACTTTTTTTCCGCACCCTCTAGCGGAAAAACCGGAAATTATAGGGAAATTAAAATTGCCTATATCAATTGAAAATGTTCCGCTCTACAACTCTAAATAGAAGCAATTTTTGCCAAAAATGCATAGTTTTCCCTAAAATGCAAATTGAAAATGTATGTATCAATTTTTGTGTTTTTCAATGGTTTTTTGTATTTTTAGCGAAAACTATGCATTTTTGGCAAAAATTGCTTGTTTTAAGAGTTGTAGGGCGGAATTTTTTCAATCGATGTAGATCATTTGAATATAATTACCCGGTTTTCTGCTAGAGGACGTGGAAAATAAAGTATAGTACAATTTATTAACAAAAAATTTGAGAAAAACGCTAAAATGCATATACGGTCAAGATTTTGCGCACTCTGGCGGGCAGTGCACGCATTATTGGAAAAGTCGAAAGACCTACGTCGATCGAAAATTTTCCGCTCTACAACTTTGGTCTCTTATTATTTTTTCAGAAAATGCATAGTTTTGGCTGAAAATCCAAAAATGAGCAGGAGGTGACAAAAGAAAAATGTTTTTATGGATAAATCTCAAGAATCCTTAATATTTCATTATACAAATTGTACATCATTGGAAAGCTTATTAAAAATTCCATGCATTGGTGGCAAAATATATAGGGTGTTCAATTTGAAAAAAAAATAGTTATCCAATATTTTGCGTATGTTGACACCCTGTATAGCAGTATGAACAAAAGAGAACCAAAGCCGATTTGTATTATTCTTCATGATGCGGAAAATTCTTTAGTGTATAAAAATGACGATAGCTTTGCTAGGAGCGCTTCTGCAATTTTTTCAATGTGTCCTTGTTTTTGCCACAAATTTGCCCATAACTAACCAATCGTCCATAATAGACCAATACTATCTTATATTAGTTTTATCAGCTTCTCAAGAGGGTTGAAAATAAAGTATAAAATATAGGGTGTTCCATTTTAAAAAAACATAACTTTGTTCTGTTATGTATATTGGGACACCCTTTACAAAAACATACATATTTTTAAAATACGTAGAATAAGTGTGGGTACCAGATCAAGAAAACTAGAAGTCGATATCTCAAATAGCAAATAAGTTATGGGGCTTTTACAGATCCCTGGGTCACCCGGTATGTATATCGAGCGTTTTGTAGAATCGAAGAAACTGACGTTTAAAAAGTGAAAATTACAAAAGATGAAAATGGTCAGTTTACTCAAAAACCAAAGATTAGAACATGAAAATTTTTGAAAAAATTTATGAAAATAGTCCAACCAATTACCCATTTGACCAATTTTTTCCAAGGTTATTCAAGGTTATTTCGACACTGAAAAAAAATCAAAAGATTTTAAATCGATTTTGTAATCATTATTTTTATACTGACGAACGAGTCGATGAAAATTTCTAAAAAAAATTATGAAAATAGTCCACCTAATTAACCATTTGACCAATTTTGTTCAAGGTCATGTAAGGTTATTTCGACACTAAAAAAAATGTAAAGATTTTAAATCGATTTTTCAAACATAACTTTTTAAATCGATGTTTTAATTATTATTTTTATAATGGCCAACGAGTAGATGAAAAATTCTGAAAGAATTCATTAAAATAGTCCACCCAATTACCCATTTGAACAATTTTTCCCAAAGTTATTCAAGGTCATTTAGTTACTAGAAAAATTCCAAAAGTTTTCAAATCGATTTTTTAAACATTATTTTTATACTGAAAAACATTCTGAAAAAATTCATGAAAATAGTCCACCCAATTACATATGTGACCCATTTTTCCAAGGTCATTTAAACCCTAAAAAAAATCGAAAACTTTTCTAATCGATTTTTTAAACATTTTTATTTACTGACGAACGAGTTGATAAAAATTTTTGAAAAATTTCATGAAAATAGTCCACCCAATTACCGATTTGAACGCTTACAAAGTTACGTGATTTATAAAAAAATACGATTGTTTGTTTTGATTAAAAAAAATTGAGATTTTGGTAATTTGCGTTGATTTAAGGTGGAAATTTTCCAATGATTTTTCAAAATGTTTTAAATTTGCTACATGTTCACGTTTAAACGTTAATTACGTAATTAAAACAAAATTGTTTTGACTTGAAAATTTGCGTTTTTTGGCAATTTGCATTTTTGGCAATTTGTGTTGATTTAAAATGAAAATGTTTCTATGATTTTTTAAAACCTCTTAAATTCGCTACATTTTCACGTTTAAATCATCAAAATCTAACAACTCGTTCAACAGTTATATGATTTAAAAAAATGGTGATGTGGCCATCATGTTACTTTCTCCGACTTGATGGCATTTATATTTACGTTTTCATGGTTCATTTTCAATTGAAATCATATTTTAAATGTACATCGAGCGTTGCGTAAACTTGGATGAAACTGACGTTTAAAACGTCAAAACGGAAAAAATATACTTCAAATTCAAAAACTCGGTTTACTCAAAAACTAACGAGATTTCGAAAAAAACTTATTCTTTAGAAGTTGTTCATTTTGCTATTCTCTGCAATTATTATTCATACAAATTTGCTGTAACTATCATCGTTTCATAATTATAAACCAAAAGTTAAAAAAATTAATAAATTTTTTTCTCGAATAGCAATGATTTTATGAAAAATATTTTTAAGCAAAAGATGTTCATTTCTTTGTTGTCTTCAATGTTTGTTTAAATGTTTTTGTGATATTTTTCATATTTAAGAAAATATTGGCAAAAAACAAAAAACAGTTAAGGTAAACACCCACTTCCGGTGTACGAAATTTTACCAAAAGCTTTTCAGTTCTTCAGATTATCAAATAAGACGTATGTTGAAAGTTTCATATCAATTGCTCTATTAGTTTTTGAGATACAGCGCACACAGACAGACACACACACACACACACACACACATACACGTCCCGCAATGCTTGTGGCAACCCATGAAATATCCTCAATTGTGGCGCTTTCGTTTAGATGCTACCCTTTCGCTGCGCTTTTCCACGCTATTTCAGAATATGTGGTTCATTTTGCTTTACCCTCCGTATAAACAAAGTTATTGCAAAAAAACAATTGTGGCAACCGTGCCACAAGTATTGGGAAACGTGAAGTGTGTATCCAGGGTGCCACAAGTGTAGGGAAACATACCGTGTGTAAGAATGGGTTGCCACAAGTATTGCATAACCTACCAGTGTGTGAAAAGCAACGTTGCCGCTGCCAGCAACCTACAATAATTCATTGCATTCTACCTTTTGAATACCTTTAACCCTTAAATGCATGGCTATTTAATTAAAATTTGTTTATATTATCGATGTACATATTCAGAAAATAATTTATGACAAGCATCCAAAGAATTGCTTCATTTTGTGAGTAGGGAATTTGCACAACGACGGCGAACCAGCAGCTCCGCAATGCTACGAAATAAAAATAAAGGCACTTTTAATGCGTGTATCATTCCCATTTTTTTCTATAGTAATAATAGTTATTTTTGTATGTAAGTGCGCAAAATTTGTGTTTTTTTTTGTTTCGCATGAGAATGTCATTCGAATATAATCATCGAACACGAAATACAAACAATATTTTTGTTAAAATTAGAATACTATACATAAATATTGAGAATTTAGCGATGCGTCAATATACTTTTTTTCTGACGATTGTAGAAAATAATATTTGTACTTTTGTGATTTATTTTCAATTTAAATTATAAAATTTTACTTTATAATATGCTGACATAGTTTCATTGGTTCAAAACTTCGGATATAAAATGTTGTAAATCTTCTGAATCAATTCTAATGAATAGTTTTAATTAAAATAAGACACTAATAGATAAAATTCGAAATTTTTAGTATTTAACTCTGATTTTGCATTAAAACCAATGAGACATATAAATGTGTTCAGAAATACTCCAGAAATAAGTGTCATATTTTCGATTTTTTTTTATTATCCATCTATATGAGTCTATTTTCTCAAAAAAAACTTTATCTAAAATATTTGAATATGAATACTATTTCTAATATACTTTCGATCATTAATACCAAGGAAACAAAAGAAGGAATGTATTAAATATTTTAGATCCCCGTACAATTTAATTCTGCCTCTGATTTTGTAAAATATACAGGGTGTCCCATGCAACAATATAGATTTTGGATTATTAAAATTCGCTAAAATTGCTGTTAAATTTCGAGCAGATATAAGTGGCAACAATAATTATAATTAGGTAGTATTGAAGTTTAATTTTAAAGGACTCATAGACTTTCAGAGGTTAGTATTTTAAAAGTTATCTGAAAAATGAATAAATTTTCAAACAAAAATAAATATACGGGGTGTCTCACTGGAGGGTCAAAGTAACTTTTTGGCCTTAAATATTTAAGATAGAAAAATATGTTTTATATAAAATAAGATAATTATCAACTCTATAATCGGAAAATATTTTTATGTATACAGAGGTCCCGCAACACAAACTTATGTTTTTTTTAATGGAACACTAGGTATGTTTTTGCATTTTTATGCGTAGTTTTTAATACTAATTCAATTGATAATAACTTTTATTGGTCTAAATTTAACCGTTTCTGAGTTATTCTGCTTTTAGGGCAAAAACACAAAAACACAAAAAATAACAAGTTATTTTAAAATTATCTAATTAATTATCTAAATGTTTTTTATGAATAGAAATGTTACACTCTGCAAAATTATGTCTTACTAAGACTATAAACAACTACTTCCATGGCTAATTCCACGCCAGATATTGAACGACACAAAAGAAATTTGCTTGTCAAAATGTTTTCTAGCTTTTTAATTGTAGTTAGCACTTGTACGTAGAAATAAACGACCTTAAACCAATGTTATTTCAATAGTAGTACTATTAATAATTCAATTAAATATTCTGCGTAGCATTAGCCAGGAAAGTAGTTGTTTCAATAAGTTATTCGTTTATGGTCTTATAGTTAGTAAGACTTAATTTTGCATAGTTATGAACATGTTGAATATTCATATATTCAAGCTACTTTTCGTCTTTATTGAATTTATTTAATGTATCTGCAACAAGTGAGAGTTTCTCAAGTTTAATTAAAACTGATTCGCTCAAAATGGCGGAGTTGTGACTCTTTGACAATCAAAACAACTTAGTACCTCATATCAATGTGTTGCCTTTAAGGTCGTCTATCTAAATTTTGAACAAAATACAGGGTGTTTTATTTAATAAAATATAACTTTGGCGTATAACTCAAATAATAAAATGTTTGTAGAACATGCATTCAGATACATCTATGTTTAATCCTAAAGCTTTTAGTGTGCACACAATTTTCCGTGGACATGCGGTTGGGACACCAGGTTAACCCATGTAGTTTTGTTATTATTCGAAATATCAATTTGAAATTCGGTAGGGTTATACTAATGGCAAATTTGAGTTTAGTGGTCATCCAAAAACCAGTTGCAGTTTTGGTTTTACCGGAAGTTACATCAATTAATTTTTAGTAAATTTATAAAGTTTATACGAGAGACATTTTCAAGACATTTTTCATTTCATTTTTGTCTTTGAATGGCAAAATATTATTAGTTTCAAAAAACAACGACCTTGTTGTTTACTTTTTAGATAGAGCATTTTTAACTACAAAGCAATACTATTTTTCCTAGGGTCACCTAAGGCATTTTTCAAGTAAATTTGACGAAAAATAAGCGGTAGCGGGTCTAATATATATCGCATAATAACAATTTTTTTAAATTATTTACCAGATTCAAAAATGCATTGAACTAAGTTGATTACTTTGTTGCTATAACAATACACTTTTTTACTCTTTAAAGATTTTTCTCTGGTCCTATTTTTATAAATTGCATTATTAGGAATTTTTTGAGTCATTTCGTTTTGAAAATAAAAGAAACAATGCGTTGTCATAGCAACAAAATATTAAGTGGCAACAAATATCCAACATCATCACTAAATGCATTATTAAATTCCAAAAACTTGTATACAAATCGTTTTCGGATTCGGTAAATAAAATAAAAGTAGTCATTATGCAAATGTTCTAATGTAACGCTATATATAAATAGGACTGTCATTGTCGCCTATATACTTAGAAAAAGTTCATGGAGTTATTCAAAACAAAGATTTTAATATATAATTCATAAAATATTTTATTTGGAACGACATTTAATCGATGAAAATAATATTTTCTCATACCAGATTTACATCCCTTCCTTACTATTAGTTCAGTGATTTTGTAATTAAATTACGTTACATAAATGGATATTTTACTGTTAATGTGTAAATGTTTTTTTGTGTTAGTTTGGACCGGATATTGGGATGTGACGCATTCATTCCACGAATTCGTTTTAAAATTTAAAGGGCCGGTCGAAAACAGGTAGAAAACTTGGGGGGTGACGAATGCTAACATCTGCGAAAGATAAAAACATCTGAGGCACCCACTTCTATACGTATTTAAAAATAGATTTATATTATTGCTATTTACATTAATAACTTTCTTTAAGTTTTTTGCGGTTTCAAACTGAATTTCATTAGCCATTGTAACGCATGGTAGAGAAATAAATCTTCGATTTTTTATTACCTCCATTTTCTCAATAATACTTTATTCGTACATTTCTTATAAATACTAATATAGAAATAAATACCAATCAATAATAATAACTTACAACAAAAAATAAGTTTTTCGAACAATTTTAAACTGAATATAACATTTACTAAATTATAAATTGGTGGTCAAACAATAGCCTAAATTATACTATTTCAAGTAACGTTTGATTTTGTAAACTTATTTTTACCTGAGCTATAAATCTTTGAGATAATTTGTTGAGCTAAATTGCCGGAAATAAACAATGAATACCAATATAATATTTAATAAAATATGTATTGGTTTTGATTTTAAAAAGTAAAGTGATTTTTCTTGGAATAATTCATAATGCACAAATTACGGTATTAAACCTGTACTTGATAATATTAATTGCATCCTCTTGTGCCGTAATAGAGAAAAGTTAGACAGAAAAAGATTGAAAGGAAATTAATCATAAATCTGTTTTTTTTTTAAATTCTAAAATTTTATTTGATGAACATCATTGATTCATTATTTTTAGAATAATTTCCCCAATATTATAAACATAGTAAGACATCTCATATGCTATTATTTGAGAATAATTTCTATATGTGTGTTATTTCTTTTCGAATCAGTGACCTGTTTTATACAAAGGGTGTAAGTTCCCGCGAAAAAGCCCATCTGGAGCGGAAGTTGTAGGACGCTCAACACATCTTTGTCAAATATTCTCCCTTAATGAATTGGCATGTACCTAATATAAATGTAAACTATTTCTTATTGCTTTTAGCACATTTAATAAATTGTGTAAAAATATAAGATTGTGAGTTTAACAGTATTTCCTATATGAACACGAACTTTAGAAAATGAATTTACTGAAGTTGAAAAGTAGACTGGATATTTGAATATTCAAGTGGTTCGTAATTCTGCAAAATTAAGTCTTACTAAGATAATATTATTAATAAATAACTTATTAGAACTCCCACTTCTCTTGTAATGCCATGCAAGCTATTAACTGATACAAAACACTGTGCCTAGTGAGTACGTAAAAATAAACTTTCTTAAACCTATGCTATTTCAACAGTAGTATTATTAATAACAGACAAATATCTTTCTGGCATGGCATTCGTCAGGAAAGTAGTTTCAACGATGATGTATTTTTTTATAGTCTTAGTAAGACTTAATTTTGCGGAGTAACAAATAGGTTGAATTTAATTTGTCTGATGCACAAAGTGAGGATTTTTAATTTTAATTTTAGAGGAATTCTACTGATACAAAATGAGAAAAAATTCTCGAAATAATTGTTATCTTATAGTTTCTGTGAATTTAACTAAAATACATTTGAATTAAGTATTACAATTTTAATAAACACTAAATGTGTGTGTTTTTGATTATTCTTAGATTAACAAAATCTGCCGAAATTTTAATAAAACGAATTAATGTTTTTATTCGGATATTCGGAATTTGTATGTCCATTTGTTTTAGGTATAATCTGCATTTATATTATTCGCATTGTTTCTAATCAATCAATGGAAAATTTTAAACATCTACTGGTGAAATTTGTGCATCACACAATTGTTTTCTCGTTGCCTAAAAAAGTATGAGCTCAATTAAATTATAAATCAAAGAAGTAAAAGAACAAGGAAATACTAAATCCTAATCGTTTCAAATTTATGAAGCATTTTCTGAAACGTCCACAATTTATTTATTTATTTTTTATTTGTACATTTCCCAACAGAAAAATATCTTACTGGGAAAAAATAAAATTTAGATACATATGAAAATAATACTATTCTAATTAAAAACTACAACATAACAATACGCTTAATATTTGACGAAAACATAGATAAACTTGGACAAAATATATCAACAAAACATTGAATGCCATGGTAACTACTTAACATCTGGTGTAAGGGAGAATTAGAAAAATGTGTGGTATTGGATTTATGATAATAAAATGTTAAAGAATGACGTGTAAAAAAAATAGATTTATAATACGACCGAATAACTATAAATAAGAGCCTCAAATTCAATTTAATAAACTTATAGGAGAGTAAACAAAAAATAAACTAAGCTTACAAAAATTATAAAAATATTTTATATTTATGATCAATTGCTGAATGTCTAACGATTAAATAATTTTTAAAATTATTTTATATTATCTTTACTTTATTCAGTAATTAAGAAAAAATAATTATTGTTAATTATTAAATGAATTATTTATTTAACCAATATAATTACTTATTATTATTATAACAGATTAAAATATGATATGTATGCAACCAGAAAAACAGTTCATAAAAGCAGAAATGATTTCTAGGATATTATCCGGCTCCAACCCAAATATATATGCGTCGAAGAAACTCTCAGTATCAAATTACTGGCAACGTAGCATTTTTTTGTAGAGGGCGCCACCAACTAAACACTACTGAAGTTGCCACAAATATGAGTGTGTGTACCACATGCAAGATCCTGAATAGTGGCGTCTTTTACACATTTTTAAAAAAAGTTGCATAACTTGTGTAAAAGGTACTTTTCGTAAAAACTATGATAATGAATAAATGTATTTTGTTGATCATAATATTCAGTGTAAATATCGTTAGTCTAACTTAACAGGAAACAGAGAAATCACCAGAGAAAATTGTGGCACAGTGTGTAAGTTGCCACAATTCCGTGCGTCCGCCACAGTTCAGGATGAGGCACACACAAGTTGCCACAAGTATAGAGGAACATACACACACACACACAGCAGACACACACACACACACACACAGACACAAAAAATTTTTTTCCAGAAATTGTTGAAATGGCATCTAGGGACCCCAAAACGGATATTTCCGTAAAAAAATTTTTTGAAAAAAAAATCACGATCACAATACTTTCTCGTACTTCGTAACGGAGAAAGTAAAAATGGTGATGTGGCCATCATGTTACTTTCTCCGACTTGATGGTATCATTTATATTTACGCTTTCGTGGTTTATTTTCAATTTAAATCATATTTTAAATGTAAATCGAACGTTTCGTAGACTCGGATGAAACTGTCGTTTAAAACGTCAAAATTATGAAAGATGGAAAAATTATACTTCAAATTGAAAAACTCAGTTTACTCAAAAACTAAAGGAATTACGAGAAAAACTTATTCTTTATAAGTTGTTCATTTTAGCATTCTCTTTATTATTATAAATATAAATTTGCTGTAACTATTATCGTTTCATAATTATAAACCAAAATTAAAAAAAAAATAATAATTTTTTTTCTCGAATAAAAATGATTTTATGAAAAATGTTTTCAAGCAAAAGATGTTCATTTATTTGTAGTCTTCAAAGTTTGTTTAAATGTTTTTGTGATATTTTTCATATTTAAGAAAATATTGGCAAAAAACAAAAAACAGTTAAGGTAAACGCCCACTTCCGGTGTATGAAATTTTACCAAAAGCTTTTCAGTTCTTCAGATTATCAAATATGGTGGATGCTCAAAGTTTCATATCAATTGCTCTATTAGTTTTTGAGATATATTGCGCACAGACAGACACACACACACACACAGACACAAAACATTTTTTTCCAGAAATTGTTGAAATGGCATTTAGGCACCCTAAAATGGATATTTCCGTAAAAAAAAATTTTGAAAAAAAATCACGATCACAATACTTTCTCGTACTTCGTAACGGAGAAAGTAAAAAGTTATTTAATTTTTAAATGGTAAAGTGAATTTTGTGAAACCCTGTCCATTTTTCGTCGTAGTATTAGAAAGTAATTGCAGCAATAGATAACTTTCTGAAGTCTGTAAGCAAGACTTTTGTCTAGTTTTGTAGGCTCTAATCACAGATTTACGAATATATTTTGTCTTGAATTATATTATTGAATATCAGTATTACTTGTACGCAATCTGTTTTTTTTTTGTAAGTTTCACATTTAAGAGATTATTTCACCTGAACATTCTTAACAGTTTGTGGATTTAGTTTCACACGTGGATTTTTTACTTTTTATATAGCAATTTAAATATAAACAATAGTTTAGTTAGTCATGGTCCATTAATGGTAGTTTTTAAACTATAGTATAGGAAAAGAAAATCGACTTACCAGCCTCCTTGTCTGGTGAGCGTGAATCCAAAACGGGACTCCCTGTCGACGGACACCCGGATCCCGACGATCCCCAATCCCTGGGGCGTAACCACCTGTCCTCGCATAACAGCAACTCGGCTGTCAACAGAGTGTCATCAGCAAACATCCTAAACCTCAAAAGACACCTAAATAAGCCAACATTAGTGAGCCTGTGCGGCAAGCGTTTAAACACCGCCCAGACTTACCCAACACCGGGCTCGTGAACATGGTCAAAAGCTTACAAAGCACTTTCATCGGTAAATATGTATAAGTAGTATCGATATATATCGAAAAGAGATATATCAAAAACAATGTACGAGTATCATTGTGTGTGACGGGGGGCGCGCGGCCAGGGAGGAGCGCGCCCGCCGTGAGACATGCATTATTCTTAGCGTTGGTCATAAAGCTGTACAGTGGGTTAAATAAGTATCTGGACGGTACTAAGTTTAATTATTTTTTTTTCAAACAATGATAAACAGTGATTATTTTATATAGGTAGATATATGCATAGAATTATTCGGAATTGTTGGATGTTGGAGGCTTTCAGTTTGTCGCAGTAAAAATAAAGTAGATACAATTGTAATCTAGTGCGTGTGTTTTTCTTAAATTTATTCATGTAAATTGGGCTACTCTAATGCCTAATCATTAAGGGTAGGTTGTTTAATAGTAGCTTAAACTTAAACGCAGTATATATTGCTTTCGGCGTTGTTCAATCACAGTTTAACGGTAATATAAGCATAAGCACGAAAAACGGCAGTCTATAACCTAAAAATAATGGATACTGAGTTTAAGGCAAGTTCGGTTTAAGCTGATATTGAACAACTGATCCTAAATATAAATGTCAATATCTGTATGAAGTAAATAGAGATTAATTCAAGACAAAAAAGGTATCCAATTTTTTTTTCAAGATTTAAAATAAAACACTTTGAATTGAAGACTTATTAGAGTTTCGATAATACAATTATTATTTTCAGACTAACAGCGCATATTAGTTTAAGACAATACAATTGCTATTTTCAGACTAAGAACGGATTTTAGTTTGAGATATAATTAGTGTATTGTCGAAACTATAGGTACAAGTCTTCAATATATAGTGGTATAACGAAGTTTTAAAACAATGTGTTATTTCTAATGCATTTATATTTGCAGTAGTAGGTGTTGTCCTCGTTTCTTCATTCTGAAAGGGCTATCGAACATTGTAGTACTATGTGTTGTCTTCGTTTCTTCATTCTGAAAAGGCTATCGAACAAATTTTTTCTGTCTGATTTGTATAAATTTATATAAATTTATTGTTTGCGGTTACAATATGGTTAATTTCTTAATTCAGTTTAATGACAAAATAGTTATATTTTACGAAAATAAGAAAACGTGGAACAGTATGAATTCCAGGCTTTAAGGATTGGTATAAGTCAATTACTAACCAAGCAAAAATTCTGTCGGAAACATTTTCACACTTTTGATCCAATTATATACTGGGTGTTTCAGACCACCCGTACACCCCAAATATCTCGCGAAATACAAATCGAATTGACATACAAAAAAATACATTAACATTTTTTTTTGAGCTTTATCATGTGGTGTAAAATTTAAACCACCACCCCTCCCCCCTGGGGCGGGATGGGGGTAACTTTGAAATCTTAAATAGGTACCCCTATTTTTTATAGCAGATTTGGCTTCTACTCTAAAGTATATTAGGTTTTTGTTCGAAACATTTTTTTCGATTAGCAAAAAAATTTTTTTCTTTTTCATTTTTTTTTCTTTTAATTAAAAAAAATCCTGTTTGTCGTTACAAACATTCATACATTACCACAATAGAAAAGAAGAAAAGAATAGAATGGAATTTGATAATCAAATTGATTTTTATTCGTTTCTATGATTTTTCATAATTAAAATTACGAATGTCTTCAATCAACGCCTTATTTAAGAGATGACTACGTAAAAAATGTCGTAATCTATCATTTGATGCGAGAAATAAATATAATTCAATAAATGTTTTTGCTGAATATAGCGCCATCTGTCGCACATCGAAAATTGTTTTTCGGATAAAAACCTAATATTTTTTAGCATAGAATCCAAATCTGCAATAAAAAATAGGGGTTCCCATTTAAGATTTCAAAGTTACCCACCTCCCCGACCCAGGGGGGAGAGGGGGCGGTTCACATTTCACACCACATGATAGGGCTCAAAAAACATTTTTGGACATATTTTTTTTATCTCAATCCGATTCGTATTTCAGGAGATATTTGGGGTGAACGGGTGGTCTGAAACACCCTATATATACGAATAATTTCGGAAACAATTTGGGTGCAAATAATAATATATTTAACTAAAAATAATAGTCTACATCCATGAAATTAAAAAAAGAAGGATTACACATCCCCAAAAAAGAAAAGTGTTTGGACTTGTGTGGGTCGGACATGTGTATTCCCATGTATTTTTCGACGCTGAATCCGATCCCGAGCTCAAAAATTGCCTTCCACGTCTGGAATTGGCCACAGGGCCCAAAAATGCCTCTACAGGGTCTGAAAGATGGATTCTGAGATAAGGCGAGGTCGAAGGTGCATTCTAAAGCCAAACCCGGATTTGTGGTCGAAAAGTTTATAGCCAACTGAAATTCCCCGTTTGGAACCGAGAAAATGACCCCTTAGGGATCGGAAAACGTGGTTCGAACGCCACGAGAAAAAAGTGTTCGGACTTGTGAGTCGGACATATGTATTCCCATGTATTTTTCGATGCTGAATCCGATCCCGAGCTCAGAAATGGCTCTCCACGTCTGGAATTGGCCCCTATAGGACCTGAAAGATGAGTTCCGGGATGAGGCGAGGCCATTTTTGGCCCTGGGGCCAATTCCAGACGTGGAGGGCCATATCTGAGCTCAGGATCGGATTCAGCGTCGAAAAATACATGGGAATACATATGTCCGACCCACAAGTCCGAACACTTTTTTTTGTGGGGCTGTGTTATTCGTCAACTTCATCAGAGCAAATTGAAATTTTAGCATTTTTTGAAAACAATTGATAACTCGCCAGTTATATCAGTTAGCCAACAGAGGTATAGTAATGTATACCTGCGGCAGTTTTCCACCCTTGAGACAAGATCGCGTCGTTAATATGCTAAATCCGTTTATAATTTATGTAGCATTTTTTGAAATTTTATTTACACAAATATACTTCTGTCCATGAAGGGATTAAATCAGCACTCTTGTATCATTAAGCCAATCTCACAAAATGCTCTCTCACAATGCGTCCTTTGCGACAGAATGGTTTCTGAATCCTGGCAGCAACATTTTTCTCATGAGGGGCGTATTGCGACGTTTTAAAATTGCCGAGAGAACATTTTATTGTATCCATGAATTAGGAAATAATATATTAAGTATCAAGGGCGGTAAGTGCGTTATAACGGTGGAGGGTAATATTTACCTGAGACTGGTAGCACAAACGCCCGAGATGCTTATACTATTTTTGCCTGATCGATTAGCTAATGAAATAATTAATTAGAATATATTTGTTAATGACACTCCGAAAATGTGAATTCTGTCAAGTCGGCTAATGTGCTCCGGTTGTTATGGAGTTGGTAAACAGAAACAAATAAAGAGTTTTTCAATAGCAACTTGACACTTATTGTGAACGCACCCTTAAACAAATTAGTGCGCTGTCACTGTCAAAATACGCAGTAACTCAAACATTTTCATCATGCAAAGACTTACGAACGAAGAACGTTTACACATAATTAAAGATTACTAGGGAAATTCCGGATTAATGATTGCAACTTTAAGAGCGCTTACGCCAATTTTGGGTCGTCATTCTCTCCCGAGTAGACAAGCAGTTCACAAATTGGTGAGAAAATTTGAGTCAACATATTCACTGTTGAATGTTTCCGTGCTAGTGAGACAACGCAGCGCTCGCAGCGCCGAGAATATTGCTGCGGTTGAAGCGTCCATTGCAAACGATCCAAATCAGTCGATTCCACGGCGTTCTCAGGAATTGGGCATCAGTCAGACCACACTATGGCGTATTTTGCGAAAGAGTTTTGGCCTGCACCCTTACAAGATCAAGTTAACTCAAGAACTAAAGCCACTTGACCATATGAAGCGACGCACGTTCTCAGAATGGGCTCTAGAGAAGTTAGCCGAAAATGACAACTTTCATCGCAAAATCATCTTCAGTGATGAAGAGCATTTTTGGTTGAATGGCTTCGTCAACAAACAAAACATGCGTTATTGGAGTACTGAAAACCCTTATGTGCTTCATGAAACATCCACAAAAAGTGACTGCATGGTGCGGTTTCCTTGCCGGTGGCGTCATTGGGCCATTTTTCTTCGTTGATGAAAATGACCGTCACGTTACAGTCAATGGTGAACGCTACAGAGACATGTTGCAGCATTATTTCTTCAACCAATTGCATGAGATGGATATCAGTGATATGTGGTTTTAGCAAAACGGTGCCACATCCCACACAGTTGGAGAAACAATCGACTTATTGATGTCCAAGTTAGGTGAACGTGTTATATCGAGAAGAGGTCCTGTCGATTGGCCGCCGAGATCTTGTGATTTAACACCTCTAGACTTTTTTCTGTGGGGCTACGTTAAATCGAAGGTCTATGCCAACAAGCCGGCAGCATTAGAGGACCTAAGAGCCAACATCGAACGAGAAATAGCGGCCATTTCCGTCGAATTGTGTGGCCGAGTCATCGAAAATTGGCTTCAACGAATCGACCTCTGCAATCTTGGTGGATATATGACCGAAGTCGAGTTCCATTCATAATTGCATTGATTGTACTTTAAGCCAATAATAAAAGTTTTGATGGTTCTTATTGAAAAACCCATTATTTGCAAATGCGGACGATTTTTAGTAAGTGTTTTTCGACCTAAATAAAGTCCGAAGAAGTATTAGAAGGCGAAGATAATGTAATCGAACATTTCTTTGCCATCGGATGTAATTCAATAATTCCTGAGAAGTCAAAACTGAGGTACGAGATGACATACACTACATTAAAAAAAATGATGTAATGAAAAGCAGGTTAGTGTTTCTGAAAATCAAATTGAAGAAAATGACCGATCGGGCAAAAAGTGAATTTTCGATTTAAATTGTTCAATAATTTCATAGTTAGTTTGATGAGGGGACAGTAATAAATTCAGTCCTCTGAAGGCGTATTTAATATACACCATGGGCGCCACATTATTGTACTCTGCCATAGACAGTATCAAAGTTAAGTAAATATGGTCTTAACGAAACAGAATGTAAATGTGATTGATTTTGTTATTTTTTCCTGTATAACAAAAATGTTTTGATGAAATTTGGTAAGGGCTATTGTGTGATTTTCATAGCCTGTATTTCTATGTTATTTATGTATCTTGAAGGTACAATTATATTTATCAGGTTGATAAATTAATATTGGGTATAAAATACTTCAGATACAGGCCAGTCACTAGAGGATTGAAACAATGGTGCAGAAGCTTTTATTTTTTTTAGCTTGCATTTATGGGTGCAAACATATAAAAACAAAATTTTTAACACGGACAACCTCGGAAGAACTTTTCGTAGCCAAAAACCTCGAAATTTTTGGACTTTTTTTTGGTTTTTCACCTATAACTCGAAAACGGTGCATTCTACCAAAAAAGATATCATATAGCAATTTAAAGAAATAAATTCTGAGCCGAATTAGTGCCACAACTTAATAATTTGGTTAAGTGATATGGTCGAAAATAATAATAATTTTTTAGCACTCGTCTTTGTCTCACTACATTAATATCACACCATACCATTGTATGCAGTGGCGGCTCGTGAAACATGTTGATGGTAGAGCCACTTTTGCAATTTATTGGATCGGATGATACTGACGTTTGAAACGTCAAAATTATGAAACAAAAAAGTGTAGAGTGTAGACCAATAAAAAATACGCTCTTAATTAAGGTAAAGAAAACTTAAATGTAGGCCCAAAAATACGAAAATTTAGACAAAAATCGTAAACTCGCGGCTAAAAATAAAAAATGCAGACCAAAAATCCGAAAATTTCAACAAAAAAATCGAAAATTTTAACCAAAATACTTAATATTTCAGGCAAAAATTCTAAAATTTAGAACGAACAAATGAAAAACACAAGTCAAAGATCTAAAATTTAGGCAAAAAAATAAAAAATGCTGGTCTTAAAATAAAAAATTCAAACCAAAAAATTGAAAATTTAAGCAAAAGAAAAATCATTTGCAATTTTCAGCCCTCAAAATAATTCTTTTGCTCAAAATAAGTTGTCCACCGACAACTCGAAAACGCCTAAAAAAACAAAAATTTGTACATAAAAAAAATCACTCACGTTAAAAATCTAAAGAATGGACCAATAAAAAAATCGCTCTTAATTAAGGTAAAAAACTGAAATATAAGCCCAATAGATCGAAAATTTAGACAAATATCGAAAACTCGTGGCTAAAAATAAAAAAATGCAGACCAAAAATCAGAAAATTTCAACAACAAAAAATCGAAAATTTTAAGCAAAATAAAGAATATTTAGGATAAAAACTCTAACATTTGGAACGAAAAAATTAAAAATACAGGTCAAAGATCTAAAATATAGGCAAAAAAATCAAAAATGCTGGACTAAAAATTAAAAAATGCAAACCAAAAAATTGAAAAATCAAGGAAAACAAAAATAATTTACTATTTTCAGCCTCCAAAATAACTCTTCAGCTCAAAATAAGTTGCCGACCAGAAACTCGAAAACGGTAGTCAAAAAGTAATCAAAAAGGAAAAAAAAAATAATAATTCAAGTTAAAAAATCAAAAATGAAAGGCAAGAAATCAAAAACTGTCAAAAAATTTGAAAATATTGGCAAAAAAGTAAAATAAATCGCGTATAAAAATCAATAATTTAGATTAAAGAAGTCTAAATTATAGGATAAAAAATTACAAATTTCGACCAAAAATTCGATTCTAAAAATCAAAATTGCCGATGGAAAAATCAAAAATTTTAACAAACAAATTGAAAATTTAGACTAAAAGATCAAAAATTTAGACCGACATATCAAAATCCGGGCTTAACAATAAAAAATGGAAACGACAAGATTGAAAATTCTAGTACAAAAATTGACATTTTCAGCACCCATCACCCTAAATTCGCTTTAAATTTAAAAACATTTCGCTAAATTTTCTTTTTAATTGGATCGGATGATACTTTAAAACGTCAAAATTTAGAACAAACAAATTTTCATCTTTACATTCAGTTCAACTCTAAAACTAAAGAGATTTCGAAAAAACGTATTTTGTTCATTTAGACTTTTTCTATAATTAATATTAATAAATAGAGTGATGGTAAAAAGACGTAGTTTTTAGCGAATTTTTCAAATTTTTTTATGCGCCAGTAAAATTTCCCACCATAAATAAGTTCCGTCTTTTGACAATTCCAATTCTAATTCTGTAATAATTTCATCCATTTCGTCTCGTATTTTCTGTATTTCTGTTTCAAAAGATTTTAAATCGTGCTTCACCTCAACAGCGTTGGTATTTTTCTTTTGAAGTTGTTTGAGAATTATCTCAATATAGGGCATTATTTTATGAAAAATTCTGAACCAAAATACAAAGCTCTTGTTCTTTAATCTAGGCTTATAGAAACCAGCTTGTTAAATCGTCCAAGCCAACTTGATATTTTTGCCATTTTCCAAATTTTCAACATTTACCAAGTCTTCTATATTCGAAAACCGTGTTGACTCCCCGAATGTAAATCCTATTTCATTTGTATCGGCAGGGTAAGTGTTTCTCAACAATTTCGTCCAGTATTCTTTGCAGAGAAGTAGAAAAAATAGCAAAAAGGCTTATTCGGTAATGATCTAATTTGATCAATTGCGTATGGCGCAGAACGGAGAATCGTCCTAGTTTTTGCTTGGCGAATATGATCACGTCGTCGTCGCGAATGTGTTGGGCACCAAATGCACGTTCAGAGTGCGACATATCCTGCACCCCTCAAACCGCGCGCCAACCCGCGGTAGCCTATATTCTAACGAAATGCCGTGCCAGATGGAAGCAGGCACCGAAAAAGGCGCGGTGTTACAGGTGTTGTTTAACATTTAAAAACTTTTGTAAGAATTGGTTAAAAATTCCTGTTGAGCTTGAGTCTACAGGTAGTGCCATGGCTTCGTGGCTCTATATAACGAGCCGCCCCTGATTATATGTACTCTTCTAGGGATTTCGCGGGTTAGATACAAGAGAAAGGGTTTAGTTTGTTTACATTTCTTTTTCTTTGTCGCTCGCCAATAGTCTTAAGCAGACTCACTGGCCTGGTGTAGAGAGAAGAGAAGGGGCCTGGAAGCCAAGCAGATGCTGACTTGCTCATTGTTAACACCACAATTTCTAAGGCCAAGGAGCACAAACATATTACAATAACTGGAGTGGACGTAGATCTTCTTGTGCTTGTGATAGGGCTTGGATAGGCATGCACCAATTTGGTCTTTTTGAAGCCTGGAAGAGGGGTGATGCTGATGAACAATATTTGACAACATCTTTCAAATTGGACCAATCCGTATCCAGCCCCATTATTTTCATCCACGCGTTTAGTGGATGTGTTACATCTGCTATTTTTGGCCAAGTAAAGATGAAGCTGAGTAACATGTTCATCTTTTCCAAAGTAATTAAGGACAATCTTCCGCCGCTTTCTCAAACCACTTACCAACCATTATGAGATTGTTGAGGCTGATGCGTATATTTTCACGGCCTTCTACCAAAGTAGCTCTGGATGAACTGCGTCACTCTACGTTAACACGAACAGTGAACAAGGAAGAAGTGGATTACCACCTATAATGGTTCAATCTCAAATCGGCGAGTTGCGTAGGCGTAAAGTGGAGAAGGCCATCGGTCTATTATGGAGTGCGTTCGTTTGGGGCATTCAATGGCAAAAATTATCATAATCTGTTTTGAAAACGGTGTGCGTTTCCAGCCGCACGTCGACTTTCCATCAAATACAGACATGGTTGGGAAACATAATGAAGCCGGAAGAGTGGGGACGGGTGCACAGCAATGCGGGTCCAGTGCCACTACAAATCACCAGAATTGTGGCTCCCTTGTCTCTACTGAACTGAAGAGTGTCATGCGCTTGCACGATAGCGTGTAGTAGAGTCTGAAGTGCTCTTCTATATGCAAGCACTGCTATGGTCAACAATGTGACACTTTACCACCGGTAATCGACGATGATGGTAATGAGGATTACTTCAACAAGTTATTGGGGGCCATCCACGCGGCGCATGAGTAGGTAAAACACCATAAAGGTGAAACAAAGTTATAACAAAGTAATAACTTGGTACATTTGTATTACTTATACCGTGCGCGCCTAAAGTATGGAATATAGTCAGTAAAATCGAAATAAAATATTTTTGGAAAAAATCCTGGAACACGTCGATTTCCTTTTATAAAAATATACATTTTTACATGAAAGTCAATTTTCAGTCGTCATTTGTTTTTGAGTAATGACGTCATCCATTTTGTTTTTAAATGGCAACCCCCTATTTTTATTCTTGATTTTGAGAGATTTTTTCATTGTCGAACTGGAAGTATAAAAATGTTGCCATCTTACATAAGAAATTTTTCGAGAAAATGACAATTGAAGGTGAGAACCCGATATTTAGAATTTTTTCAAAATGACCTTATTCCAGCGCTTGTAGCAATTTTTCCAAACAATATTGATCTTGACCTTCTATATAATACAATATGGTTTTAGCAAGACGGCGCGTGCCCCCACTATGCGCGTTTTTTTGTTTTTGTTTTTTTGTTTTTGTTTTTTTGTTTTTGTTTTTTTTTTGTTTTCGAACATGTAGAAATTCTTCTTGAATATTTTGAATATTTTCCAGGCTAATTCTGCGTATTCATCTCTTCCGTGGGCTATTCTATCGGTCGTTGCCTGCCAATCCACCTATTCGTAATGCAATTGTCAAAAAAAAACGCGCATGGTGCTTGGTTACGCCGTCTTGCTGAAACCATATTGTATGTATGGAAGGTGAAGATCATTTTTGTTTCGAAAAAAAGCGCTGGAACAAGTTCATTTTGCAAAAACTCTAGATATCAAGTTCTCACTTTCAATTGTCATTTTCTCGAAAAATGTCTTATGTAAGATGGCAATATTTTTATACTACCAGTTCAACAATAAAAAGATCTCTCAAAATCAAGAATAAAAATAGGGGGTTGCCATTTAAAAACAAAATGGATGACGTCATTACTAAAAAACAAATGACGACTGAAAATCGACTTTCATGCAAAAATGTGTATTTTTATGAAAGAAAATCGACGTGTTTGAGGATTTTTTCCAAAAATATTATATTTCGATTTTACTGACTATATTCCATACTTTAGGCGCGCACGGTATACACTTTACCTACGATAACTTGGATATATGCTCATTACATGCTTGTGAATGATTAGTATATGTAGTGCATTGCTCACGCATTTTATTCCAGCATCAATTATCTGTGCAAGAATATAGCTGGTGTGACCTATGGCATGAGAGATGAAACCTAACCTTCTATGTGTCAAAATGACGGAGTAGATTTATTCCGGGTGTGGCACTTAAGACGCCTCGGACCATAGCTCCTTTACGATAAAAGCTATCGAAAAAAATCTAAGAACAAAGTGGTGCATAGTTACCGTCGCTATGTTTCAAAAATATTTATAATCATCAGTGGCGTGCCGTACTCCAGTGGCGTACCAAACTTATGTTTTTTTTAAATAGAATGCCCTATTTTTTATTGCAGATTTGGAAAGTGCTCGACGATTACTTATTTTTTTATCAAACATGTTATACCCTTCACTTTAGCGGTTTCGCTGTTATAACCCCTTCTTTCAAAATTGCGCCCCATTTTTGAGATTTTTTTGTAGAGAAACTAATTGACGCCGGCGCCTAAATTTTGAATTGAGGTACAGGTTAAGACCTCGTATACCTTCACATATTTTTTTTTCGGGTAATTTATGGAAAAAAAATAATTTTTGATTGATCTTCGCATGTTGTCATTTTTTCCGAAAATTTCAAATGGCACCCCCCTAAAAAAATTACGGCGTTGTACAGCCAAAACTCTAAATTTTTCATTGGTGTAAAAAAAATTACACATTGCATCACAAAATTTCGGAGAAAAAAGGAATTTCATCGCAAATGTCGGGAAACGTTTTCCGTTCCCAAGTGTGCCATGAGAAAACAAAAGATTGGTAATTGTCAAAGTAAATTATTAGACGTCAGTAGCAGCCATAAGTCATTTTTGATAAACGTTCTAAAAATGTTCCAAACTCAAGAGGAAATGGTTGACATGATATTTATTCTTGGAGAATGTAACAAGAATTGTTTCTTGGCATCACGAGTGTACGCTGCGAGATATCCGCACAGGGCACATCCAAATGAACGTGCGTTTCAAAAAGTGTTGGAGAGATTTACTACTACGGGAAGTGTGAAACGGCCAAGGAGAGTTAGAAAGAAGGCTGTTATTACCGAAAATAATGAACTGCAGGTTCTGGAGACAGTTATTGAAGATCCTCATACCAGTATCCGTGATATTAGTAGGAATCACGATATTTCAACGCGATACGTACATCGTGTTCTTAAAAAGTACAAATTCCGTCCATTTAATATTCAACTGCACCAAGAATTGCAATCTCAAGATTTTCATGCGAGGCAAGATTTTTGCATGTGGGCTATCAACAAAATTGAGCGGGAGGAATCATTTCTTATGCGCGTATTATTTTCTGATGAAGCAACGTTCCATAGAAATGGGCATGTCAATCGCCACAACTACCATTATTACGCCGATGAAAACCCACAAGCCATGCGAATGATCAACCACCAGCAAAGATGGTCGCTGAATGTTTGGGGAGGCATACTTGGAGAAGACTGTTTGGGTCCTTATTTCATCGAGGGGCACCTGAACGGCAACAGTTATTTGAGGTTCCTTCGCGACGACTTGGATGATCTCTTGGAAAATGTCCCTCTAGCCGCTCTTCGACAGATAGTTTTCCAGCACGATGGAGCTCCTGCGCATAATAGCTGTGTCGTTCGGGAATTTCTCGATGAAACGTTTCCGGACTCCTGGATTGGTCGTGGGGGTCCTGTGAGGTGGCCGTCAAGATCACCAGACCTCACTCCCCTTGACTTCTTCCTTTGGGGCCATATCAAAGACGAGGTTTACAGGACGGTACCAACTACTGTCGAGGATATGAGGGAGAGAATCCGCGCGGCTTTCCGCGGTATATCACCAGAAGTCCTTAGGGCAGTGTCTAGAGCCTGTAAGTCGAAGTTGCGGTTATGCCTCCAGCAGGAAGGTCGTCATTTCGAACATTTAGTTTAAGTCATTAAATTTTCTTTATCTGCATTTTTCATATCATGTTGAATAAATAGGTACATACTATTATGTTGACCGTATTTGTGTATTTGTTTTCTCATGGCCCACTTGGGAACGGAAAACGTTTCCCGACATTTGCGATGAAATTCCTTTTTTCTCCGAAATTTTGTTATGCAATGTGTAATTTTTTTTACACCAATGAAAAATTTAGAGTTTTGGCTGTACAACGCCGTAATTTTTTTAGGGGGGTGCCATTTGAAATTTTCGGAAAAAATGACAACATGCGAAGATCAATCAAAAATTATTTTTTTTCCATAAATTACCCGAAAAAAAATTATGTGAAGGTATACGAGGTCTTAACCTGTACCTCAATTCAAAATTTAGGTGCCGGCGTCAATTAGTTTCTCTACAAAAAAATCTCAAAAATGGGGCGCAATTTTGAAAGAAGGGGTTATAACAGCGAAACCGCTAAAGTGAAGGGTATAACATGTTTGATAGAAAAATAAGTACTCGTCGAGCACTTTCTAAATCTGCAATAAAAAATAGGGCATTCCATTAAAAAAAACATAAGTTTGGTACGCCACTGGAGTACGGCACGCCACTGATGATTAGAAATATTTTTGAAACATAGCGACGATAACTATGCACCACTTTGTTCTTAGATTTTTTTAGATAGGTTTTATAGTAAAGGAGCTATGGTCCGAGGCGTCTTAAGTGCCACACCCGGTATATGTTTGCTTCGCCGCTTCTACATACATGAGGCGTTAGTTATAGTACCTCGGAAAATTTGTTGTTTTCGATGTTTGTCTCCATACTATTTATATACTTTTAAATAGGGCCGCGCCAAGCGGGGGTGTTAGGGGTGCCCAGCACCCGGGCCTCAGATCTTGGTAGGCGGCAGGCCTTAAGAGGCGCCGGTCATTAGCCCGAAGCATCGATGCTAAGAGCCTTCTTAGCTTGGTGCCCACCAAATCTTATTAGTTTTTACAATTTGCAAATCGGCGCTCGTAAAAAAAATAAATCCACCTAAAATACTTTTTTTTTCGTAACACGTACGTTCGTGAAATAGGAGATGATTGTTTATTCTTTGCGTACGTATATCTTTGTTTACATCGAAATTCTTTCTTTTTAAATAATTTAGAGACGGCGCCAATCAATGACGGTATTCATTTTCTCTACCCACCTTTTCCCATTAAAAGAAGGCGGCAATTTTTGCCTCGCACCCCGGCGGCAACATACCTTGGTGCGGCCCTGCTTTTAAACACTAAGAATTGATAAACTTTGGAAATGATATTAACCATAAATAATAATGTAGCGACTGGCGACCTGGTTTTTGGCTGACATTTGTTTTCGCGGTAATGTTAAGCAGGTGCCTCTGATAAAAGTTATTGCATACGAATTGTCCTCTATCAGTTTTTAATTATCCTAACTATCATAATTAAGCTCAACAAGGTTATCGTAGGTAAAGCATAGTGTACAACTTGCATGGAATAACTATTTCTCGCTCGTATGAATTTTCATACTCGCGAGAAATGTGTGTCATTCCATGCTCGTACAATATACTATTTCTTAACTCATATTTATTGATTATTTATTCTGCCGACCCTCTTTCAATTTACTCATTAGCTAAATTTGAGGCGAAACGCGGTGAACGCATTCGATACCGCGAGGTGATCTATCCACGATTCACGCAAAGGAAACTATTTGTGGGCAGAAGTCATCAATACAACAACGTATCTGCTAAATCTCCCACATTCAATGGAAGAATTGTGGACAGACAATAAACCTTCGTTGAATCATCTCAAGATTTTTGGATAAGTTGTATATGCACACATTCCCAAACAGTTTAGACATAAACTGGATCGGTCAAAGAAGCTTATATTTATAGGACACGACCGAGAATCTTCAAATTATCAGCATAAGAAGTTACAATCCCACTCTGTGACGTCCCAACTAATGAAGACTAACCATGGTTCAAAGGCGCCAACAAAAGACACCATTCGAAAATCAGCCAAAAATTACTCAAGAATTCAGGAATCTAGTCAAAATAAATAAACTTACCCTTTATGATGCTACCTTTGTCCAGTTAATTGAAGAAAAATAATAATTATAACACGAGGCAGCGTGTTCAAAATTAAAATTACAACAGCAAAAAACAAAACTAACAGGTGGGCCAAAAGAAATCACCCTATTGAAAGATGCTCTTATTTTTGCAAATGGCCGCCAATGTCAATTCTGTTTTGACATTTGTGGACTAGACAGATGTAGAATACAAGTGAACAAGCCATGGAGCGATACACTCCCCAAGAACGCGGAATAATCGTGTCTATTTTTTTGCGTAACAATTCGTCTGTGGTGTTGGCGCAGCGCGAATTCCGTCGCCGATTCCCCGGTCGTCCGACACCGACTGCGCAAACACTGCGCCGTTTGGCCACCAACCTTGAAGAGTATGGGACCACACGAGACGTTGCCAAGAGTAGCCGGCCTCGGAGCGCCCATTCTGCCGAGAATATCGCCACTGTGCCGAGGATATCGCGCTGTCGCCGGAAACATCGACCAGACGCCGTGCCTCGCAATTAGCCATCAGCCGGCCGTCCCTAAGGCGAATTTTGGTCAAAGACCTGCGCATGTTCCCCTACAAAGTCCAGTCCGTGCGTCAGCTGCTGCCTGTCGACCGCCAAACGCGTGTAACCTACGCCCAAGCCATCAATCTCGAGGACGAAGTGGACGATTTTTCGACCAAAATCATAATGAGCGATGAGGCTCATTTCCACCTCAGCGGGTACGTGAACAAGCAAAACTATCGCTTGAGTGATGCACGAGAAGCCATTACACCCGCTCAAAGTGACTGCATGGTGTGCTGTTCACGCTGGAGGAGTCATCGGGCCATTTTTTTCGAGAACGCCGCTGGTCAAACGACAACAGTGGACGGTGCGCGCTATAGGGCCATATTAATCGATTTTTTTCTGCCGCAATTGGACGAATTAGAACTGGAGGACATGTGGTTCTAACAGGACAGAGCAACGGCACACACTGCGCGAGCCACAATGGATATTGTGAAGGCGGCGTTCCCGGGTCGCCTCATCTCTCGTTTTGGCGATTTGCCGTTCCAGACTTTTTTTGTGGGGTTTTTGAAGTCCCGTGTTTACGTGAACAAGCCCGAGACCCTGGAAGCCCTTAAGGACAACATTCGACACGAGTGCGAGAATCTGTCGCCCGAAGTTCTCGCCGGAGTGATAAAAAAATGCCATAGAATGAGCCCATATGGCAATCAATTGTGACGGTGCCCGTTTGGCCGATATTTTCTCGACTTGACCAATAAAATTCTAAAGGTTTAAATAAACACAATCAAAAAACAGAATCGAAGTTTTTCATTTAGAAAAAAAAATGAGAGCCAAACAACATCGGATGACTTCTTTTGGCCCACCTAGTACAAACATATGTAGTGGTATCAGTTATAACATCGCAGAATGGCTGTGTGGCGGCGCTGCCTCCAACAGTGAAACATTCAAGTACAAGGGTCATTTTTAAAGTAAAAACCGTTTGTGGATCCTATCCGCGCATAGCCTTCCCCGAAGGGTTTTTAGTGACAAATGGCTTCTCTAAACATTTGACTATGTTGTCGGTCAGTCTCAAGTCTTTAAATGGGGCAGACGATGTTTTATTGCAAGGTAAGATTAGTTAGGTCCATGACTAATCCCGCCGATTGCAAAGTACGTGCTGCGAGTGTGATTTTAAATGCAAAAAACACTTGACACTGACAAAATCCATTGCCAAGTCTTTGGAGCGTATGGGTAAGATGTGATGAATGATGGGAAAGTCCAAAAGTGGTCTCATTTACATAATGGTTGCAGAACAATCATCCATGATGAGAAGTTTAATCGTGATAACGGAAGAACTGAAAGCAACTGTTGATGCAAACATTCGACAAAACAGGCGCTTCACTATTGATGAACTTTCCCGATATGTTTTCTGCGACATTGTGATGATATTTTCAGTATACACTTACAGAATGCAAAGATCTGTGCCAGGTGGGTTCCAAAAATGCTTACGCAGGAACACAAAACGAAATGCATGAAATGGCGGCCGACTTCTACGACTGGAGGATCTTCAAACTCATCTTCCTTTCGGAAAAATATCTTTATGGGGTCGAACATTTTGTCGAAAAATAGCGAAAAGATGATAGTTATTGTAGAAAAAAAATTAAGAAACGTTTTTTTATATTTATATTTAAACTAGAACGGTTCTTACTTTAAAAGTGACCACAAATTTGCCCATAACTAACCAATCATCCATAATAGACCCATACTATCTTATACTATTTTTATCAGCTTCTCAAGAGGGTTGAAAATAAAATATAAAATATAGGGTGTTCCATTTAAAAAAACATAACTTTGTTCTGTTATGTATATTGGGATACCCTGTACAAAAACACACATATTTTTAAAATATGTAGAATAAGTGTGGGTACCAGTTTAAGAAAACTAGAAGTCGATATCTCAAATAGCAAATAAGTTATGGGCCTTTTACAGATCCCTGGGTCACCCGGTATATAATATATAATTGGAAATCAATATATATATAGTTAATTACAAACTCTGGCTGAATAGACCAGTTTCCTATGCAAAAAAAAAGATTTGCTGAAGCAGTTCGTAATCTTCTTAAAGTTTTTCGTCCAAATAATAGTCCAAATGAGTCATCAATTCAAAGGTTAGATTTGGACCCATGCGTCCCCATAGTGGGCGTTTACTCGAAAACATAGCCACAATGAGAGAAAGTGTTACTGAAATCCCAGGGACGCCAATTCGTCGTCGGTCACAAACATAAATATAAACTGGTATAATTTTATTTAAGTATAATTTTTTAGAGCATCTCTTAGTTTTTGTACTTTTTGCAAAAAGTAGTTAAACATTTAAAAAAGGACCTTTATTCAAAAAAACTGAATCTGCACGCCTGCAAGATCTAATTGATTCAAAATTTCACTAGTTTTTGAGAGAGAAAATTGAAAATTGCAAAATATCTTAAATATTCCACTTATCATCATAAGAAATTATGAAGAATACGAAAGTAAACAACTTAGAAGAATTCGTTTTTTTCAAAATTTCACGAGTTTTTGAGAAAAAAATTGCAAAATATCTGGAATATTCCACGTGTTATTATATTTTATAAAAAAAATTGATAAGAATACAAATATAAACAACGTGTAAAATATATGTTTTTCAAAATTTCAGACTATTTTAAGCGAAGAGAATTTATTCATTCGCTACTGGAATATCAGCAAGTGAATGACAATTTGGCAAGGTAAATCATCTTTAGTGATGAGGCAAATTTTCAACTCAATAGCTAATTTGGGATCCAGCGAACCAAGAATGATTCTAGGGAAGCCAATGTCACTGTTTGTTGTGCATTTTGGGCTCGTGGAGTGATTGTGCTGTACTTTAAAAAATACAGTGAATCATGAGCGTTACAGAAATATGATAACCAATCTCTCTGATTGATTTGGATCTTGAACACATTTGGTTTCAGCAGAAAGGCGCAAAATGTCATATTGCGCGCGAAACTATTGAGCTTTTGCAAGGTAAAGTTCCCGGTCATGTAATTCCTGGAAATGCGGATCAGAATTGGCCAGCAAGATGTGACTTCTTTCTGTGAGGTTTTTTGGTTTCAGCAGGACGGCGAAACATGCCACTCTGTGCGTAAACGATTGAGCTTTTGCAAGGAACATTTCGTCGTCGTGTAACTTCAAGCAATGAGGATTAGAATTCGCCAGCAAGACACCTGTGAGATTTTTTTGAAGACATTTAGTTTGAGCAGGACGGCGCAACATGTTACACTGTGCGTGAAACTATTGAGTTTATGCAAGGAAAATTTCCTGGTCGTGCAATTTCAAGAAATGCGGGTTAGAATTTGCAAGCAAGACACCATGCGACTCTCGATGAGGTTTTTTGAAGTCACGTCTTTACGCTAATAAGCAAAAAACATTTGTTTAGCTTAAGACGGAGATCCAACGTGTTATTGCAACAATTAAACGACAATTATTAGTATTAATTAATAGTTTGCAATTAGAATCGTAGTGCACATTTATTCGACATTATATTTTATAAAGGGTTTTCCAATTAGAGTTTTCATTTTGAATAGCCCGCTATCTGGGCAGCTGTCATCTTTTGACATTGGACAAGTAAAATCTATGCCATTAGTAAAAATGCGACGATACACGCTTCAATAACGCATTGAAATTATTGACGCAAAAATTTGCAACTAAACCCAACAACTTTTTAGCTCTCGTATAATGATATTTAAAGAGTCTGCTTCTGGTGACTTACTTATTTTAAAGTCGTCTAGGCATCGCGTGAGATGATTTGCTTTCTTTTTAATTTCTGTTTCTAATTTGTCATGATAAATGTTTGGATACAAAAGTCCCTACTGAAGATTTGACTACATTTGACTAATTCAAATGACAGGTGAACAAATCAAATGTTAAAGATACAACGGATGCAATACTGTAATTTTTGTAAGCTGTCTATTCAGTAAAAAGGAATTCTGTCCATACTTGTTTTACAACAATATTTATCAAAGACCGCAGTCGCAAAACATGGAAGTAGACTTTGGTATAAACTGTTCAACCTATAAATAATTGTTTAAGCAATCTTTGCTAAAAGTACATAGAGGATTTATTAAGTTCGACCGTAATTTGTAAAATACTAAATATATTTGAAAAGACTAAAATATTAGAACTGAATGGATCAAAGTATCACCTACTACACTTCGTGATAATTCAAAATTGAGGTTCACAAATTAAGATTTATAAGGTACATGAAATAAAAATGGAATTAACTTCTTAAAAGATATGAGCAATATTATGCATCGATATATAATGTTCGAAGCATGCCTACAAATTTTTACAAAATCTTCCGTTGGAGGATTTATCCGAGCACATGATAAATTGACTCCTGCATCAGGATAAGTTAGGAAAGAAACAACTACAATGGCTCTATTTTCCACAAAAATCTATATCATAGAGTTTTGTGTTACCAAATTTTGCCTTGCAGGTATACTACAAAAACTTTCTACTCAAGAATTCGTATTTAGAAAATATTTCCTTATAGGGATGAGCATATTGTTATACAAAGTATGACTACCATATAACCGGTTGCTGATGCTTGAAGGATGAAAAAACTCCTCAACATCTATTGTGTGAATGCAAAGTTTCCTAAATACAAATGCTTTACCCTATTCGGCAAGTCTAGGCTAACAGAACTTCCCTTGGAAAAAGCTCCTTTTGGCTTCATACAAAAGGATAGAATTATTTTTTTATTTCGAAAATGCTCTACACAAGAATTTGTAATTGGGCCTTCGTTTCAGGTTGACATGAAATGGGAAAGTATAGCACTACATGAGATGAGTTCTGATGGCACAAGATGTACAATTCACACCTTTTACAACAGTCTTTGAAATTTCTTGCTGATTCGAAAAATCAAGAAATATATAACCCCTTAAAGTACAAGCTGCTTCAGACTAAGCTACAATTGGATAGTATAGTATTTGTATAAGATGACTTCTGCAGGAATAAATGAAATTCTTTTTTCAATCGTAAAATTATAGAAACGTTGAAATTACTTAAGCACTGTCACGTCATCTGTCATTATAAAACATTTAACGTACAGCTGGTTATGGTTATAACAGTAACTTAATTTGTTTTGTGATTCTATTGAGCTCGCTCTGTTGCTAATGTAAAAGTCCAGTATTAAACCAAAATACAAATGGGATAGCACAAAATGATCTGAAATTAAATAAATTTATACGAAGTGAACACCCCCAATATTCAATATTTGATCTGGACAATCGGTATCAAGAAAATATTATAGAGAAACCCCCAGGTAGAAGATTGCCGACTGTGAGGAAATGCCTAATTCTCTCTAACCCTTAGCTGCACCTCCTAGAGGACCCCATTCTTTTTCAAAAGTAATTTTAATCATTATAAACTTTACAATATCTGATTTAGAAGTCATCAGCTTGAATTGAGTAGTGAAGGTGTCCTAATGACGTGTATACAATTTGCATCTATGCGCCTTCAAAAAACCCGTGGGGTCCTTAAAGACCCCAGTAGTGCATATACGTTCAATCGAGTGCGACGTTAAAAACAAGTTGTTACGTTAAAATCAATTGTGTCATGCATACACCGTCACAAGAAGAACCAACAAATGGCCTATGCGAATTTTCTACAGAATGGTAGATTAAGATGTGGTGAATGCTAGAATCCTGTGAAAATTAAAGTTTGGCAAAGTTTGCGACAGGAAAGGCACTATTGCCGTTATTTCTATTAAGAAAGTAATTCTCGACTTGATTTCTCCAGAGTTGAAGCGAAGATTACAGAAAGAATTGCTCCAAAAAGATTTGAAAATGAATCTTCAATCATTAGTTTAATGCGGAGGCTCAACTAATCTTAAAGAATTTCAAAAAAATAAAATTCGACCGGAAGCAACGATATGCGATGTGTACTAGAAAAGTCGATAAAAAATCAAAATATGGATGGTGCTCATGCAAACGATCGATTTGCAAAGAACGAGCTTCTATTTATATCTTCATTGCTGTGGGATGTAATTTCTTCTTGTAAAAATACCAATTTTTTATGTAGGAGATTTTTTACAATTTTAGTTGTAGTTTTTTGTCAGAATAAATATTTTTTTTCAAGTAACCCCAGTCCTGTTGTTATTTTTTTTAAATGTAATATGAAATGAACCATACCTACAATTTTAAGTCTCAATATAAAGAAATAAGAGTTCTATGAATTTTAAAGAAGAAAATGTATTTTTCCGATTTCCTCCGCTTATTTCTTCAATCCTAAGAAAATGCAAAAGTGAGTCTCCAGTATAATTGAGGTTTTAGGTCAATAATAACCCAATGAACACTTATGCACGGTTCTGCATTCACATATAAAGAATGAAGGCATTTTTTAAGAATTTTTTAACGTGGGGCCCTAAAAGACCCCAATATGCAGCTACGTTACTATAAAATAGTGGTGCAGCTAAGGGTTAAAGAATAGTATATTATTAAACGAGAAAGTTGGCCATTGAAACGAGGGTGAAGTTTGCATTACGAGCCGTAGGCGAGTGTTGCAATTCACCCGAGTGGCAATGGCCAACTTGCTCACGAGTTTAATACTATACTTTTTCGCATCATATTGAATAATTACCTAAAGATTTTTCTGTTTATATTAAATTATAACGAATAATTGTTCTATTTGGAAATTGCGGCAGTTCGCTGACAAAAAATAAATCGTAACCATAGTAACAACTAAACTGTTGAGAAAGTAAAATCATCGTCATGCCATTGGCTGAAACCTGTTGGGCAATGAAACCGCTATCATTTGATTGGACGTCACCTGTGGAGAAAATAATTCGGTCGAATAATGGACAACTTTCTCAATCAAAAACGATTTAACAACGTCTATATTATTTAATAAGATGCGAAAAAAGAATTTTTGTCATCCGGTTCTAACAGCTAGATTTTTAACTAGGAATATTAATGACTTGATTTGTTTATCAAACAATATTCATTTTTGCATGAGAATAAAATTAAAAAGAGCAGTAGGCGATGACTAGAAATTTTTTTGGAGATTTTTTTGTTTTTGCGAGAGGTGATATGCTTCGAGTGTCCCTGCACTACGTGATTCTATTGTGCGCTTCTATCCTTTTCTATAAAGCCAAAATGAGCTTTTTCCAAGGGATTGTTTTCAGCTCTGTTAGCCTAGACTTTCCGAATAGGGTAAAGCGTTTGTATTTAGGAAACCTTGCATTCACACAGCAGATGTTGAGAGTTTTTTCATCCTCCAAGCATCAGCAACCGGTTCTAGGGTAGTCATCCTTCGTGTAACAGTATGCTCAAACAAAATTTTAGAAAATCGTGAGTAACTGTGAGAGATTGATCTGCTATAGTAATAGTCAATGCAAGGAAATACTGCAGCTTTCCCTTCAAAAGAAGTGGATCGGCTGAAAAGAATATCATAGATTAGGATCATTTGTAAATGGGAGACTTACAAGTATACCATAAAATCGAAATGAAGCCTACAATAAAGGACCAAAATAACTTTTCTTCCCATAATATATCAAAATAAAGGGCATTAATTACGACCAAATAAGAACATTTTTATCTGGTGAAAATGCCAGATTAATTCATTTTAATTAAAAAAAAAGAAACAGTTTGCCCTTAATATTTGCTACTTGAACATTTTCTGTGCGAGGTAGAGATTAAATGAAGCAGGAGACGACTAAATTAAAAAAAATATGAGTAAGTTTCAATGATGGAATAATTCCTGGTGATGAAAGTTACTAAGTTAAGTGTAAATGCGTTTAAAAATTATGTAAAATCTCAAGCAGAAGCTTATGATTCACGAGTATGTTTTCAGTCTCCGAAAACTTTTTTTAAAAATCATTTCTAAAGACGATAAATATTTGATAGACTATCAACCATGAAGGATTATATAAAGGACCTTGTCAGACCAGAAAGTCTTTATTTTTTATTTCTAATCTTGTACACAAGAGTTGTACAAATTTTAGTTTCTATTTTATTAAATTAGATTTTTCTCAAAAGAACTATTGCTAGAAACTATAAAACCTGATAACACAGACATACAGTGCTCAACTTGTCCAGTACTTCTAGATGAAATAAATTTTATAATAACTAAATGTTAATATGAAAAATAATAATGTTTTACCACTTATATAAAAACATATTGCAGAACTGAACATATTCTGGATGGTGAGGGATTATAAAAAGAACCTACCCAGTACTTTTCTAAATGCTAATAGTCAGAACATAGTCAAATATTCTTGTGTGATACTATACATCAGGAATGTGTTGAAGATATTTTGAGCGAATGAATATTGCTCCAATAATTGATTAACGATCCAAAGTATTTCATTGAAAGATACTCTAAGGATAAACGGGAGATTTTAAAATAAAGATAAATTAACCCATGTTTACTACACATCGTCCTTAAATAAAGATATGCGTTAGGAATATATTGGAAATTTTCAGCAAAAGATACTAAATTATAAATCATTGTTGTCAGGATATTGTGAGCTAATGAATCAATTATAAAGATTGTCGACTACAAAGAATTGTACCAAGGATCAGCATCCAAAATTATCCTTTGAATTTTATTTCATCAAGCAAGATGTAAAACCTAAATTATTCTAGCCCGTCCTCTTGCAGTTCTAATAGAATATGAGATTGTAAATTATGGATGTTGAAGTTCATCTTTATTTGTTATTCTTGCGTGGTGATATGCCTGAGGAATATATTAGAGCTTTTTAGCAAAAGATAGTAAATTATAAATAATAGTTTCCAGGATAACGTTATAAATACATTGTGAAGACTACACGGGATTTACCAAAAACTTTATATATATATTATATTTATAATATAAATAAATCTTATCAGACTCTAAACATATTTTTTACATCATAATATTGCAAACGTCAAAAAAATATACCGGGTGACCCAGGGATCTGTAAAAGCCCCATGACTTATTTGCTATTTGAGATATCGACTTCTAGTTTTCTTGAACTGGTACCCAGACTTATTCTACATATTTTGAAAATATGTTTGTTTTTGTACAGGGTGTCCCAATATACATAACAGAACAAAGTTATGTTTTTTTTAAACGGAACCCCCTATATTTTATACTTTATTTTCAACTATTTTGAGAAGCTGATAAAAATAGTATAAGACAGTATGGGTCTATTAGGGACGGTTGGTTAGTTATGGGCAAATTTGTGGCAAAAACATGTACACATTGAAAACATTGCAGAAGCGTTCCTAGCAAAGATAGCATCATTATTTATACACTAGAAAATTTCCCACATCATAAAGAATAATACACATCGGTTTTGGTTCTCTTTTATTCATAGTGATATACAGGGTGTCAACATACGCAAAACAATGGATAACTATTTTTTTTCCAATGGAACACCCTATATAAGTTGCCACCAATCTATGGAATTTTTAATAAGCTTTCCAATGATGTACAGTTTGTATAACAAAATATTAAGGATTCTTGATATTTATCAATAAAAACATATTTTTTCTGCTACCTTCTGCTGATTTTTGGATTTTCAGCAAAAACTCTGCATTTTCAGGAAAAATTATAGGAGACCAAAGTTGTAGAGCGAAAAATTTTCGATCGATATAGGTCTTTCAAATTTTAAGATAATGCGTGCATTACCCGCCAGAATACGCAAAATCGTGACCGTATATACATTTTAGCGTTTTCTTTTCAAATTTTTTATTAATAAATTGCACTATACTTTATTTTTCGCACCCTCCAGCGGAAAAACGGGAAATTATAGGGAAATTCAAACGACCAATATCGATTGAAAATGTTCCGCTCTACAACTCTTAATACATTGAAGCAATTTTTGCCAAAAATGCATAGTTTTCCATAAAAATGCAAATTGAAAATGTATGTATCCATTTTTGCGTTTTTCAATATTTTTTTGCATTTTTAGCGAAAACTATGCATTTTGGGCAAAATTGCTTCGGTTAAGAGTTGTACAGTGGAATATTTTCAATCGATGTAGGTCATTTGAATAATTCTATAATTACCCGTTTTTCTGCTAGAGGACGTGGAAAATAGGTGCAATTAACAAAAAAATTGAGAAAAACGCTAAAATGCATATACGGTCACGATTTTGCGCACTCTGGCAAGCAATGCACGCATTATTGGAAAAGTCGAAAGATCTATGATCGAAAATTTTCCGCTCTGCAACTTTGGTCACCCATTATTTTTTCAGAAAATGCATAGTTTTGCCTGAAAATACAAAAATGAGCAGGAGGTGACAAAAGAAAAATGTTTTTATAGATAAATCTCAAGAATCCTTAATATTTCATTATACAAATTGGAAGGCTTATTAAAAATTCAATGCATTGGTGGCAAGATATATAGGGTGTTCCATTTGAAAAAAATAGTTATCCAATATTTTGCGTATGTTGACACCCTGTATAGCAGTATGAACTAAAAAGAACCAAAGCCGATTTGTATTATTCTTCATGATGTGAAAAATTCTTTAGTGCATAAAAAATGACGCTAGCTTTGCTAGGAGCGCTTCTGCAATTTTTTCAATGTGTCCTTGTTTTTGCCACAAATTTGCCCATAACTAACCAATTGTCCATAATAGACCCATACTATCTTATGCTATTTTTATCAGCTTCTCAAGAGGGTTGAAAATAAAGTATAAAATATAGGGTGTCCCATTTAAAAAAAACATAACTTTGTTCTGTTATGTATATTGGGACACCATGTACAAAAACATACATATTTTCAATATGTAGAATAAATCTGGGTACTTCCAGAAAACTAGAAGTCGATATCTCAAATGACAAATAAGTTATGGGGCTTTTACAGATCCCAGGGTCACCCGGTATATTGGCAGGATATTTTGAGTTGACGATTAAATTGGAAGGATTTTCGACTACAGAGGATTGCACCAAGGGCTTTATCATAATACAATATTTCAAACTCTAAACAAAATGTTTTAAAACCTAAATCATTCCAGACAGTCCTCTTATCGTCAACATTTATGTATGATGATATCAGAGATTGAACGGAAGACAGTAAAAACAATCTATCCGTAACTGTATGTTGGCAACCCTAGAAGTATCTCGTTGGCAACCCTCATAGTATATTGTTAGCAATCCAAGTAGTATCTGGTGGCGAACTCAAGATTATACTTGCCCAATATATCTTTTTATGGCTACCATTCCTTGACAATTTCTGAGGTCAAACTCTTTTGGAGTTTCGTTAGCAACCTTAGTAGAATTTACAGTTGTTGATTTATATTTATAGTGACGTAACAATATGGTTCAAATGTGATATTTTGAACTTATGTTAGAAAAAAACAACACAATTTTTTTATCCATAATTGTACTTTCACTATTGGTCAACTCTTGTGGTATATTGTTGGTAAACCTAATAGTATCTTGTTAGCAATCATAGTAGTATCTTAGAGAAACCGAGATGGTGATAATACCTGCGCGATCTACATCATTTTACAGCTACCAAGTTCTCTAAAAATATGACAGCATTAACCCTTTTGAAAGGGGGTAAAATAAAAATCGTCAAATTGAGGATATTTTGAAAAGTATGCATATTTTGTAAAAACTGTTTACATCTTTTTGACGCAAACTAGGTATTTTTAGAAAGGCAAGAAAAATAACTTTAATTTTTATTAAAATATACTGGGTGTTCTATTAAAAAAGAGTGATCCAGAGTTAAATCGCCAAACTTTCAGGATAGATCTTCTGTAGTTCTTAAAAAAATACAGTAGCTCTAGCGTAGTGTCCAAATAAATACATTTTGGAAGAAAATAAGTAGAAAAGAAGAAATAATTGTTACTATTTTTACATTTTTAGTTGTAGTCATTCTAAAAAAAACAAATTTTTTATAATGACTCCAAACTTGAAAAGGGTGCATTTTTTGATGATGTCTTATTTTGAACCGAAATATCGAACCTAAACGTTTGCAAATTTTATTATGAGCCTGTATGTTTTATTGTTAAAAAAAATCCAATGTTACTTGACAAATCTTTATCACAAGGCAATAATGAGTGCACTAAAAAAAAAATTTGAACAAACTTGTAAGGTTACTTGGAGCATGGAAAGTTTGAGGATCAAACCAGTTTTCGTTACCCAGGATATGGATATACAGGGTGTCAATTTGAAAACTTTCAATGCTAATATCTCTAAAAATAAAGGAGTTAGAAAAGCGCAATTTGGTACAAATGTTATACAGATAGGGGAACTAGAACCACTATATTTTGGTTATTGGGTGAGTAACCCTTTGGGCCCCATTCACCCTAACCCCAAAATTTTAAATGCATCACCCCTTTTGTGATCCCTTAAATTAAACGTTTTTTCGAGTAGTATTCACCAGTACAAGAATGTTTTTAAAATTTAATACAGGGCCGAACAAAAAGTATAATTAAAATAAAATCAACTCTGACTCTATGAGTTGCTATTTTATTTAATTAGATTCTTATGATGCATTCCATTTTGGACTACAAAAAAGGATAATTTTTTTTTCCAATAACTCGAACCAGTGGGTCAGGTTTCAACAAATAACAATCACCTATTGCAGTCAGGTGTGTTAGATTGTACGTCAAATTCAAAAACGATCGAAGTGAAATAATTTCAGACGAATTCACAATTTAATTTTATTTTTTATCCGGTATTAGAGTATGGCTGAAAGAATTTCGATTTAGACACCTGACTGAAATAGGTGATTATAAGAATCCAATTAAATAAAATAGCAATTCATAGAAAGAGAATTTATTTTATTTTAATTACACTTTTTTGTTCGGGCCTGTATTAAATTTAAAAAAAAATCTTGTGCTGGTGAATACTACTCAAAAAAAACGTTTAATTTAAGGAATCACAAAAGGGGTGATGCCATTTAAAATTTTGGGGTTAGGGTGAATGGGGCCCAAGGGGTCACTCACCCCATAACCAAAATATGGTGGTTCTAGTTCCCCCTGCCTGTATAACATTTGTACCAAATTGTGTTTTTCTAACTTTTTTATTTTCACAGATATTCGCATTGAAAGTTTTTAAATTGACACCCCGTATAAAAAAATATTAATAACGATTTTTTTACGTCGGTACACACATTAAACGTGAATAAAGTTCCTGTTCTCCCTTTGAGAAATTCTTCTTATAAGAATTGAGTTTTTTTAACGTTAAAACTAATAAAACTATTAAGAGAAATATTAGCAATTCCATTTCGTATACAATCTCATGAGTCTTTGATTTATAATGGTCTGTAGACATATACTCGATTTTTTACAAGACCTTACAGAGACACAGAAAATGGGATCAAATCACAAGACCTAGAAGTGTTATATCTAAATATAAGCACACTTCACGGACAAAATGGGACGGTGCTTCGTCTTGTTGAAACCATATAATTCGATTGTCGCGAATTGGGAATATTTCTCCAAGTCAGGGAATAATATGCCCTTGTAAAATTTGGAGATATATTTGCAACTGAAATAATAACAATAGCTAAAATAATTCGTGTTTTAACTTTCATCGGTCGACAATATTATTTTGCTTTAAAAATGTGTAATCAGGACAGAAAAAACGTTGATCGATAGCCATTTCGGTAACGAATACAACAAGCATTCATTTTAATAAACCACAATACATCCAACTATTGCGAATAAATGTATCCTATTTTCCAAACGAACAGAAAAAAACAATTTATAACATTTTGAACAATATAAACTATAGAATTAATCACTCTTTATATAAATAACGCTTCTCTGCAGACCTGAAATGTTTAAATAATTGAAATTAAGGGCAATGCTTACATGTGGGATCTGAACATTATTATGCCGACTCCACTAAGTTAGTTTATGTTTAAATTATTTATGTTCTAACCACATAGATGGAAACATAGATAATTTTTTTAATTTAAGTAGTAATGGTTTAAAATATTTTCATTGTGTTTCTATCCCACATATACGTATTGTTTTTTTTTTAATTCTAAATATCAATAATTACATGTTAATATAAAAAAGTGTATAGTGCAAATACTTATTATACCCACTGTAAATTGTATAAGCTTCCAATACAATAAAGATCTTCCTAAAATAAATGAACACGTTCTGGATAATCAGGATGGATCGTTATTGCATTAGAGTAGATCTCAATGTGCAGGCATTTTACCACCACTACATATGAAAATAACTCAGTAATAAATTTGTAACATCAAGATTTTCATAGCACCAAAAGATCGAGTGGATTCTTAAAAATAAATATACTGCTCGATTGCGTTCACAGCGGATCGTAAATATCGTTCGAGATTTCGGATCAATTGTGAGCAATCGGAGTGACACAGTGTAATATGGTGGTCGGTCAAAATGCAACGATGCAGTTAAAGGGCCAAGGGGTCAAAGAGGTAGACAGGAAAGGTAGCACAGAGGTCGCGGGGTTGTTCTGACAATGACACGAAGACAGAGGAAGGAACATCGGCCGAGCCGTCTAAAATTCCATTTTGTTAACATTTGGCAGATTTAAAGGTGTACAATGTTGTTTCAACTTTTCGGTCTTTGTTATGTTTGCATTTCTTTTTTTCGTACTTATCCATCAATCTCTAAAATCGGGGGACGTCCTGTAAAGCACAGCATTGGTATCGTGTGTGTTTTTTTATTTTATTTTGGTGAGGGGTTATGGAATTGAACTAATTTAATGCCGCTCGTCCGAGTGGGCTGCAGTTTACGGGACGTTTTAGTAGTTCGGATGTTTATGTATTTTTAAGTGTGTATATAAGCGCCGGGGGTTGATGACATGGTCGTACGGACATATCATGTAAGCGATTAGAGTACGTTACTGAGGGGGGAAAGGGTCGTTGCACGAAAATTCCATTATGTATCATGAAAGATTTTTTATTTTAATTTGGATTAGAAAATCGTCAAGTTAAAAAAAAGATTACGGATAATTTCAATATTTTCAGTAATTGGATATTATTATTTTATATTACCGATAGAACTGTCGATTTTTCGTATATATAGAATACTTGTTTACATTATTATTATTATTATTATTATTTAAAAACAAGTATGCCTCATTTTAAGAAGCGTTTGCATTACAGACGCTGGATGGTAAAGTACAGATATTGCAATTCTATTAAGCTAATTATAATTAATTTAGAATACGCTTTGGTCTCAAAATCATTATCAAAAAATTATACAAGATCATTAATTTTTTTTTATTGGCATAGGAAACTGGTCCATTTCGCCAGAGGTACCATTAAACTGTATATATTGATTTCTGAGTTTATATACATAATCATTATTATATTATATAATGAATGTGTGGGACTTCTTCGTTCCAAAAAAGTGACCGCACGGATGGAATTCGAACCCACGACCACGAGGACCGTGAGCAGGAGCTCTACTCACTAGGCCACCGCGGCCCCCATTAATTTTTAATTCATCTTTTAGAATGGTTCCGATTTTTACTTTATACAATTAAAGACAGCTTCCAAGAAAATTTTTAATGACAATGATTAGTTTTTTAAATTTATTACTATTAAAGACAATTGTGGTTCCACTTTCAAGATATTTTTGAATATAATCATTGAAATGTTAACTTTATTATTATTAATTATTAAAGACAATTGTGGTTTCACTTCCAAAAAGTTTTTGAACACACCAATGATTCTGATTATTACTTTATTATTATTAAAGATAATTACGGTTTCACTTTCAAGAAGTTTTTACATTCGGCCATCGATCGAAAGCCCAGATAAGACAAATCCATTTTTACAATTCTCGCTTAAGTTAATTTTAGTTAAGTTTAGAACATGCTTTTGTCTCATAATCATACTCGAAATACTATACAGCAGGATGTTGGAAATATTGAATTTTTTAGAAATGTAAAACAAACTAATCAGATTTACTTTATTATTATTAAAGGCAGTTCCAAGAAGTTTTTGAACATGAATTATTCAGATTTTAATCAATAATAATTGAAATTTTTACTTTATTATTATTAAAGATAATTGTGGTTCCACTTTCAAGATATTTTTGAATATAATAATTGAAATGTTTACTTTATCATTATTAATTATTAAAGATAATTGTGGTTTCACTTCCAAAAAGTTTTTGAACATACCAATGATTCTGATTTTTTACATCATTATTATTAAAGACAATTTTGGTTTCATTTCCAAGAAGTTTTTGCATTGAGGCATGGATAATAAAGTCCACACAAGAGAAATACATTTTTACAATTCTCTCTTAAGTTATTTTTAATTCGATTTCGAATATGTTTTGGTCCATTTTTGAAAAAAATAGACAGAAAGATTTTGGAAATATTTCATTTTTAATTAGTTTATTAGACAAATAAAAAAAATATATAATTATTATTTAAAACAATTGTGGCCATACTTTACAATTTTTTTGCATTGCATCCATAAATGATAATCATTAAATTTTTTCAACAGGCAATATTATTTTAAAAAAATATCGATTTTGATTTTTTAAATCCTATATTTTCCCAGTAATAATTTGTTTTTTTAATTGACATTTATCATTGCTGGTTTAATTATTGTAATTTTGGCAGCATTGTGCCCCCCATTTAATAGGCCGCGAATGCTAAAAAAAGTTTTGGGTTTTAACACTATTTAGTCGTCCTTAGTAGCAAGCACATATGTTGGAGATTGAACTGAATTACTCAACAATAAATAAGGTATCCATTGTTATGGATTTGCAAATTTTCCAAAAGCTTATTGTTATTAAAACACTGAATAAAACACTTACCATGTTTTTTTACCACAATTTATTATTATTATATAAATTGTGGTAGAAAACATAGTAAGTGTTTTATTCAGGGTTTCTATAATGAATTACCACGTAGTAACGGTCGCAACCATCACCCTGATTATTATTATAAGCTTCATTTTTGAGTAGTTTATTTCTGGTCACGAATCTTTTTCATGGCAGAATTTCTATTTGTTTTTAAAAAACAATAACTACGACTAAGCTTAAATATTTTTTCCCATCAATGGGAATGCCCAAAAATATGAGGCTTTGCCCCACAATCCAAAGAGTTTACTCCACACCAGAGTTTCTACGAAAAAATTAGGTTATCGAAGAAAAACATAATCTTATGTAACTTGAATTTTTTAATTGTTTTAATTCTCCAGTGAATTCCTCGTTCATGTTTTAAAGATTAGAGGTTGAATTAAGTGGTTGACACCCTTCGATTGCAATTAATTTTCTGTTAGAGTTCATTTTAGAATAATTTTTATCTTTTCAGTAGTTTAATTTTTTATTTTGGCCTTGGATGCAAGTCCATGTGGCCAGCAAGAAATATATTTCCGTTGAAATTTTGAGTTCAAATAAAATGAAGAAAATTTACACTGCATTTCAAACGAAAAAAAAATATATTTTTGCGTTTTAGTCACTTAAAACATGTTCATTAAAATATAACAATTCATTAAATGTATATCATTATAGTAATTAAGGTATCAAGGGCGTTATGAGTATAATAACGCCCCTGGGCCCGAAGGCGACCGGCCCGAGAGATGTACGTCGACTGTGGGCATTTTGCTCATAACGTGGTGCCTTCAACGTTTTATGTCATACTTGTAGTTTAAAGGGTCCCCCCGATTAAGATAAGCAAAATGCCCCTAGATTCGGAATTCCTAATTAACCAAATAATGTTGTATCTTCAGGTAAGAATTATCCGCGGCAATACTTTATACAAGGTGTCTAAAAAAGACACCACCAAAATGATATGGTGTATTCCTGAGACAAAAAACAAGCAAATTAACTAAATTTATCTATATGAAAAATTACATACTTTCCAAGATACAGCATGTCAAAGTTTTAGATTTTTAAATTGTTTTAATCTATATCTCGAAAATGGAAGATGAGAATGATTTGTTTATTTTTTTTCTGACAACTACATTAGGTGTACTATATTGTTTGAAAATTTCAAGAAATTTCTTCAAGTACAAAGGTGCTCCAGAGGATATGCTGTTTACATTATTACATAGAACTTTTTTGTTCTTCACATTTTTTACGATTCAATATTTTTTTCAATGCAACTCGTCACTTTTAAAGAATTTATAACTCTTAAAGTTTTTTTGTTTACGTCTTATTTTTAACAAAAAAAAATAAAAAAAATATTAAATCGTAAAAAATATGAAGAACAAAAAAGTTCTATGTAATAATGTAAACAGCATGTCCTCTGGAGCACCTTTGTACTTGAAGAAATTTCTTGAAATTTTCAAACAATGTAGTACACCTAATGTAGTTGTCAGAAAAAAATAAACAAATCATTCTCATCTGCCATTTTCGAGATATAGATTAAAATATTTTAAAAATCTTAAACTTTGATTTGCTGTATCTTGGAAAGTATGTAATTTTTCATAAAGATATATTTAGTTAATTTGCTCTTTTTTTGTCTCAGGAATACACCATATCATTTTGGTGGTGTCATTTTTAGACACCTTGTATACAATTTTCCGCTATTTTTTTCGATTTTTTCAGTTTTACAGGTAAGTATTGAGGTTTAGCCAAAACACTGACAAATACTTTTTCTATAGCATTTTGCAATACAAAAATTTTTGTTTTTTAATTTTTTTTTCTATCTTTAATAGTAAAAAAGTTATAACCATTTTAAATTTTTTTTCCTACTTTTGTTGATTAAAAATGTAGATTACATATGTATTATATATGATTATTATTCACTTTACTATAATCACAAATGAAGAAAAACATTTTTCTACATTAGTAACTATGTAATTTTTAGAAACTTATAAATAGATTTACACGTTTTTTTTTTGTATTAAGGCTAAAAATATAAATCTAAAATTTTCGTCTTGAAAAATGCTACAAAACATGTCTTATAAGTTTTTCTGCTAAATATCCACCTGTGCGCTTAAAACCAAATGAACTTGGATGACTTTGAAAAAAATTCTATTGATAGGTCTCTTGGTAAATGATGAATTTTTCAGAATTTTGAATTAAACATATGGTCAGATTAAAAATTAATACAAAAAATAACCCTCTTTGACCCCAAGGGGGTGAGGGGACCATATAAACCATGTCCGCCCATAATTATTACCTCAAGATACAACATTATTTGGTTAATTAGGAATTCCGAATCTGGGGGCATTTCTCCTATCTTATCCGGGGGGACCCTTTATCGAAAATTTTCTTACACCATTTTCTGACATATTGTCGCCTCGAAAGCCGCGCCGCGTAGATGTCTACGCGTTCGCACGCCGAATTGGCGAATTGTTGACAGTCGATCTGTTGATAATTACTATAAGCGGGCGTTATGACCGGGCGTTATAGAAATAACAGCCTAGAGCGATATTTGTCATTTAATATATGCTGTTTCCCTGCCATTATGATTTCAATCATTCAATAAGTATGACATAAAATGTAACGCATTTTGCTTTGGCTTCCTGTATTTTGTGTATGGTGGCTACGTGAAATAAAGAATTGAATTGAATTGAATAATATTTTTTTTCTCTCAAACTCAACTCAATTAAAAATTTCAACGGAAATGTTTGGATTAGGTTCTCATTTAGCACTTGAAACATATTGTAATATGTAGTAAAAGTAATAAAACGCTTTTTTGAAATTCCCCGAGATGTTTTCGACTTATTTTAATTAAAAAAAAAATTACCAAAAACTTCACTGGCTGTTTGTTTTGGGGTTCTACACATCCAAAAGTAATATAGATTTTTAAATTATACTTTAAACTGCTTTCTAATCTATAAATAATATGCAGGCTGTGTGTTGTCACAATGTATTCAAATTTTTAGTCGTTTGAAATATGGTGAGAATTTTTTTGAAAAATAATATGTTTTGAAAAATTCATTTAAATAAAATAAAATTGAACATTTTTTTAACGATAATATGGTGAGAATTTTTTTAAAAAATAATATTTTTTGAAAAATTCATTTAAAAAAAATTGAATACAAACGATATTCCGTTCTCCGACCATTATTTCTAACAAAAATTTTTGTAAAAATCCACGATACCTTCCCGTACTTAATAACGGAGAAAGTAAAAATTTGTAGAATAAATTTATTGAAAAATGATTTTAACTTATTAAAATTGAATTGAGTAAAAAAAAATAATTAAAACAAAATTTTAACAAAAATAAATCCTTTTTTTAAATTTCATGATCTCGTGTCAGGGGAAGTAATAAATATTTTGAAATTACACTTATCTCTAATCTGTAAATAAAATGCATTCAATACTCTTCGGTCATTATCTCAGAAATGGTTTAATTTTCAAGGGTAAAAAAAATGACTGTAAATAAAATGCATTCAACTATATTATTATTTTGCACATTTTTTTTAAATTTCATGATCTCGTGTCGGTGTGTTTGTTGGGGAAGTAATAAATATTTTAAAATTAAACTTCTTTATAAACTGTAAATAAAATGCATTCAACACTCTTCGGTCATTATCTCAGATATTGTTTAATTTTTAAGGGTTAAAAAAATTGACGGTAAATAAAATGCATTCAACTATCTTCGTTTATTATTATTTCCGATATTGTTCGATTTTCTAGGATAAAAAAATTTAGGGCTCATACATTTTTAAATCTTTGTCGAGTAGACCTTAGGTATGCTTATTCCTCTAGTTCTAATTTTTCATTATTCTCTACCCAGACAAGTTAACGCGGTATGGTGACATTAAAAAAAAATGACCATCCAATTTTCTTCTAGGTAAAACTTTATCCGGATCAGAAATAGCTTTGACGAAAGTTTACGTTTAATTTTACAGCATTAAAACAGTGCTGGTTTATCAAAAAAATTTAACCAAGAATCTTCCAACAATAACTTCAAGTACTTTACCCAATATTTCCCTCTAACCTTCTAATATTTTTCTTCTAGGTATAATTTTATCCGGGTTAGAAACAGCCTTGATTTTGTTACAATAATTAAGTATACTAATTCTCGTTTACATTTAAATTTCTAGCTTTACAAAATTTTGGTTCATCAAAGTTTTTTAACCAATAGTCTCAAGAATCTTCCAACAACTCCTCTATCAAATTTGAGCAGCTTCAAGTACTTTACCCAATAGTTCCCGATAATATCTTTCATTTAACCATCAAATTTTCTTCTAGCTGTAACTTTATTCATCTCAGAAAAAGGTTTGATTTTTTAACAGTAATTAATTATTCGAATTTTCGTTCCCGTTTAATTTTTTTTCAAAAATGTTAGTTTACCAACATTTGTTTTATTTCCTAGCTTTAAAAAATTTTGGTTCATCAAATTTTTTTAACCAATAATCTTTCAAGAATCTTCCAACAACTCATCTATCAAATTTGAGCAGCTTCAAGTACTTTACCATTAGTTCCCAATAATATCTTTTATTTAACCATCAAATTTTCTTCTAGCTGTAACTTTATTCATCTCAGAAAAAGTTTTGATTTTGTAACAGTAATTAATTATCCAAATTTTCCTTCCCGTTTAATTTTTTTAGCATTCAAAAATGTTAGTTTACCAAAAAATTTTAACCAATAGTCTTCCAACAATCAATTTTTTACATATTGGTTTATCAAATATTTTAAGCATACGTATTTTCTAAAATCTTCCAATAATCCATCTATCAATTTCAAGCAACTTGAAGTACTTTACCCAATGGTTAATGTCTTTCATTTGACGTGAAAGTTATTTGATCATTAAGTATGAAATCATCGATTACTGTGTGTGATATCTCTAATATTGCACTTTGACAATTCTTTGTTTTTCTTTTTTTATGAAGGTACGTCATTAGCTTTCAGGCGCACGTTTTGGTTTGTGATTATCTGACGAATTACCTTTTTCAGAAAATTTTGTAAAACTTGAGCATAGAACTCCAAATAGAAGTTATGATTTTTTAAATAATTCTTCTGTCCAGCCGGTGGCCTAGCGTGTCGCGCCAACTTGAAAATTTCATAAATTGTTTATAGCTCAAGGTTACTCTAATTTTTCGAATTTTATTTATCCATAATATTATGTACTACCTAATTATTGCAAAAAAAGTTGAGCACAAAACTCCAAATGGAAGTTTGATTTTTTTTAAAATATTGTCTTACTTATGTGTAAACAATGCATATTCAGACATATCGAGTTTAAATTTTATTATTTAAATTAAATAGGACTATAGAGAAATGGGATTGAATCATTATTTAATGAAATTGTTTATTATCTTAAGTTTATTTCATAGCCATAAATAATTCAAAAAATTATGGTGGATGTGCCGGGCGAATTCGTGGCTAGAAATTTATGGCTAACTTCTCGCCAGTAAACTTGGATAAGTGAAAAATTATTCTTGGAATTCATTCAGTGCAGTGTCGAGATCCAAGATAGATGTTTTGACCTTCAAGATGTGCTACGTATCATCCAATAGACCAGATGAGCTGAACAATCCCAAAATAGATTATTACAATTTTCAAGTTACTTTTTATCAAAATCCCATTAAAATCAAATTATCTACTGTATCATTCAATATTCGTCGTGGTACTAGCCAGGAAAGGTAGATGATTTGTTTATTGTAGTCTCTTAGAGACTCTTAAATTGTGGAAGACGAAAAGTTGGTATTTCTCATTTTATCCTATTAAAATGTTTTCAGAAAAAAAAAATGATTTTCAAATTTATCATCTAGCATTGTATGTAAAAATGAAGAAAATAAAAAATTATCTTTTTACCAAAATCTTCTTTAAAAAGTTATCAGATAAAGGACGATTTAAAATTCTTATGATGCTTATCTTAAATCGAATTAATCGAACTTCACCAAAAATATTATTAAATGGTAAAATGCCGAAATTCGAGTCGTGAGTTTTTGTTTAGATTTTAGATTTGTGAAACAACAGTGATTTTTATTTTGGTATTATTATGGATTATCACATAGTAACGGTCGCAACCATCCTGTTTATTTTTTTTAATAAAGTTAAACGAATGCTATTTTAGCTTGTTACTAATGATAATAATAAATTGTCATTCACGAAAATATATACAATTATTCAAAATGAAAAAAAGAGTTTATTTTATTTCATAGATAAATGTAACTTAAATCATCTAGAAATTGAAGATTTAATCCAACAGACAGTCATACAGTCTATCAACTTAGATTACGATGTGGGCAACAAGGCCACCAGGTCGATAGGCCATTTAGAGATGTTTTTGCAATATGTTGCCCCACCATGAAAATATGACTGACCAACATTGGGTTAGACCAATATAAAATTATTAAATTAAATTAAATTAAATTTAAATTATCATTAAATTATTAAATTAAATATAATTATTTAATTTATATTAAATATTAATTATTAAATTAAATATAATAATTATTATTGATTATAATTAATCAATATTCACTTGATATTTTATGAAAGATTATTTTTGACTAAGAATGCTTATTTAACCCTTACCGAACGAATGCCGCCATATTCACATTATAATTTAAGTTACCGGCGCATTCACCAAAAGATTAATTCACAAATACGCTCGTTTTAGTTGTCTGTAAAGCAACCGTTGCGACTATTATAAATTATATCGTTAGCGAAGGGTTAATTATGCACGTTTTATCGCTCTAGTAATAAAGCAATTAATTTGTTAAAATTTGGTCGATCTACTTGTGACCACTAGGTAGGCCGAAAAAATTCATTTTTTCAAGTCGTAATACCGCGGACTAAAAAGGGGTATTAAAATAAATAAAATCGGTTTATATATCTTCCAGTCGCACATGTATTTCACATTTCTACGATAATCAAAATATTCGCTATTATGAAATCATGGCTATCCTTTATTTTTAATTCATAATAAGTGTTATGTATTTTGCAATTATCTCGGTGAATAATAATAAATGCTGCAGAGGGCAAATATTAAGAAATGATAATGCCAAATCAACGCAAATTGCGAAAATTACAAGTCTCTGAAGTCCAAATCAACAAACCGTTTTTTTTTTATTTTATAAAAATTTTGAGCCAATAAATGCATTTTTTTTATTTTGATGGTTTGTGTGTTAAAATATCACAAATTGTGAAAATTGCAAGTTATCTAAGTTATATCAGTAAAATTGTGATTTTGAGTTTCCAAGATTTCTAACCGAGGACTGCGTTTTTGGATTGCGATTATTTAAATGTCAAAATGTGGTAAATTTGGTGTATTTATAAAAAGTTGTAAGAAATGTTAATGTCAAATGAGCGCAAATTGCGAAAGTTACAAGTCTCTGAAGTCCAACTAAACAAACCGCTTTTTTGATTTTATAAAATTTTTAGCCAATAAACGCATTTTTTTATTTTGATGGTTTGTATGTTAAAATATCAAAATTGGTCTATTTTAAAAATGCATAAATGTTCATGTCAAATCTACGTAAATTGTGAAAATTGCAAGTTATCCAAGTAAAATTGTGAGTTTGAGTTCCCAAGATTTCCAACCGAGGAATGCGTTTTTGGATTACGAATATTTAAATGTCAAAATGTGGCAAATTTGGTGTATTTATAAAAAGGTTTTAAGACATGTTAATGTTAATTGCGAAAGTTACAAGTTTTTGAAGCTTAAATCAACAAACCTTTTTTGATTTTATAAAATTTTAAACCAATAAACGCACTTTTGGATTTTGATGGCTTGTATGTTAAAATATCGCACATTTGATCTATATAAATTCATAAAGAGAGGTCCATATCAAATCAACGCAAATTGTCACAATTGCAAAGTCAGTAAAATCGCAATTTTGAGTTTCCAGAATTTTTAACCGAGAAATGCGTTTTTGGATTTCGATAATTTAAATGTGGCAGAAATGTAAATGTCAAATCAGCGTAATTTACAAACCTTTAAAGTTAAAATCAACAAATCGCTTTTTCGATTTTATAAAATGTTTAGCCAATAAACGCATTTTTGGATTTTGATGGTTTATACGTTAAAATATCGCAAATTTGGTCTATATAAATGCATAAATAAATGTCCATGTCAAATCCATGCAAGTTGTCGAAATTTCAAGTTTTACAAGTCATTAAAAGCGCAATTTTGAGCTTACAGCATTTTTAACCGAGAAAGTCGTTTTTGGATTTCGATAATTTAAATTTTAAAATGTGGCAAATTTGGTGTATTTAGAAAAAGTTATAAGAAATGTGAATGTCAAATCAGCGCAAATTACAAGTTTTTGAAGTTAAAATCAACAAACCGCTTTTTTGATTTTATAAAATGTTTAGCTAATAAACACATTTTTGGATTTTGATGGTTTATATGTTAAAATATAGTAAATTTGGTCTATATAAATGCATAAATAAATGTTCATGTCAAATCTACGCAAGTTGTCAAAACTGCAAGTTGTCAAAACTGCAAGTTTTCCAAGTCATTAAAATCGCAATTTTGAGTTTCCAGCATTTTAAACCGAGAAATGCGTTTTTGGATTTCGATAATTTAAATTTTAAAATGTGCAAAATTTGGTGTATTTAGAAAAAGTATTAGGAAATGTTAATGTCAAATCAGCGCAAATTACAAGTTTTTGAAGTTAAAATCAACAAACCGCTTTTTTATTTTATAAAATTTTTAGCCAATAAAAACATTTTTGGATTTTGATGGTTTATATGTTAAAATATCGTAAATTTGGTCTATATAAATGCACAAATAAATGTTCATGTCAAATCTACACAAGTTGTAAAAATTGCAAGTTTTCCAAGTCCATAAAACTGCAATTTTGAGTTTCCAGCATTTTTCACTGAGAAATGCGTTTTTGGATTTCGATAATTTAAAATTTAAAATGTGGAAAATTTGGTGTATTTAGAAAAAAGTATTAAGAAATGTTTATGTTAAATCAGCGTAAATTACAAGTTTTTGAAGTTAAAATCAACAAGCCACTTTTTTGATTTTATAAATTTTTTAGCCAATAAACGCATTTTTGGATTTTGATGGTTTATATGTTAAAATATCGCAAATTTGGTTTATGCTCACATCAAATCTACGCAAATTGCCAAAATTTCAAGTTATCCAATTAATATCAGTGAAATTGTGATTTGGAGTTTCCAACATTTCTAACCGAGGAATGCGTTTTTGGATTTTGATTATTTAAATGTTACAATGTGGCAAATTAGGTGTGTTTAGAAAAAGTATTAAGAAATGTTATTATCAAATGAGCGCAAATTGCGAAAATTGCAAGTTTTTGAACTTTTGAACAAATCAACAAACCTGTTTTGATTTTATAAATTTTTTTTATACGCATTTTTGGATTTTGATTTGATCTATTTTAAAAATGTATAAAGAAATGTGCATGTCGAATCTACGCAAATTGCCAAAATTGCAAGTTTTCCAAGTAATAAAAGACAGTAAAATCATGATTTTGATTTTCTAATATTTCTAACCAAAAAACGGCTTTTTTGGTTTTGTAAAATTTTTAACCAATAAACGTATTTTTGGATTTTGATGGTTTATGTAATAATATATATGCGCAAATTTTTTTAGAAAAAAACCGACAAATTCAATTTTGAATTTTATTTATTTACGACTCTATTACTGTTTTTTGTTTAGAAAAGCCAAGATCACTTTCAACTTTTTTTAATACGGACTTGGAGCTGTTATTTAATTTTATCACCTCTCAAAACTAAGGATGTGTCACACTTGTGACAAAATTGTTTGCCAAAGAAGTTTTTTTTTAATTGAAGAGTAATTGAGTATTAAATTGCACTTCTAACCGACAAATGAGTTTTTGAATTTCGATTATTTAAATGTTAAAATTTGCCAAATTTGTTTTATTTAGAAAAAGTTTTAAGAAATGTTAAAGTCAAATCAGAGCAAATTGTGAAAATTACAAGTTTTTGAAGTTCAAATCAACAAACCGCTTTTTTGATTTTTTAAATTTTTTAACCGATATACGCATTTTTGGATTTTGATGGTTTATATGTTAAAATACCGAGGATTTCGTCTATTTTAAAAATGTATTGAGAAATGTTCATGTCAAATCAAATGCAAAATTGTCAAAATTGCAAGTTTTCCAAGTAATAAAAGTCAGTAAAATCGTGATTTTGATTTTCTAACATTTCTAACCGAGAAATGCGTTTTTAGATTTCGATAATTTAAATTTTTAAATGTGGCAAATTTGGTGTATTTAGAAAAAGAATAAAAAAATTTTAATGAGCGCAAATTGCGAAAATTGCAAGTATTTGAAGTTAAAATCAACAATCGCTTTTTTAATTTTATAAAATTTTTAAGCAATAAACGTATTTTTGGATTTTGATGGTTTATACAGGGTTGGGCAAATGTGTCACAACACCTGATTTCTGGCTAAACGTCTGTTGTATTTTTATTACTTTATAAAGAAATGTGTATAGTTTTATTTATTCTATTTAGTGACGTATTTTGATTTTCTACACCTACCCTATTTTTCGAGATATGTCATTGGCAGTTTTCTTTTAATGGACCATCCTGTATATTTTTACATTTTCAAATAGACACCTTTGCAAAAATTACAATGATATAGGGTTTGGTGGGTGTGCAACTTGTATTTTTTTAAATAATAAATAAAATAAAACATTAAATTTTGTTCAACCCTTGAAAATTTTGCTTCATAAATATTATAATTTCTCTCAACAAATGTTGCATTAAAAAATATTGCATGCATCTTGTACCAATCTCCAAAACTAACCATAATTTTTACACGTTCAGTTCGTTTACCCAAAATTAAACAGCAATGTTAATATTTCACATGGATACTATCTGTCAGTTACAGAAAACATAAAAACACGAAATTGTTTCATCAGAAAACAGTTTAAAAAGATGTAAAAAGCCAACTCGATGTAGAATTATTTTATTTAATATTTAAAAAAAACACAACTCACACACCCACCACACCATACATCATTGCAATTATAGAAAAGTATCTATTAGAAAATGAAAAAATATATACAGGGTGTTCCATTTAAAGAAACTTCCGATGACGTAATACCTTGAAAAATAGGGTAGCTGTCAGTGACGGTTCGCGGGTTTTTTTCTGGTACGGCCGAGGAACAAGATGTGGTAATACAGATAGGTAGGGTCAGTTGCAGAGACGGCTGGCTGCGTGACCGCACCTATCTGTATTACCACCTCTTGTTCCTCGGTCGTACCAGAAAAAACCCCGCAAATCGTCACTGGTAGCTGTAGAAAATTAAAATACGCCACTAAATGGAATAAATAAAACTATACACATTTCGTTTTAAAGTAATAAGAAAACAACAGGTGTTTAGCCAGAAGTCAGGTGTTCCGACGTCATTGCCCAACCCTGTATAATAAAATATACCGGGTGACCCAGGGATCTGTAAAAGCCCCATAACTTATTTGCTATTTGAGATATGGACACCTAGTTTTCTTGAACTGGTACCCACACTTATTCTACATATTTTAAAAATATGTATGTTTTTATACAGGGTGTCCCAATATACATAACAGAACAAAGTTATGTTTTTTTAAATAGAACACCCTGTATTTTATACTTTATTTTCAACCCTCTTGGGAAGCTGATAAAAATAGTATAAGATAGTATGGGTCTATAATGGACGGTTGGTTAGTTATGGGCAAATTTGTGGCAAAAACAGGTACACATTGAAAAAATTGCAGAAGCCCTCCTAGCAAAGTTAGCGTCATTTTTTATACACTAAAGAATTTTCCACGTCATGAAGAATAATATAAATCGGCTTTGGTTCGTTTTTGTTCATACTGCTATACAGGGTGTCAACATACGCAAAATATTGTATAACTATTTTTTTTCAAATGGAACACCCTATATATCTTGCCACCAATGCATGGAATTTTTAATAAGCTTTTCAATGATGTACAATTTGTATAATGAAATATTAAGGATTCTTGAGATTTATCCATAAAAACATTTTTCTTTTGTCACCTCCTGCTCATTTTTGGATTTTCAGCCAAAACTATGCATTTTATAAAAAAATAATAAAAGACCAAAGTTGTAGAGCGGAAAATTTTCGATCGATATAGGTCTTTCGACTTTTCCAATAATGCGTGCATTGCCCGCCAGAGTGCGCAAAATCGTGACCGTATATGAATTTTTGCGTTTTTCTCAAATTTTTTGTTAATCAATTGCACTATACTTTATTTTCCACGTCCTCTAGGAGAAAAACGGGTAATTATAGAATTATTGAAATGACCTACATCGATTGAAAATATTCCGCTCTACAACTCTTAAAAGATGTAATTTTTGCCTAAATGCATAATTTTCGCTAAAAATGCAAAGAATCATTGAGAAACGCAAAAATGGATACATTTATTTTCAATTTGCATTTTTAAGGAAAACTATGAATTTTTGGCAAAAATTGCTTCTATTAAGAGTTGTAGAGCGAAACATTTTCAATCGATATGGGCCATTTTAATGTCCCTATAATATTCCGTTTTTCCGCTAGAGGGTGCGGAATATAAATTTATTAATAAAAAAAATTGAAAAGAAAACGCTAAAATGCATACACCATCACGATTTTGCGCTCTCTGGCGGGCAATGCACGAATTATCTTAAAAGTTGAAAGACCTATATCGATCGGAAATTTTTCGCTCTACAACTTTGGTCTCTTGTAATTTTTCCTGAAAATGCATAGTTTTGGCTGAAAATCCAAAAATCAGCAGAACATAGCAAAAGAAATATGTTTTTATTGATAAATCTCAAGAATCTTTAATATTTTGTTATACAAACTGTATATCACTGGAAAGCTTATTAAAAATGCCATAGATTGGTGGCAACTTATATAGGGTGTTCCATTTGAAAAAAAATAGTTATCCATTGTTTTGCATATGTTGACACCCTGTATAGCAGTATGAACAAAAAAGGACCAAAGCCGATGTGTATTATTCTTTATAATGTGGGAAATTTTCTAGTGTATAAATAATGATGCTATCTTTGCTGGGAACGCTTCTGCAATGTTTTAAATGTGTACATGTTTTTGCTACAAATTTGCCCATAACTAATCAACCGTCTATAATAGACCCATACTATCTGATACTATTTTCATCAGATTGTTAAGAGGGTTGAAAATAAAATATAAAATACAGGGTGTTCCATTTAAAAAAACATAACTTTGTTGTGTTATGTATATTGGGACACCCTGTACAAAAACATACATATTTTTAAAATATGTAGTATAAGCGTGGGTACCAGTTCAAGAAAACTAGAAGTCGATATCTCAAATAGCAAATAAGTTATGGGGCTTTTACAGATCCCTGGGTCAACCGGTATGTAAAAATTTTTTTAGAAAAAGAAAACCGACAAATTAAATTTTGGTTTTTATTTTTTAACGATGTATTACTGTTTTTTTTAGAGAAACCAAGAGCACCTTCAACTTTTTTTTTTAATACCGACCGATTGTTGTTTAATCTTTGAGTAGCTTTTCACGTCCCAAAACTAATGATGTGTCACACTTGTCACAAAATTGTGTGCCATAGAAGTTTTTTTTTTAATTGAAGAGTAATTGAGTATTACAGTTAGAAAGAGGCAAAGCTGTATTCACAAGAGATATATCTAGAAACGCGACTTAAGATGGCCAACTTGATTAGTATCTAAGATTAGGTATATGTTGAATTTAAATTTACAAGTTAATATTGAAGAGGATGATTGCTATTACTATGTGGTAATCCATAATTAAAGTAAATTGAGAAATTCACTGTGTTTTCACCTATTACTATGTGGTAATCCATAATTAAAGTAAATTGAGAAATTCACTATGTTTTCACAACACATATTTTGTTGATGGGGATTTTTCAATAAAGATTTCTCGTGAATATTAACACACTTTGAGCGAAAGCGTCTATTTGTAGACACTTTGCGAATTGTGTGCTATAGGCGGGTCGTCTATTTTTAGGCGCAAACGTGCAGAATGGGTTGCATACAGTTCATTATACACGGCGGCGCGCGCAATATGTTCGCTTACATTGCAAATCCAACCCGCTACACAGGCAAGTCGTCACCTTGGTCATAGCGCCCGCTCAAAAAGTGTTAATTAATTTGCTGCGAACTATACATTCATGAACTGTAAGGAAACTGCGCAATTGTTGTTCTACTCGCCTTATTAACTGCCTTATTAACTAACTTCATGATCTTTATTCCAATAGTATAATATTTTAATAATAATATCCGTATTTTTTCAGTTTAAAAATATTAAAATTATCTCTGTAACCGCGTAATGATGTGGCGAATTTCCGTGTAACGACCCTCAGATTAAAAGTTTGTTTTAATTTTATAATTACATTCATTGCAAAATAAGAAGAAACTGTGGGGTCGGCCGAAAAATCCGCTCGTTAGTTGACTTCGGCTTTATAAAAACAGCAATTGGCTAGCGGATTTTGCGGCCGCCCTCGTGTTAATGGGGGATGAATAAGAAGCATGACTAACGAACAACACATAGTATATATAAGAGCGGACAAACATGTTTTTTTTTTCTGGGGGAATAAGGACGCAAAATTTCGGGTTTGGCAGGCTACAGGCAGCACACGGACAGACGAACAGACAGACAGAACATGGGGAGATGCTGCCACTTACCGCGGTGTAAAGGAATTCCAGAACTCGCTACAAGTGAAGGTTGCAGCAGCGACATAGGGGACACAGAAGACAGGACAATTACTAATCACACGCAATACTCTGCGGTACGATGCACCTCTGCGCGCCAGGGAAGCCCCGTTATGTTTGGGTACTGATAACTAGCACTAACGTTAGTAACGATTAGTATTAGTTAGAGTTCGGGGGGCTATTGGTTAGACTGGTTAGAGGTCTTCGCACGCATGTACTACTTAAGCAAAGTCAGGCCGGGGCGGGTGGCTTGAGCGCCCCCCGCACCGACGCTTCGGTTTCAACAAATATTTAATAAAAAACAAAAGTAAACGTCCACTCCTTTCAATCGCACAGAATCACCACCATCATCACCATCGATCCTCTCACGAGTTAGTAAAAATAGTGACAAGACAAATGTGACGGAACACACACAATCAACAAACATTGTACTCTTAGCTACAGACAATGACAGACACAAGTTAGCAAAGGTCTACTAGCACAAACAAAAACATAGAGAACGAACGGACCGGACGAGGGCAAACATGAGTAAAGTACCTATGAATAAGCAGGTAGATATAATGGAATGAAACAACATTGGCTGCTCAACTTGTGTCCACCATCGTTATACGTACCTAAGTTTAGTCTATAATTAAGGAGGGCGGATGTTACGACAGTTCTTTCGTTTCTTTATTTATTTTTGCAACGGCGTTTTTCAAAAAAAATTCAAAAAATTTGATGGGAATTTAACGTGCAGACTTTTTTCTTCTTCTATTTTCTATACTCGTATATTTTTTGGAAAAGTCCGAACTTTAAGAATCGGGTGAGCGACAGACTCGGGCTTTAGAGGCGGGTAGACGCACACAAAGGTATTATAGACAAGACACAGTGACATCCTGAACGCGCTGCAGACCTCCGGTTGGGCTGTAGTGGTCTACTCTCAAGGGTTAGGGTATCAAATATTCATTTGCACTGGGTGCACCTTTGAGGGATCACTGCCGGACGTTTTGTTGGCTTGAGACATTAATTAAGACAGTGCAGCGCGTCAGGGGGAGGATGGTCGGGTTAGACGGAACTCCGCAAAGGAGTGTGCGGTGCCCGAGCAAAGCGGCCAGGTCGAGCCTCCGCTCAACGTGCAGAGCTAGTCCGGTAAGGTCCTGTGATGGTATTACCTTTCAAACACTCTTCGTTAAAAAAACATTAAAAAAATCATAGCTGCTGTTTCCCAAATTTTTGTGCAGATCATACGCGCACTAAGATCTATCCAGAGTGCATGATTATAAAAATAATAATAACGGAACTATCAGCTCTTGATAGTTAAAAATCACTTTTATAAAGTTAAACTGGATAATATGTATTATATAATTATTTCTTCGCTCGAATATTTTCAAATATTAACAAAGTGTATTTTTGAACATTAACTATTGTATGCCCATCAGAACATCTACATACCGGTTTCAACCTTTCAGGTCGTATTAGTGCAGCCAGTTGCTGATGGGGAAATGAAAATGACTATTGGAATATGAATATTGAGTCATTCCATGCTATTTCAACAAAAGTTTTTATATTTTTTTATACACTGGAGGAAAAAATTAAACACTTAAAATTCGTGAAATTTTGACCATTTTCAAACCGCCATAACTCGGCGTGATTTCAATCGATTTTGATGAATCTTTAAACTTTGAAGTGTCTTCTTTAAAGTCATGCATACGAACTTAAGCGTAACCCCTTCCGCCCCTCTCTAGCACCCCTGTGAAAAAAAATGTTTTTTCAGGAAACCATTTTCAACTTTGACGATGTCTATGGAGTTGGAAAAATTTTGTCGACTCGATCCACCATAAAGGCATTAAAAGCTGATCAATTCCCTATGCAGGACTCGAAGAACGAAGTTCCTCCGACGATTTGGCACCAAGTTATGGGTGTTTGAAAAAAAGTGCATTTTGAGGTTTCTTGCACATAACTCAGCGACTTTTATTGATTCTATTGATATTTGGCTCTACTTTAAGGGGGTAAACTCAGATTGGAATGATCTCTTTTCGAACCATTAACCCCCCCAACAAAAAAAAAACACGTTTTTGGGCAAAAAACGTGGGTGTTTGCCCAAAAACGTGTTTTTTTTGTTCGGGGGTTGAAGGGTTCGAAAATAAAAAAATCCCATTTTGGCTCTACTTTAAGTAAACTCAGATTAGAATTATCCCTTTTCGAACCCTTAACCCCCCCAACAAAAGAAAAACACGTTTTTGTGCAAAAAAACGTGGGTGTTTGCCCAAAAACGTGTTTTTTTGTTCGGGGGTTGAAGGGTTCGAAAAGGGATAATTCTAATCTGAGTTTACTCCCTTAAAGTGGAGCCAAAATGGGATTTTTTTATTTTTTCCTGAGTTATATGCGAAAAACCTCAAAATGCACTTTTTTCAAACACCCATAACTTGGTGACAAATCGTCGTAGGAACTTCGTTCTTTGAGTCCTGCAAAGGGAATTGATCAAATTTTAATGCCTTTATGGTGGATTGAGTCGACAAAATGTTTCCAACTCTGTAGACATTGTCGAAGTTGGATATGGTTTCCAGAAAAAAACTTGTTTTTTCTTAGGGGAGCTAGAGGGGGGCGAAAGGGGTTACTCTTAATTTAGCGTACATGACTCAAAGTTTTGGGCCCTTAAAGATTCATCAAAATCTATTGAAAATACACCGAGTTATGGCGGCTTGAAAATGGTCGAAATTTCACAAATTTTAAAGTGTTTTTTCATTTTTTTTCCTTCAGTATATTTTGCATGGGTATTTATACATGTTTATTGAGTTCAAAACCAAATTCAGAAATAAAAAAAATCCGTATTGCTGATATGTCGCCAGATGGAGCTTGAAACATGTACATTTTTGTGACTGAACTCTAGAAACACGTACAAATATCTGTGCGAAATATATAAAAAAAATTAAAAATGTTGCGGGACAACCTTTTGTTAATAGCTTATATTGAAGTGAAAGGTCGAAACCGGTCTCTAGATGTTCTGATGGGGAAACAATATTTAATGTTTACATTATTGTTGTTATATTTGTTAATTTGTATTTACTGTTAAATTAGGATTTTTTTTCTCCTCTTCTTATTATTATTATTATTTTGTGCATATATGTTTTTTTTCCTTATCTTTATCTTTTAATTCAATTTAATATACTGTATTTAGTAATGTTAAATTTCCCTGTTATTGGATATATGTATGTCTGTTGGGAAATAAACTAATTATTATTATTATTATTATTTACCGCCGTTGGCATATTCCTACATCTGTCGATGGTCATGCCACTCAGATTGGGTTTAGTATAACATTTAGGCAATAGATTCCGCCACTTTGGCGTTTCTACGTTCATTATTGAATTAAAAAAAATCATAATTAATAATGAAGCTTGTTATTTCAGAAGAAACTCTTTTAAGAGATAATAATTGTATCCCAGTGATGAATAATATCGTTCACCCATTCTACTTCAGGGCTTGTTTCTTACAATCGCAGAGCCCTACTCATTAATCATGAGCATTTCCAAAGTAATATTAAAAAAAAACTGAAAAATTAAATCCAATTAAGTTGGTCTATGGTTACGGCCGCACCGTGGTCATTGGTCACATGGTCATTGGTTTAATGGTCATGCGGACATATGACGTCAAGGGTCATGTGATAATTGGTCATTGATCATGTGATAATTGGTCATTGATCATGTGATAATTGGAAATGTGATCATTATGTTAATTCATCATAGTCATTGGTTATACAGTGCGCACCAAAAGTATGGAATATATTAAGTAAAACCAAAATAAAATATGTCCTAATCGTCGAACAGCTCAATTTTCTTTTATAAAAATACACATTTTTGCATGAAAGTCGATTTTTAGTCGTCATTTGTTTTTGAGTAATGACGTCATCCATTTTGCTTTTAAATGGCAACCCTCGATTTTTGATCTTGATTTTGACAGATCTTTTAATTGTCGAAATGGCAATATAAAAATATTGCCACCTTCCATAAGAAATTTTTCGAGTAAATGACAATTGAAGGTGAGAACTTGATATTTAGAGTTTTTGCAAAATGACCTTGTTCCAGCTCTTTTTTTTAAAACAAAAATGATCGTGACTTTCCATATAATACAATATGGTTTCAGCAAGACGCCGCACCCCCGCACCCTGCGCGTTTTTTTGACAATTGCTTTATGAATAGGTGGATTGGAAGGAAGGACCGATAGAATAGCCCGCGAGAGAGATGAGTGCGCAGAATTAGCCTAGAAAATATTCAAAATGTTCAAGAAGAATTTCTACATGTTCAAAAAAACAAAACAAAAAATAAACACCTAGTGCGGTGATGCGCCGTCTTGCTGAAACCACATTGTATTATACGAAAGGTCATGGTCATTTTTGATTGGAAAAATTGCTACAAGCGCTGGAACAAGGTCATTTTGCAAAAACTCTAAATCTCGGCTTCTCACCTTCAATTGCCATTTACTCGAAAAATGTCTAATGTAAGATAGCAATATTTTTATACTGCCAGTTCGACAATGAGAAAATCTGTCAAAATTAAGAACAAAAATAGGGGGTTGCCATTTAAAAACAATATGGCGGACGTTATAACTCAAAAACAAATGACGATTGAAAATCGACTTTCATGCAAAAATGTGTATTTTTACAAAAGAAAATCGACCTGTTCGAGATTTTTTTCCAAAAATATTTAATTTCGGTTTTACTGAATATATTCCATACTTTAGGCGCCCACTGTATAATCATTGGTCGTGTGTTCACTAGTCATGTGATCATTGGTCATGTGTTTACCGGTCATGTAGTGATTGATCATATGGTTATTGGTCATGTGTTCACTATTCAAGTGGTCATTGGTCATGTATTTACCGGTCAAGTAGTCATTGATCATATGGTTATTGGTTATGTGTTCGCTATTCATGTGGTCATTGGTCATGTGTTTACCGGTCATGTAGTCATTGATCATATGGTTATTGGTTATGTGTTCGTTATTCATGTGGTCATTGGTCATGTATTTACCGGTCATGTAGTCATTGATCATATGTTTATTGGTCATGTGTTCACTATTCTTGTAGTCATTGGTCAAGAAAACATTTAAGAAAATATTGCAAGCCACGCATTACAAATTACTACATTTGCCGGCCTTTTAACTTTCAATGTTCATGTCTATGTTAGAAAATGAAAACTATTTTTCTCGTTTCGTTTAGGCATCATAAACAAAAGTTACTTTAAAATTGCATCATTCAATATCCGACTTGGCATTAGCTAGGAGAGTAGTTGTTTCAATAATTTATTTGTTTATAGTCTTAGTAAGACTTAATTTTGCAGAGTTACGAATAGGCTGAATATTCATATAGTGTGTATCAGCCAAATTGAATAAATTCGATAATAAATAAATGGGGGCGTGTTCGAAAAAACGCTCGGATATCTCCATTGGTATTTTTAGTTGCGCATTTTTTTCAACAAAAACTTTTTATACAGGGTGTGTCATGTAACAGAGGCCAATACCAACTTTCTTATTTTAAATGCAATACCCTGTATATTATTCAATTTTTGGATTATTCCGAAAATTCTATGCATATTTCATATACCCTGTCTTATACCTATCGTCAACCTATGTCATTTTAATCTCCAAGTAACGAGGAATCCAAAAATGCAGGCATGGGCAATTATTTTGGCCAAATTTGACCACGCGCCACACTAAAAAATCATATTTTAAAGTGCTTCTAATTATTGTATGAATTTTAAAAGCAATATTTTGTGTATTGAAGACTTGTGAGTTTTTTTGGTTTAAAATTGTGTATTGTCTAAATTACAGTCACAAGTCTTTAATATACAGGGTGTTTCAGAGCTCTGGGAACGGTCAATCACGTGCTTATTTGTCACAATTTTGAAAAATGTTTTATATAAAAGTTGTGCAGAATAGTGAGCTGCATGCCCTAAAAATATTTAAATTTATACAGGGTGTCTCATAACAAAGTTACAGACCAAAGTTATGTTTTTTTAATGGAACACCCTGTATATTTTAGAATTTTTGGATTTCTCGTTACTTGGAGATTAAAATGACTTAGGTTGTGGGGGTTGATAACGGGCCGTTTTTGTGTTATTCAGTTGTTTATACAATGAATTATCTTTATTAGTTTCAGAGGAGCACTTTAACAATTTTGTTCAAATTTTTGTATAAATAAGTGAATAACACGAAAACGGCGCGGTTTGAATCCCCAAATCCTGGGTCATTTTAATCTCCAGGTAACAAGGAATCCAAAAATGCTAAAATATACAGGGTGTTCAATTAAAAAAAAAACATAGGTTTGGTCTGTAACTTTGTTATGAGACACCCTGTATAAAATTAAATATTTTTAGGGCGTGCAGCTCACTATTCTGCACAACTTTTATATAAAACATTTTTCAAAATTTTGACAAATAAGCAAGTGATTGACCGTTCCCAGAGCTCTGTACAAGTAGAGGATATTCGCGAGTGCAAGAATAGGAAGTATTCCCGGAAGTAAACATGGCAACACTGTACGCGCAAAATGGCTGCTAACATACAAATTTGGGGGATTTTTAATTCCAAATGGATTCCAAAATACAGAGAATCTTGAAGGCAGGAAATTCAAAATATGGGGGAGTAAAATAGCAACAGCGGATGGCAGCACTGTACGCGCAAAATGGCTGCCAACATAAAAATTTGGGGGATTTGGTTCGGGAAAAATTCTAATTTGGGGGATTTTTAACTCCTAATGGATGCCAAAATACGGATGATTTTCAAGGCAGGACATTTGAAATCTGGGGGAATAAAATTACAACAGTGGATGGCAGCACTGTATGCGTAAAATGGCTGCCAACATAAAAATTTGTGGATTTGGTTAGGGAAAAATTCAAATTTGGGGGATTTTTAACTCCAAATGGATGCCAAAATACGGATGATTTTCAAGGCAGGACATTTGAAATCTGGGGGAATAAAATTACAACAGTGGATGGCAGCACTGTATGCGTAAAATGGCTACCAACATAAAAATTTGTGGATTTGGTTGGGGAAAAATTCAAATTTGGGGGATATTTAACTCCAAATGTATGCCAAAATGCAAAGGATCTTCAAGGCAGGAAATTCAAAATCTGGAGGAATAAAATGGCAACAGTGTACGCGTCAAATGGCTTCCAACATAAAAATTTGAGGGATTTGGTGGGGGAAATATTCAAATGTGAGGGATTTTTAATTCCAAATGGATGCCAAATGTCAAATAATGGGGGATTTCCAATGCGGAAAATTCAAAATCTAGGGTAATAAAATGAAAACAGAAGAGTTTGAAAGTTCTACAGTGTCGCCAAAAAGGCATCCAATTTCCGGTTTCATCCTAGAACGGCAATGCCGCAGAGCTTTAAGTTTACACAGGTGTGCCAACTGAAACCCATAGTTTTACGGGTATACCAACTGCCAGCCAAAGTTCAATACAAAAAGCGGGAAATTAAAAAAAGGGTTGAGATCAAGTTTTAAAGGCGTGCCAACTGCCTGAAATTTATACGCGGGAAATTTATCTCAATAAATTCATTCAGTAAAGACGAAAAGTAACCGCGATATTCAACCTGTTCGTAACTCTGCAAAATTATAACTATTATCTCCTCTAACGTATGTGAGACTTGTTATCAGCATCAATAAAGTAAAATAAAGTAACTTATTTTATAGATAGATACACCAATAACGTCTTAACGTTGCACAAATTCTTTGACTGATTGTAGAAATTCACCGACAATTTATAATCATCTGTAACGGATACTTGGATGGTTATAACTCTATAGTAAACAATCGTTTCCCTCTCAGCGTCTATACTGATTTGATGAAACTTAATAAGATTGAAACCGGTCATCGGTTCTCGCACGTGGAAACAATATTTAAATGTTTAACTTAATTTAATTTAACTTATATTGGGTGTAATCGTTTCCAAAAGATATATTTTTAAAGCCTTAAAACGTTAAACACATCATCCCATTAAACTTCCCAATAAATATAAAACAATTGAATTTAAATGATTAAAAAATTGAATTCAAATATCGGCACCATTTTCAAATTAAAAAGTAGATTTTAAGATATAGTACCGCGAGACCAAAATAAAAATTGTCAGAGTAGGTCATGAACAAAAGTAGAAGTATACCTTTTCTTGGTTCCTAATTTGAAAATAAGTTTTTTCAGGAACTAAGAAAATACCTGCTTTGACTATTTTTTTTTCGATCCCAAGGTACTATTATACAGAAAATTTCCCATTAATCACAAATAAATTGTGTTTCTGGCTACCACTATTTTCTAATTGCAGAATTTGTTGAATTCATTACATTTAGAGATTATAGTACAATTTTACATAATAAACACAAACACTTAAATTGTGTCCGTTATCTGGATGTTTTGTTATTTTCATCACATTTGACTTTTATTGAAGCGAAAATAGCTGGCGATTGAGTGAGACCAAAAACTTAAAATTATGGAAAGGGCATTTGTATTCGAAAACTAGAGTACTTGTGCCACAAAAAATGATAAATTTGAGTTTCAGTAGATGCTATCACTTCATCTTTCTTAGGTAGGATTTATTAATTTTAGACTAAGTAATGTTAATCTTGCAACAGTATTGAAATATCGTTAACGATTTTTTAAAAGCAATAATTTTTTCACATTCGTGATAAAAGAAATGTTTGTGTCTAGCAATCACTTCATCTTTCTTAGGTATGATTTATTTATTTTAGACAAAGTAATGTTAATCTTGCAACAGTATTGAAATATCGTTAACGATTTTTTAAAACAATAATTTTTTCACATTCGTGATAAAAAAAAAATGTGTCTAGCCATCACTTCATCTTTCTTAGGTATGATTTATTTATTTTAGATAAAGTAATGTTAATCTTGCAACAGTATTGAAATATCGTTAACGATTTTTTAAAAGCAATAATTTTTTCACATTCGTGATAATTTTTTTTTTGTGTCTAGCCACTTAAATAATTATAGCCGTGGCTAATAAAAAAAAAACATTCAAGAAGAATTGTAGTCTGCGAGTAACGATCTTCATTTTTTTTGGGAAACAGTAGAGCTAATACAATCGAGATGCGAATAATTTTTTTTTTGTTGCAAAAATCAGTGTTTGTTTAAAGGTAATACCACCAGACCGCATAGCCCGCACAGTCTGCGTGTCTACGGTCCATCCCCCAATACTGAAGGGGACGAGACTGCACTTAAGCTCTACACTTAACTACACGGCACCATCGCACTTACCTCTCCGTGTACTCGTCCATGTGGGCGTACGACTGCACCGAGTTCTCCTCGATGAGGAACTTGACGCGCTGGTAGAAGGAGGCCGTCACCGACGGCGGCTGCTTCCTCAGCAGCACCTCCACGGGATCATTGCTCGCTAAGCACATGATATGGTCGGCACAGCTAGAGTGCGAACAGCACTCGCTGTCCGAACAATCAGTCATGCCGTCTGATCGAATGGAAGACACGAGATTCCAATTAATAAACGGTTCGCCCCTCCTGGGCGGCCGAGGGAGGGCCTTTTATGTACACGGAAACGTGCTGGGGTTTGGATGATGGTCGGGGGTACTCACCGTGGTCGTTATCGGCGTCGTCGTTGCAATTCATCTCCAGCGGAATGCTACAATCGGACCCTGCCCATCCTTGGATGCACACGCACAAATAGGAGCCCTCCTCCATGGTGCACTGTCCGTGACCGGAACATCCGTTCTCGCAGCCGGCTGAAGAGAGGACCATTAAGAAATCAATAGCCATACTTCCGACACAATTTAATACTATAATTCAATATACCGACATTACTCATCCAATGTACCGAGAAAAAGATATTCGGGGGCGCTTCAACAACTTATTCGTACCGTATAATGTATATGTGTAATGCGTAATAATCACAATATTTTGCTAAAGTTATTCATTACATTAAGGAAATATAAAGCTCTTAAAAATAATTAATTAACTTAATATTTAATTAATTATATACACTTTCTGTTAATAAAGTAAGTGTATACGGAAAGCCCTAGACCGCATCCATTATTCCAAGCAAGTAAACAAGCATTTATTTATATAAAGGTAGCCATACACGTACAGGAAATCCTTGAGGATTACGCTGAGCAGTCCAGCCAAGAACCATCACCAGCTAACACTAAAACCTCAAAAACCTTCTGGAGAAAATCCAGAAGGCTGCTTCCTTGAGTATTTTCTTAAGGAAATCCTCTCCATGTGTGCGCGAGGTTTCGGCAGAGGAAATCTCCAAGGAAATCTTTAAGAGTTTTCCTTGAAGATTATCTGTACGTGTATGGCTACCTTAAGAGGTGTTTTAAAAGGTAAGATGCGTATTTTATTTTAAAGTTTTAACGTTTAAAACGGAGTTTGACCTACTAACGCTAATCGTTCAAAATTTAATCTTAATAAAGCAATGTGCATATACATAAGTACTACCGGCGATTCTTATCATCCGAACATTTATTTACTGAACAAGTAGCATTATCTGAAATCACAAACGAGACTGTTCTTACTAGCGTAACAACTTAGTAACAGCGCCATATCGCCTCACGTCATCTATGTGGTACCATCACCATCCACCACTTAGTCAGAAGAGTCTAAAGAGGTAAGACATATTTCGGGAGGTAAAGGGTATAATAAAGTTTTGTAAAATAGACCACCCACGGTAGTCATTTAATAGCATCATGACCTCTACCTCACCTGGGCCTCACATGGTTTATTTAGATAGGTAGCTTAGGAAAGCCTTACCCCGTAAATAAGCTTGCACTGACATAACTCGGGAACAGATGTAGGTAAACTCCTTATCATAAATGCTTATTACCACGAATCATGCTGCCGTGTGGTCATGTGGTTATTTGTCATGTGATCATTTGTCATGTGGTCATTTGTCATGTGGTTATTTATTATGTGGTTATTTATTAGTGGTCATTTGTCATGTGGTCATTAGTCATGTGGTTATTAGTCATGTGGTCATTGGACATGTGTTCATATGGTCATTGGATATGTGTTCATGTGGTCATTGATCATATGGCCAGTAGTAATTTGTCATGTGGTCATTTGTCATGTGGCCATTAGTCATGTGGTTATTTGTCATGTGATCATTTGTCATGTGATCATTTGTCATGTGGTCATTTTTCATGTGGTTATTTATCATGTGGTTATTTATTAGTGGTCATTTGTCATGTGGTCATTAGTCATGTGGTTATTTGTTATGTGGTCATTTGTCATGTGGTCAATAGTCATGTGGCCATTAGTGTGATCATTAGTAATGTGGTTATTAGTCATGTGGTAATTGGATATGTGTTTATGTGGTCATTTGTCATGTGGCCATTAGTCATGTGGTTATTTGTTATGTGGTCATTTGTCATGTGGTCAATAGTCATGTGGCCATTAGTAATGTGGTTATAAGTTATGTGGTCATTTGTCATGTGGTTATTTATTAGTGATAATTTGTCATGTGGTCATTAGTCATATAGTCATTAGTCATGTGGTTATTTATTAGTGGTCATTAGTCATGTGATCATTAGTCATGTCGTCATTAGTCATGTGGTTATTTATTAGTGGTCATTTGTCATGTGGTCATTAGTCATGTGGTCATTAGTCATGTGGTCATTAGTCATGTGGTCATTAGTCATGTGGTCATTAGTCATGTGGTCATTAGTCATGTGGTCATTGGTCATGTGGTTATTAGTCATGTGGTCATTTGTCATGTGGTCAATAGTCATGTGGTCATTAATAATGTGGTTATTAGTCATGTGGTTATTTATTAGTGGTAATTTATCATGTGGTCGTTTGTCATATGCTCAATAGTCATGTGGTTATTAGTAATGTGGTTATTAGTCAAGTGGTCATTAGTTATAGGTCATGTGGTCATGTGGTCATTGGTCGTGTGGTCATTCGTCATGTGGTTGAAATGATACGAAAAAATACCTCCTATTAAATTGTCTAAAAAAACATTTTTTTGTATCTCCAATAGTATGACTATTAACTAATGTGTCAAAAATATATTAACTCTGTGTGTATTTAGTTAATAATAATAATGAATTTTGTTGCAGTATTGTAAATAGGGGGTTCCCATTCATAAATAAATAAATATTGAAAGATTTTCAAGCTAATTTTGGGGTAAACATTTTTCTAATCCTGAGACGCAAATTTTTCCAATTCCTCGTCGATTTAAGTGTTGCCGTTTTGTTTCCTACTGAGGTATGTCGATTTTTTTTGTGCAGATAAAGTGAGAAAACAGAAAAGCTAATTTAAGAATTTACGAAATCGTGAGATGCAATTTTTCTGCTACAATCCACGTTTGGGGTGTTGTCATTTTAATTTCAGCCGGGGTACGACGATTGTTTTTGATTAGCCAAAATACATTGATTCTGAGTTTATTTGGAGATTTTCAAGCTAATTCTCGAGGTAATCATTTTGTAAGAAATTTTTAAAACGTGCGATGCAAATTTCGCTTACTCCATTTCACGTTTAAAGTGTTGCTATTTTGTTTCCAACTGGGATAACTTATTTTTTCTTCCATTATAGCAAAAACAGATTAATTTTGAGTATTTTTTTAGAATTTAAAGCTAATTCTTGCGGCAATAACGTTTTGAGAATTTTTCTAATTTTATGCTGCAAATTTCATTTACACCAATTCACTTTTGTGGTGTTGCCATTTTGTCACCAGCTGGTTTACCACTATTATTTTCCAGTATGATAAAAATATATTGATTTAGAGTAGATTTTCAGGATTAGAAGCCAGCTCTCGAAGTGGAAATTTTTTGAGAGATGCAAATTTAGCATATTCCAATTCACGTTTAGAGTGTTGCCATTTTATTTTCAACTAGCCTGCGTTGTTTTGTCTTTCATTATAGCAAAAATAGATTAATTTTGAATGTAGTTTTAGAATTTGAAGCTAATTCCTACGGTAATAATATTTTGAGAATTTTTCTAACGCTAAAATGCAAATTTCTTCCACACTAATTTACTTTTGTGGTGTTGCCGTGTTGTTACCTGCTCTGTTACGATAATTATTTTCCAGTATGACAAAAATACATTAATTTAGAGTAGATTTTCAGAATTTTAGAAGCTATTTCCTAAGGTGATAATTTTTTCAGAATTTTTTGAAATTGAGATGCTAATTGAGATTTCCTAAGGTGATAAAATGATAAAATGATTCTTTATCGTGCAGTTTTCTTTACTACAGTTCAAGTTTGTGGCGTTGCCGTTTTGTTCATAGATGTAATACAGCAATTTTTGAGAAATAATGTCAGAAACAGGTTTGTTTTGAAAATATTTTAGAGTTTTGAAGCTAGTTAAAGTTATTTTATTCGATTTTTTCAAATCGCCGCGTGCAGTTTTCTTTACTTCAATTCAAGTTTGAAAAGTTGCCATTTTGTTCATAGCTGTGATATTTCAATTTTTGAGGAAGGATGTCAGATACAGGTTTATTTTAAAAGTATTTTTAAGTTTTGAAGGTAATTCTAGTTGAAATGATTTTTTTGGAATTTTTCAAATCGCCGGGTGCAGTTTTCTTTATTTCAATTCAAGTTTGTAGAGTTTCCATTTTGTTTATAGCAGTGATATATCGATTTTTGGGGATGGATGTCAGAAACAGGTTTATTTTGAAAGTATTTTGAAGTTTTGAAGGTAATTTTAGTTAAAATTATTTTTTTGTAATTTTTCAAATCGCCCAGTGCAGTTTTCTTTACTTCAATTCAAGTTTGAAGAGTTGCCATTTTGTTCATAGCTGCGATATATCAATTTTTGAGAAAGGATGTCAGAAACAGATTTATTTTGAAAGTATTTTGAAGTTTTGAAGCTAATCCCAGTTGAAATATTTTTTTGCAATTTTTTAAATCGCCGCGTACAGTTTTCTTTACCTTAATTCAAGTTTGAAGAGTTGCCATTTTGTTCATAGCTGTGATATTTCAATTGTTGAGGAAGGATGTCAGAAACAGGTTTATTTTGAAAGTATTTTGAGGTTTTAAAGTTAATTCTAGTTGCAATGATTTTTTTTAAATTTTTCTAATCGCCTCGTGCAATTTTCTTTACCTGAATTCAAGTTTGTAGAGTTGCCATTATATTCATAGCTGTGATATTTCAATTTTTGAGGAAGGATGTCAGAAACAGGTTTATTTTGAAAGTATTTTCAAGTTTTGGAGCTGATTCTAGTTAAAATTATTTTTTTAGAATTTTTCAAAGCACGGCGTGCAGTTTTCTTTACTTCAATTCAAGTCTGTAGAGTCACTTTGTTCATAGTTGTAATATATCAATTGTTGAGTAAAAATGTCAGAAACAGGTTTGTTTTGAAAGTATTTTGAAACTAATTCCAGTTGAAATTATTTTTTGGCAATTTTCAAATCAGCGCGTGCAGTTTCCTTTACCTGAATTCAAGTTTGTAGAGTTGCCATTATGTTCATAGCTGTGATATATCAATTTTTTGGTGATGGATGTCAGAAACAGGTTTTGAGGATAATTCTAGTTGAAATTATTATTTTTTTTTAATTTTTCAAATCGCCTCGTGCAGTTTTCTTAACTTCAATGAAAGTTTGAAGAGTTGCCATGTTGTTCATAGCTGTGATATATCGATTTTTGAGGAAGAATGTCAAAAACAGGTTTATTTTGAAAGTATTTATAAGTTTTGAAGCTAGTTCTGGTTGAAATTATTTTTTTGGAATTTTTCAAATCGCCGCGTGCAGTTACTTCAGTTCAAGTTTGTGGAGTTGTCATTTAGTTCATAGGTGTAACATATCAATTGTTGAGGAAAAATGTCAGAAACAGGTTTATTGAAAGTATTTTTAAGTTTTGAAGCTAATTCTAGTTGAAATTATTTTTTTGGAATTTTTCAACGAAAAAAACAAAGGGGGTGGCGGGATAAGATGGGTGTGGCGGCCCCGGCGCGATTTGAGTTGCAAGTTTAGAAACCTTGTTTTAAATATTTAAAAAATGAGATTTGCATACTCATTAACTGTCATATTCGACTTGTACCAAAAATGTGGTAAAATTATTTCACTGTAAAATTGTGTGTATTTTTTTCCGGTCAGTTGTGTGTTTGGATTTAATTGATTGAATTTTATTACACCTAAAACTAGAAATCGACATTTTTTCCAGATTTTTTACGGGTCATGGAACTCCAAAAACTTGGTGTAAACAGCAGAAAAACGTGAAAACACAAGTTTTTTTTTTTAGTTTTTTCTAGAATAATTTTTTTTTACAGCTTTCTTGTACGCTTACAAAAAGGGGGCAAATAGCATAAGTAGCCATATTAATGACCTTCATTATCCCCTTAAGCGCGTGTTAATATCTTCACTTGTTCCCGCGAAAACTCAAATTAAGTAAATTTTGGTTTTCATAACTTGGTAATCAAAATATACTTCCACGAGTAATTTACAAATAAGTCGTATATAACATTTTTAGGATAAAATACAATATTATAGTATATACAAATATTAGAATACATACAGGGTCTCCCATTTTAAATTGCCACCCCAAATATCTCGAAACCTGAGCAACATGGCAAAAAATGTTTCAGATAAAAGTTGTAGGGTTCGGAGGGGTACATATGCTGTTGACCTTGAAAATGACCTTGACGTTAATTTTCAAGGTCAAATGAAGATCAACTTTGATTTTTCAAATGGAACCCCCTATTTTTAATTGCGGGGTCGTATTCTTTTTGTACGAAATGTTTCTTTTGAAAATGCTTTTTAAGAGTTTTTCCACGAATTTTGTCCGTCATGTTGTTTGAAATCTCAGATGAATTCAGGCAGTGATTCATGCATTACCCTAGGCATTAGCATCAAAGATCCCCGGATCTTTCTCCCTTTGACTTTTTTCCTCTGGGGACTGGTCAACGAGAAAATATTTGCTGAAGCTCCGACAACAGTGCAGAACATGAAGGAGAGGATTAGGGCTGCATTTCGAGTAATTTCCATCCAAACACTTCGAAATGTTCAAGTTAACTTTCGCCAGCGGGTAGAGAAGTGCATTGACGAGGATGGACACTTGATCGAGCATTTGATCTAAGGTCGAGATCAAACCTCCAGCCACTGAAACCATCGGCCCTTTTCAGGGCCAATGAAGTGCAAAATCCCATCGGCAACCTCCACGTGGTGCAGATCGTGTGACGCTAATGCTGAGGCTAATGGATGAATCACAGCCTAAGATTTCAAAGATGACGGACAAAATTCGTGAAAAAACTTTTACAAAAACATTAAAAAAACGTTTCCTACGAAAAGGTTGTATTTTTTTCTCGTAGAATACGATCCCGCAATAAAAAAAATTATTGGGGGTTTCATTTGAAAAATCAAAGTTTATCTTCGTTTGACCTTGAAAATTGACCCCCCAAGATCATTTTTCAAGGTCAGCAGCATAATCCCCCTCCGAACCCTACAATTTTTATCTGAAACATTTTTTGTCATGTTGCTCAGGTTTCGAAATATTTGGGGTGGCAATTTAAAATGGGACACCCTGTATGTATTCTAACATTTGTGTATACTATAATAATGTATTTTATCCTAAAAATGTTATATACGACTTATACTTTGTCAATTAGTCGTGTAAGTATATTTTTATTACCAAGTTATGAAAACCAAAATTTACTTAATTTGAGTTTTCGCGCGAACAAGTGAAGATATTAACACGCGGTTAAGCGGATAATGAAGGTCATTCATATGGCTACGTATGCTATTTGGCCCCTTTTTGTAAGCGCACAAGAAAGCTGTCAAAAAAATAATTATTCTTGAAAAACTATTTTTTTTCACGTTTTTCTGCTGTCTACACCAATTTTTTGGAGTTCCATGACCTGTAAAAAATCTGGAAAAAATGCCGTTTTCTAGTTTTGGGTGTAATAAAATTAAATCAATTAAATCCGATAACACAACTGACCGGAAAAAATACAAACAATTTTAAAGTGAAATAATTTAAAAAAACACGATTTTTACCACATTTTTGGTACAAGTCGAATATGACAGTTAATAAGCATGCAAATCTCATTTTTTTAAAATTCAAAACAAGGTTTCTACACTTGCAACTCAAATCGCGAGGGGGCCGCCACACCCATCTTATCCCGCTACCCCATTTGAGTTTATTATTTTCGAATGTACAACTTTTTACGTATTCGCGTTAGATCAAAATTGTAAACGTAAATGAAGTTTTTTTTTTAAGAATTTTTATGCACAGCTCTTTTTTCTATAATCGATAATAAAAAGTTAAGTATTTTGATTTTTGTCGTTTTGGATTTGAATTCTAATTTTGGACTCTTTACATCAGACATGGATAAATTTGATGGACCTCGACGAGATCTAATTTAGCATATAAATGATTCAAATCCCTGGGATGTTTTTTGTGTAAAAAAATATCAAGTACGTTTTTTAGGGATCAAACGGTTGGTAAATTTTTTACGTTTTTTGATCAACTTCCTGAAACTTCCATTTTTAAATGCATACTGTGTGGATTTTATCATGCTGATTACACCCCAGTTTTCCGTTCCCTTTCAGCGTTAACATTTTTCAAACCAGATTCGAGTTTGTCATTTTCGAATGTACAACTTTTTAGGTATTCGCATTAGATCAAAATTATAAACGTGGATGACTTTGTCTAGCTCTTCTGAAGAATTTTCATACAGCTCTTTTTTGTCTATGATCGATAATAAAAAAGTTAAGTATTTAGATTTTTGGCGTTTTGGATTTGAATTTTGCGGCCTGTTACTGGTCTAATTTTAGACTTTTAAGATCAAAAGTGGATGGATCTCAAGGAGATCTTTAATTTAACTTATAATTTATTCAAATCCGTGGACTAGTTTTTGTATATTTGTAGAGTTGCCATTTTGTTGATAGCAGTGATTATCAATTTTTGAGGAAGGATTTCAGAAACAGGTTTATTTTGAGAGTATTTTGAAGTTTTGAAACTAATTCTGGTTGAAATTATTTTTTGTAATTTTTCAAATCGCCGCGTGCAGTTTTCTTTACTTCAGTTCAAATTTGTGGCGTTGTCGTTTTGATTTCAACTAGAATGCGTCAGTTATTTTTAAATATGTCTAAAATGCAATATTCGTTAGTGGATTAACAAAAAATAGAAATATTCCTCTGGTGATTAATTTTTCAGAATTTTTTTAACCGGGAGATGCACATTAGATGCCCCAAATTTAAGTTTCGAGTGTCGCCATTTTGATTTCAGCTGAGGGATGAAAACCATTTTGCAGGATGTCAAAAATATATTATTTTTTGTTGTTCATTTTAGTAATCTCTATAGTTATTATAAATAAAAATTTGATGTAACTATTATCGTTCCATAATTACAAACCAAAATAAAATATATATATATATTTTTTTCTCGTATAACAACGATTTTATGAAACAAATGTTCAAACAAGAGATGTTTAGTTCTTTGTTATCTTCAATATTCATTTCAATGTTTTTGTAATATTGCCCATATTTTAAAAATTATTGGAAAAAAGAAACAAAAAATGGTGATGTGCTGTCTCCGACTTGATGGTATCATTCATATTTATGCTTTCATGGTTTATTTTCAATTTTAATCATATTTTAAATGTACATCGAGCGTTTTGTAAACTCGGACGAAACTGACATTTAAAACGTCAAAATTATAAAAGATGGAAAAATTATACTTCAAATTCAAAAACTCAGTTTACTCAAAAACTAAAGCCATTACGAAAAAAACGTATTCTTTATAATTTGTTCATTTTGGCAATCTCTACAATATTATTAAGATAAATTTGCTGTATCTATTATCGTTTCATATTTATAAACTAAAAATGAAAAATAGATAATAAATTTTTTTCTCGAATAAAAATGATTTTATGAAAAATATTTTCAAACAAAAGATTTTTATTTCTTAGGTTACTTCAATATTAATATGAATGTATTCGTAATATTCTTCATATTTAAAGAAAATATTGGTAAAAACAAACCCACTTCCATATTACGAATGTATTCGTAATATTCTTCATATTTAAAGAAAATATTGGTAAAAACAAACCCACTTCCAGCGTACGGAATTTTACCAAAAACTTTTCAGTTCTTCGGATTGTAAATAAGACTTATGTTCAAAGTTTCATGTTAATTTCTGTATCAGTTTTTGAGATACAGAGCGCAAAGAGAGACAAACAGACACACACATACAGACACAAAATTTGTTTTTCCAGAAATTGTTGAATTGTTGGATGCCATCCAGGGACCCCAAAACGGATATTTCGTAAAAAAAAAACGTTTTCACGATCACAATACTTTCTCGTACTTCATAACGGAGAAAGTAAGAATTTACAGAAATTGTTGAAATCGCCTCAGGGGACCTCAAAACGGATATTTCCGTTAAATAAAATTATGAAAACTTTTTCACGATCACAATGCTTTCTCGTACTTCGTAACGGAGAAAGTAAAAATATATATCTCAACGGTCTTCACGGTTTCTGGATAGATTTTATTAGTTAAATATACTTTCAGAAAGGCACTGCATAAATAAAATTAAAAATTCCCAGCACTTGTCTGGTGAATGCGCCGGGAAAATCCGTGGCTGGAAGCTTCTCATCAGTAATTATTTCATCATTAAAGTGCATAAGAGTTCTTTTATCATGATCTTTTAAATAAATAAATTTATTTATATCAACATCTGAAGATGGTTGGACAATATGAGTCCAGCCGAACCAATAAAGAACATTAACCAAGCCACATGGAACATAAATAAAACGCACTTCTGGGCCATAACATCCGGATCCCCCGTATTAAAATATGAGCGTCCAAGTTGATGGAGTGATATTGCCCCACCAATAACGCGATTTATTGTTATTACTGATGATGATATATCTCCTCGGGCCACCGACGACGCCCCCGACGTTACATGAGCAATATAGCAACGTCCCGACGCGCTGACGGACGTCATAAACGTCTGCAAAGTTTGCGCCGCGGCCAAGATGTCGCACCCCTTTCGAAATTTGATAAATTCCGGAAGCAGTAAACAGTTTCGCGCGGCGAAAGAGGAAGACGGAGGCCGTAATTAGTTTGTAATAATGGATGTTCGGCGGCGCCGGGGGAGGGGCCGTGAAATTACAGAAGTTACACGAACTTGGGAGAGAGATACTTACGCAGAGTGCAGTGGCGTCCGTTCCAGCCCTGGGAGCAGACACACGTGCCGTTCCTGCACTGGCCGTGCTCCTGGCAACGGGCGTCGCACGGCAACTGTTCGCACCTGGGGCCCGTCCAGCCGGGCTCGCAGCGGCACTTGCCCGAGTCGCAACGCCCGTGGGCGCCACAGTCCAAATTGCATAATGCTAGAAGAAAAAAAAAAGGAAATAATTAGATATTAAATATTATATTCTTTACCGCTGATTGATTTCTCCATGCCTTTATAAGGATGAAAACCCTTTCAATCCAATGTAGACTAATTTAAAAATCAACCAATATAGCACTACCAATAAGGTATGTACAAAAAAAAACGAAGCTATGATCTCTCTTAGTAGTTGTGTAGTAAGCAACCACATGTACGCATCTGCGTAAATGAAGCTGCATACGATAATAATAATGCCCGTTTAAAAACGCGTGAGTCATTGATAACATTTCTGTCAGTGGTGCGTTTTACTAAATTAGGCAAGTAGGTATTCATCACACATGGTCAAAACTGGTATCTTCCATAAGTGATTATAATATCAGTCTCATGTTCATTTTATTACAGTTCCTTCCCAGAACACGGATTCTTTATGATCCACCATTATTTTTGCCCGAAGTAATTTATACCCAGTTTTTCACTTCAATTTAGCAAATTGAAAGGATATAAAACGTTAGGTGCACACGATGTGGTGATATTTCAATCCATCCAATTTAATTTAGCAGAGGTGAGCGAAAGCCCTGTGGGTTTTAAGCCTGTCTGGCGAACTTAACCGATTGGCGAAAGAGATTGATCCTCTTCTTCCACGTACCTTGCGAGCAATCCGGTCCGGTCCAGTGCCTATTGCAGATGCACTTTGCCGCCTCCAGGTCGTAAACGCCGTGATCCGAACAGCTGGGAAGGCACTTGTGCACTTGCTCGTCGATCAGGTGGCACCTGTCGCCCTGCCATCCCGCCTTGCAGTAGCACTGGCCCTGGACGCAGGCACCGTGGTCGGAGCAGGTGGGGTCCTCGCAGTCGTTCTCGTCGCAGGCTTCGCCCTTCCATCCGGGCTTGCACCGGCAGGAGCCCCGGATGCACTGGCCGTGTCCGGAACAGTCGGCGACCCGGCATTCCGTTTCCGGGATGTCGCATTCCGGGCCCTTCCAGCCCTCTTCGCAGTGGCAGAGGCCGCCGCCGTATTGACCGTGGCCGGAACAAAGAACGGGACATATACCTGGAATAGAAAAAAAATTGTTTTTAGTTTATGAATTTATTGTAGTAGTGTAAACTAGGCGTCCTAATAATTCGAAGCTTTGAAAAATCCAAAGAAACGAAGAGAACTTTAAATATCGAAGATTCGAAGTATCAAAGTTTAGAAGTTTTCAAATTTTTCAAAGAACCGAAGTTGTGAAATTTCGAAGTTTTACAATTTTTTAAACCCAAAAGGTTAAATACGCAAGGCAAGAAGCAAGAACCTTGCAAATTAATCGTTTTTTTTAGTTTTGAAATAATAATAATAGAAAAATTAACTTATTCATTTGACAATATTCGCGAAATTCGAAAATTCGAAGCTTAGAATCTTCAAAACTTCGAATCTTCGAACCTCCAAAACTTCAACCTCCGAGGATTTTCTATGAATTTTCAAATCTTCGAAGCTTCGCACCTTCATACAGGGTTTCCCGAGAGTAACGGATAAATTCCATAAAATCGTTGATAAAAATATTCCAAAAATTTGCTCGGATAGGTCGATTTTTATTTTTAAATTGTCAGCTAGAGATGTAATTTTCAACCTTGCACCCTTCTTCAACCCCTAAGCGGTAACAACCCCAACTTTTAAAATTTAAATGCCGACCGGCACAAAAAATTCGCCCAAAAATATGAGGAGGATTTTAAAAATCGCGTCCCCCGAAACTCACCCTTAAAACGGGGGGAGATTAGGGTTAAACCTCATCTCTTATCGGGGCCTTATTCGGTAAAATTTTGTTAGTTTTTGCGCGAAGATTGACGCCCAGATAACCGGACAAGCTTTTAAAACCAGTCCCGTCGTTTCGTTTCACCCCCACCCCCGGGGGTGTTTTTTCAAACACAAATTTTCGATTTTTGCACGTTTCCAAAAAAAAATATCTTCTCCGTAACCGCTGGAGCTGGACGATCCCGGTATGTCTTAAAATAATCCTAAAGAAAATATCTAAAATTGATCGAGCCACTTTTTTGAATTTTTGACAAGTTTCCGAGATATGATTTTTTTAAAACCGGGTAAAAAAAATAATTTATTTTCTTCTTTTAAGGACGTATTTTTTTCTTTTCAAGTAGAAAAGCTGAAACCTTCAGGGATGGCAGAAGGGATAACTGGCTTTTATTGGGATTTTTTTCAAAATTTTTGGAACCACCCCTACGCGCCACCGACACCACCAACCCAGGGGGTGGTTAGGTTTTCTTCTTTTAAGGACGTATTTTTCTCTTTTCAAGTCGAAAAACTAAAACTTTCAGGGATGACAGAGGCGATGACTAGATTTCATTGGGAATTTTTTCAAAATTTTTTGAACCATCCCAACTTGCCATTTGCACGCTCTGGTTTTGGTTTTCTTCTTTTAACGACGTATTTTTTCTTTTAAAGTTGAAAAGCTGAAATTTTCAGGGATGGCAGAAGATATTTTTTCAAAAATTTTGGAACCACCCCTACACTTCATTTGCACTCTCTGGGTTCGGTTTTCATCTTTTAAGGACGTATTTCTTTCCTTTCAGGGATGACAGAAGGGATGACTGGCTTTCATTGAGAATTTTTTCAACAATTTTGGAACCACCCCTATGCGCCATTTGCACCCTCTGGGTTCGTTTATCTTCTTTTAAAGACGTGTTTTTTTCTTTTAAAGTCGAAAAGCTGAAATTTTCGGGGATGGCAGCAGAAACTTTTCCAAAATTTTTGGAACCATCCCTATTCTCCATTTGCACCCCCTGGATTCGTTTTTCTTCTTTTAGGGACGATTATTTTTCTTTTAAGTCGGAAAACTGAAACTTTCAGGGATTCAGGGATGGCAGAAGATATTTTGTCAACATTTTTTGAACTACCCCTACGCTCCATTTGCACCCCTAATACGTTTTTCTTTTTTCAAGGACGGATTTTTTTTCTTTTAAAGTCGAAAAGCTGAAACTTTCAGGGATGACAGAAGCGATAACTGGCTTTCATTGCGAATTTTTTCAAAATTTTTGGAACCACCCCTACGCGCCATTTGCACCCCCTGGGTTCGTTTTTCTTTTAAAGACGGATTTTTTTTTCTTTTAAAGTCGAAAAATTATATTTTCAGGGATGGCAGAAGATATTTTTTCAAATTTTTTGAAACTACCCTTACGCACCATTTGCACAACTCGGGTTTGTTTTTTTTTCTTTTAAGGACGAATTTCTTTCTTTTAAAGTCGAAAAGCTGAAACTTTCAGGGATGGCAGAAGACATTTTTTCAAAAATTTTGGAACTACCCCTACGTGCCATTTGCATCCCCTGGGTTCGTTTTCCTTCTTTTAATGACATTTTTCTTTTCAAATCGGAAAGCCGAAATTTTCAGGGATCGCAGAGGCTTTAAAAAGAATAAAAGAAATAAAAATAAAAATAAAAAATTAAAAATTAAAAATTAAAAATTAAAAATTAAAAATAAAATATAAAAAATAAAAAATAAAAAATAAAAAATAAAAAATAAAAAATAAAAAATAAAAAATAAAAAATAAAAAATAAAAAATAAAAAATAAAAAATAAAAAATAAAAAATAAAAAATAAAAAATAAAAAATAAAAAATAAAAAATAAAAAATAAAAAATAAAAAATAAAAAATAAAAAATAAAAAATAAAAAATAAAAAATTAAAATGAAAAATGAAATATAAAAAATGAAAATTGAAAATGGAAAATTGAAAATCGAAAAATGAAAATGAAAAATGAAAAATTAAAAATTAAAAATGAAAAATGAAGCGGATTCACTACTTTTTTTGCTTAATTCATTATAATAGTTGCTATTACACACGCTGTGGCGTCGCCCGTTACCAACTTAATCGCTTAATTTTAATGGGCCCCGCACGGACGACGGTGCAGCGTAGCGGTGCCGTCGTCCGTCACCCATTTAATCGCTTAATTTTGATGGGCCTCGCTGGACGACGGCGCAGCGCAGCGGAGCCGTTATTGGTCACCCGTTACTTTTCTTACATTTTTACATTTCACATAAAGAACAAAATTTCACATACATTAAACTTAAGCCTAGAAAAAAACTAGTTTAATGCTAAAAATAATAACAAAAGTTTTTGAAAATCGGATAATAAAAAAGATATTTACCAAAATTTTTCCAAATAAAATAGCCAATATCTAGAGTCGTAACAACGCCAACTTTTATATGAATACATTTTCGAATATATTTCCTGATTTTGAAAAACTTTTTCTTGTGTATTCAACATAAAACAACCTATCAAATGAGGTATCAGAAAAGATACTTTTCCATCTGAAATTATAAAGTTGGGGTTGCTAGCGCTCAAGGGTTGAGTGCAGAATTGAGAATCACATCACTAGATGACAATTTAAAAATAAAAATCGTCCGAGCAATTTTTTGAAATATTTCTATCAACGATTTTATTGAATTTATCCGTTACTTTCGGGAAACCCTGTATAACCATGATATAAATTAACTTATTAATTTGTCAATATTCGCTTAGAAAATTGGAATCTTCGAATCTTGAAATCTTCAAAACCTCGAATTTTCGAAACTTCAACCTTCGAGGATTTTCTATGAATCTTCAAACTTGGAAATATTCGAAGAAAAAATCCAGCCCTAGTGTTAGCACATCCGCCGCAAAATTTATTGCTAAAAATAGTGTAAATTATGCAGGGGCGGCTCGTTATGTAGAGCCAAGGAGCCATGGCACGGCCACTAATTTCACGCTCGGCAAGAATTTTTTTATTAATTCTAAAAACCCTGATTCGTCATTTTAAATGTTAAAATAATGTCTGCGAAAGTTTAATGAGAAGAGACAAAGAAAACTCTGGTTTCAAAATGAAAAATGTAGACACAATATCATTCAGGTTAAAAATTCATACCATGGGACCAAAAATAAAACATTCGAGCCTAAAAATAAAAAATACGGACCAGCAAATTGAAAATTTAGGCCAAAATAAAGAATATTTCGACTGAATGATTACAAGACCAAAAAAATAGTCAAAAATCGAAAAAAACAGGCCAAAGATCTTAAATATGAGCCAAAAAATCAAAAATCCCGGTCTGGAAATAAAAAATGGTGACCAAAAAATTGAAAATTCAAGTAAAAGAAAAACAATTGTTCTTGTATATTTTTATATTAATAGAATTAATATATTTTTCCATAATTTCGCGCCCTGTTCAAAAAATTGTATCACACAATTTGATCAAGGTGTGTGTCCAGCTTTTTCCAAAATCTTCATGTCGAATGAATTTTGAGTTTTTTAGGAAAGCTTCAAATCGATTTTTATATTAATTTCAAGCCACCAAAATTATAACAATTTTTTGCGATTTTTCGCAGTGATTGCAAAAAATTATGACAAAATATGGTGATGGTGTATAAGCAGTTTTCTGCATAATAATAATCTCAAATTAATTTTGAGTAATTTCGGAAAATTTTAAGTTTTTGTTTGACAATTGTTTTTGTATATTCTTGAGAGCATTCAAATGATTAATAATTTTTCATAAGTTCGCATGCTGTTCAAGTAAAAAATAGGTTTTGATATTTATCCAGATTTTCCCAAAATCATAATTTCGAATCAATTTTGAGTCATTTTGGAAGGTTTTAAATCATTGGCAGTTGTTTTTATATTTATTTCAAGCCACCAAAATTATAACAATCTTTTTCCGATTATTTGCACTAATTACAAGAAATTATCATAAAATCTGGTGATGGTGTGTAAGTATTTGTTTACGTAATAATAATCTCTAATGATTTTTGAGTAATTTTAGAAAATTTTGAGTCCACAACAATTGTTTTTGTATTTTTTTGAAAGCATCAAAATTATTACAGTTTTCATAATTTCACGCGCTGTTCGATAGAAGTATCACAAAATTTGGTTCAGGCGTGTATCCAGATTTTCCCAAAATCGTAATTTCGAATGATTTTTGAGTAATTTTGGAAAGTTTCGAATTGATGGAAATTGTCTTTATATTTATTTAAAGCCACCAAAATTATAACAATTTTTCACGATTTTTCGTGATAACTGATTACATAAAATCTGCTGATTTTTCACATAATAATAATTTCGAATAATTTCTAAGTAATTTTAGAAAATTTTAAGTCGACATCAATTGTTTTTATATTTGTTTGAGAGCATTAAAATAATTTCAATTTTCTATAATTTCGTGCGCTGTTCAAATAAAAGTACACAAAATTTGGTTTTGGTGTGTATCCAGATTATTCCGAAATCATAATTTCGAATGTATTTTTGATGTATTTTAGAAAGTTTCAAATCGATGGCAATTATTTTTGTATTTATTTGAAACCATTAAAATTACTACAATTTTTCATAGTTTCGCGCGCTATTGAAATAAAATGTATGTAAAATTTGACGTTGGTATGGATCTACCTTTTCAGGAAAACATAATCTCGATTGAATTTTGAGTAATTTTGGAAATAGAACCATAACCACATTTATCAGGGAAGGGATCTCATCTGCTTTAGACAAGTGTAAAATAAGTGACAGAAATGCCGCGCATCTTCTAATAATTCGTTTTGAATTCGTATTAACATCCTCTGTCGATACAGTATATCATTTAACCATTAGGGTGGACCGTTTAATATTAGGGGGGCTAAAATGAAAAAAAAAGGAAAAAAAAAGATTTTAGTATATGCTATAACCACTCTACTGCATATACCATCTTTTAGCAGCAAGCAAAAGCTAACATTTAATATCCCTGCTCATCAAACCAATTATGGACTAAAATCTCCATTGAACATTATTTGTCGTAATTTTAATAAACTGTCACACGAATGAGATATCTTTTGTGACTCTTTAAATTTAATTTGTTCTCACCTTGAGGAACAATCATAAGATATTTTGTAGACTACGGTAATCTTAGTATTGTATTTATATTTGTAATTGTATTGTATTATTGTATGTTGTCTTGTAATTGGGACGTGTTTCCTGTTTGGCAATACATGTCTATTATTGTTATTAAAAAAATTCTAAAAATATCATCCCACGCGGAATTACATTTTTTTTAATTCTGAACTCGAATTTGAGTAAGTGAAATGTGCACCTCGTGATTAAAAAAAAATATGTAAATTTGTATCATTTTTTTTAATTATACACCAAAAATGATAAATTTTCATTTTTAAATTGGTTCTTCGATAATCAAGGAATTTATGAAAAACTAACAAAACATATCGTTATCTTCAATATTTTTTTAAAAGTTTTTCTAATATTTTTCATATTAAAAAAAATGTCGGGAAAAAAAACCCTCTTTCGGGTTTTTAAACTTATTAGCTCCCCCGACAGCTGACGAAAAACAATTGCTCGTGATATATCTCAGAAAAATGTGCTTACCTTTTGAACTGTTTTCATTTACCTAATCGTGTGAGCCACAAAATTTTGTTTCAGAGTTGGCCGTGAGATAAATGAGGTAAGTGGCATATTATTACGTCATGAGATTAGAATAGTTCAATTGAATTAGATTTAAAAAAATGAATTAAACTCAGACATGACTGCTATGTTTCTCTCTTTCAGGCATGGCCAACTCAGCAACAAAATTCTGTGGCTCACACCTTATAAATGCGTTATATTAATTAGACATCGACAGCATCACCGTTCATCTTAATTTACATGAGAAATGTGGCAGTGGCGTAAATTGCACTATGATTATTGTATTGTTAATCAGCATCGTTCTCGAAAATTGATCAGACAATTTCGAAGAGGAAGTAATGGTTATTACAGGCTATTTGCATTACATATTAGCCTCAAAACAAAGCAGAAACTGATTATTTGTGGTTGTGAAAAAGCATTTACAGAAAGATTGGAGTATTTCTTTATATCGGTAAAGGAACAATTTCACACAAGGAGATAATACCTAGTAGTCCGAGCCAACCGAGTGGGTGTATCATTGCGATATTAAGGTGGGATTGCGGTGGCCGAGTTAATGTTATTGGAAGAAAAGCCTTCGGATATAAAAGTAAATACACTCACTCTTAGAGCAGTCGATCCCCTGAAAGCCGTCTATGCAATCGCACTTTCCCAGGTAGCAGGATCCCCGACCCGAGCAGTCGTTCGGACAAGTCGTGCTGACGCCCTCCGCTTCGGATATGACCAGGGAAACGCTGTGCGGCTGTAGCTCATCGTTATAAACAGAAAGAAACCACCGACCGGTGTCCAAATATTGCAGCAAACTAACATTCACCAACATCGACTCGATTTCGGCATCGCGTTTCGAGATAACGTGCTCGTCCAGCTGCAAGCCCAGGTCCAGCGTTGGATGGGGCAGATCGGTGGCGCCGTCCTCGTTGTAATCAATTTTGATGCTGTGCGGAACGTAAAACGGCCCCCTGGGTTCGGAATCCGCCAGGATCTTCTTGGTCCCTTCGTACGAGCTGGAGATGCTGTCCAATACGTCTGTCTTATGAAAATTTCTACCGGTGTACGTAAACTTAAAATCCTTCCTGCTATAAATATCCGGATCATCGTCATCATCTTCCTCAGAATTAGTATCACGCTTTCGTAATCTGTGATCCACCCGCCCACCTTTGACGAACTCAACGAAATCATACTGGGTGACGCTCGGCGCGACGTTTCTCCGTCCGAACACGGCGAAATTCGCCCCCCACGGAAGGGTGAAGTTGAACCGGATGAACGCCGGCTGCTTGTTCCGGAATTCCGAGTTCCAAAATTGGTACGGTGGTATCGTCGCCGTGTGCAGTGTGTTCAGTTCGCGGAGCTCGAGTAGTGGCGGCCACTGGGGTTGGGATTGACTCTGCTGCTGGGGTTGCTGAAGGGATACATGCGTCGTCACGCTCGAGTGTTCCGCTGTACTCGTCGGCAGTGATTCTGGAATTAAATTTAAAAAAATTCCAGAGTTATTATTAAAGGAGGTGAAGCGATTCTTACATTACAAGAATAAAGAGTTGAAACGTGCTCGGTATGCAATGAATATAGAAAAGTCTGGATGTAACCCATTATTCCTCTCGATTTGATTGAAATGCAAGTTTGTGAGAATGCATTTTCTAAAAATATAGTTCGGGCGAATTCCTGACTGTCAGAGTTCATCGAAGCTGTATTCAATTTTATCAGATGGATACGTGGAATTCTTGACGAAGTTATATCAATTTATTTCTAAAATAAAATGCATATTCAACCTACAAAAATTAAGACTAAAAACTTATCGAGATTTTGCATTGTTCATAAATTCAGGCCAGCTTTCGTATTTATTTAATGCTTTGCAACAAGTGAGGGTTTTTAATTTTAATTTAAACACATATTTTTCATGACTATACTATTATTACTAAAATGATTGTTGCAACCGTTACTCTGCAGTTGTGAATGTTTGGGTAATTTAAAATAAAACAACTTGCGACGTTTTAAATAATCATTAATAGTGGTAAATTTTTAATTTCAAATTATTTATAGTTTTTTTTAGAATATGAAAAATAGTTGTGTAAAAACTTTTTAAAAACGTTTTAAATCTGTACTTTTTTCAAATTTTGAAGAATAAATTTGAGCGCTGACAATAGCCTTTCTTAGATTTATTGATGAATATTAGGAAAACAAGGAGATAAACGTGCCTGTCTTTTTTTGAGAAATTAAAGCTTAATCTTTTCTTAGTAATTTTTATCTTGTTTTTGAGATTTTTAAAAATCATCAATTTTCGATTTTTGAGTCCCAAAAGTTGCCATTATTGGGGCTTGATGATAATTATTGAGAAAATTATGTGATTGACGAGCTTGAATTCTTGTAGAATATGTCTAAATAAGTTTGTAAAATTAGAAATGCGCAATTATTTCAGATTTAAAAAAGTGGCTTTCTTCAAATTGATGGTATGAGATGTTTTGCGTACGTATCAATTTTTTTTTTTTTAAGTGTGATTTTGAGAAAAAAAAACATTTTTTATAAATTGTTTTTTAAAGGATTATCAAATAGTGGTGTTATTAAGTTCCACCTTCTATTACTAAGTACTAAGATAGGATGATAAGTATGAGTACTCAAACGAGAACTGCAAACGTTATGAACTTTAGTAATATTTAATTAATTAATATTTATTTTGGCAATATTAGTTACTTTAGATAATTTATTTGTAACAAAAATAGTTCTAGATTATTGATATAACAGTGATTCCACAGGTATTTCGCTCTACAATATTGAGTTTTAGAATATGACACTTTTTTGAACACTTATACAGGGTGGAAACTTACTGATGTGAAGATAGCCACGGATTTTTCAGCCACGTATTTCCGGGCGCATCCACCACCGAATAAAAATTTCGTCAATATCAATGATTTATGATAAATAAAACGCTGAGAATGTAATTAACATAAGCCTATAGATGTACAGTCAATCCACAATTTCAAATATTTTTTCTCGAGTCTTTTTAAAATAACAAGAATTCAAAGTCCAAAATGGCATTGTTTGGACGCGTTTCAAATTGAATATTTTAACAACAACGTGTGAATAAGAGTCTACTTAAATGATTTAAACGATGAAATTTTGAGTAAAAATAACTTTTTCATGATTTTTTATTCTCGGGCGTGTTTTTGAGATTCTGTTACTGAATAAACTATAACACACATTCCTGAGACTATTACTAGCCCATTTATTAAAAAAAACGATTTTTTTTTTAATTATGAGAAAGACCCCTTAATCCAATAAATTCCACTGATATATTACTGTAATTTATGCACTGGCTAAATATTGGTATTAAAAATTTAATTGTAAATGCGTCAAAAAGTGCCATTTTTGCCTTTGAAAGTTTGCCATATTACATACCGGGTGACCCAGGGATCTGTAGAAGCCCCATAACTTATTTGCTATTTGAGATAACGACTTCTAGTTTTCCTAAACTGGTACCGACACTTATTCTACATATTTTAAAAATATGTATGTTTTTGTACAGGGTGTCCCAATATACATAACAGACCAAAGTTATGTTTTTTTAAATGGAACACCCTATATTTTATACTTTATTTTCAACCCTCTTGAGAAGCTGATAAAAATAGTATAAGATAGTATGGGTCTATTATGGACGATTGGTTAGTTATGGGCAAATTTGTGGCAAAAAACAAGGACACATTGAAAAAGTTGCAGAAGCGCTCCTAGCAATGCTAGCGTCGTTTTTTATACACTAAAGAATTTTCCACATCATGAAAAATAATACAAATCGGCTTTGGTTCTTTTTTATTCATACTGCTATACAGGGTGTCAACATACGCAAAATAATGGATAACTATTTTTTTTTAATATCACCCTATATATCTTGCCACCAATGCATGGAATTATTAATAAGCTTTCCAATGATGTACAGTTTGTATAATGAAATTTTAAGGATTCTTAAGATTTATCCATAAAAACATTTTTCTTTTGTTACCTCCTGCTAATTTTTGGATTTTTAGCCAAAACTATGCATCTTCTGAAAAAATAATAAAAGACCAAAGTTGTAGAGCGGAAAATTTTTGATCGATATAGGTCTTACGACTTTTCCAATAATGCGTGCATTGCCCGCCAGGGTGCGCAAAATCGTGACCGTACATGCATTTTAGCGTATTTCTCAAATTTTTTGTTAATTAATTGCACTATAATTTATTTTTCACGTCGTCTAGCAGAAAAACGGGTAATTATAGAATTATTTAAATGATCTACATCGATTGAAAATATTCCGCTCTACAATTCTTAAAAGAAGCAATTTTTGCCCGAAATGCAGTTTTCGCTAAAAATGCAAAAAAGCAAAAAACGCAAAAATTGATATATACATTTTCAATTTGCATTTTAAGGGAAAACTATACATTTTTGGCAAAAATTGCTTCTATTAAGAGTTGTAGAGCGGAACATTTTAAATCGATATGGGCCATTTTAATTTCCCTATAATTTCCCGTTTTTCCGCTAGAGGGTGCGGAAAATAAAGTATAGTGCAATTATTAATAAAAAATTTGAAAAGAAAACGCTAATATGCATATACGGTCACGATTTTGCGTGCTCTGGCGGGCAATGCACGCATTATCTTAAAAGTTGAAAGACCTATTTCGATCGGAAATTTTTTGCTCTACAACTGTGGTCTCCTATAATTTTTCCTGAAAATGCATTGTTTTGGCTGAAAATCCAAATATCAGCAGAAGGTGACAAAACAAATATGTTTTTATTGATAAATCTGAAGAATCCTTAATATTTTGTTATACAAACTGTATATCATTGGAAAGCTTATTAAAAATGCCATAGATTGGTGGCAACTTATATAGGGTGTTCCATTTGAAAAAAAATAGTTATCTATTGTTTTGCGTATGTTGACACCCTGTATGGCACTATGAATAAAAGAGAACCAAAGCCGATGTGTATTATTCTTTATGATGTGGGAAATTTTCTAGTGTATAAATAATGATGCTATCTTTGCTAGGAACGCTTCTGCAATGTTTTCAATGTGTACATGTTTTTGCCACAAGTTTGCCCATAACTAACCAACCGTCCCTAATAGACCCATACTATCTTATATTATTTTTATCAGCTTCTCAAGAGGGTTGAAAGAAAATAAAGTATAAAATATAGGGTGTGCCATTTAAAAAAACATAACTTTGTTCTGTAGACTCTTATCTACACGTTGTTGTTAAAAAAATGAATTTGAAATGCGTCAAACAGTGCCATTTTGGCCTTTGAAAGTTTGCCATATTATATATATGGTTCGGGTGGACCTCCGAAAAAAAATTCATAAAAAAGTTATAAACAATTTTATCAAAAATTTCTTAATTTAAGTCGTTTAAGTAGACTCTTATCTACACGTTGTTGTTAAAAAATTAAATTTGACACTCGTCGAACAGTGCCATATTGGACTTTGAATTGTCATTTTAAAAAGGGAGTTCGCGTGGACTCGAGAAAAAATAATTGAAATTGTGGATTGACTGTACATCTATAGGCTTATGTTAATTACATTCTTAGCGTTTGATTTATCATAAATCATTAAAATTGAAGAAAAAAAAATCAATAGTGGCGGCGCCGGGAAATCCGTGGCTGAAAAATCCGTTGCTATCTTCACATCGGTTGGACACTTTAACTGGAACAAATTCGGTATTTATGAAATGAGAAGTTACAGAAAAAAATCCTAGGACACATCAATTTTTATTTTTTATTGCGCACTTTTTAGCCCCTTTAAAAATAGTATGACGTCACTAGCCTTTCAGGTATGACGTCATAGAAATTTATTTTATATGGTAACCATTTTTTTTAATTTTACTAAATTTGTCGCCCTTTTTATTCTCTTTTCGACGTGTAAAAATATTTTGTTTTTTTTTTATTCAAGAAATTGAAAAAAATATAAAGAGAGACAATACATTTATTGAGACACTTTTACAAATGACCTCAACAGGCAATTGACCAGAGGTCTTTTAGCCTTGAAACCTGAAAAAATATATTTTTTTAAATAAACTTATTTAATGTATCAAATGTTCAAAATGAGAAATGAGCACCGTTTCTCTCTTGACAATAAGCCAATCGGCGATAAAACCCATCCTTTACATTTTGAAACACTTCTGGTGGAATTTGAACATTTGATACATTAAATAAGTTTTTAAAAAAATTCAATTTCTGAAATAAAAAAACAAAATATTTTTACACAGTCGTAAAGAGAATAAAAAGGGCTACAAATTTAGTGAAATAAAAAAATGATTTCCATTAAAAAAAAATTCTATAACGTCATACGTGAAAGACAAGTGACGTCATTTTATTTTTAAAGAGGCTAAAAAGTGCGCAATAAAAAACAAAAATCGACGTGTCCGGGGTCTTCTTATTTCATAAATACGGAATTTATTCCAGTTAAAGTTTCCACCCTGTATATCGTGGGCAGTGATATAAATTCAAAAACTAAACAACTATAATTATTTAAATAGCACATAAATAAAAAAAATTAAACTGCAATTATGAAATTTAATAAATTACCTTCTGTGGGCAGTTGTGTAGAAACGGAACCCTGCGTCATCTGGTCGTGTGTTACATCCTTAACATCCTGCACCAGGATGCAATTTGAGGAATCCATGTTCGGCTTCATCGAACTGACAGCTGAAACAGATAATTCCACGTTAGCTCAGACTATTAGGACCAGACATATAAATTGAAAATTTTGTGGCTTAGTGGTTCACACCTCAACTATCCAGGAATTATGTAGTGTTTTGAAAGAAACAATGAATATTGAAGACATCGACGAGAAATTAACCATGAATTTTCTGCCACGGATTTTACCAGCGCATCCACCAAAATGGCACCACGAATTTTTAATTTTCTTTATGCAGTGCAGTATTTAAGAAATACAAACTGTCAAAAGCCTGAAAATGTTAAGATACATTTTTTTTTAATATTTAAATGGGCGCTACTTTTTTAAAAATTATTTATGTAGTACCTTTTTGGAAGTATATAGGGGGTCACTTCCTCAAAAATGAACAAAATAATCGTTTTTTTTTTATCGTCGATGAGCCGACACTCAATTCTGCGTATAAAAAATTGTATTTTTCATTTTTCCGATTAGTACAAGTAATCGAAATTTGTAAGCAAATTGGGGGAGGCGAGCTCTTGTATGGACTATTTTTAAGTTTTTTGACTCTTCTGAAAAATTTACTCTTTTAAGTTTAGGTACACTTTTCCTCAAAACTATAAAAACCATCAACACGATTTTTGTTTTGTATTAAAGGTGGCATCGGTACCTACCAGTATGTCTGAGAATATTTCCATATGTTGAGTGGCGGATTTAAAAAAAATAAAAAGAACTCGAAAAATGTTCCTGTTTTTTCTCCGTGTCATAATTCTGAATCCAATAAATATATTTTTAATTCCTCAGCCATAAATGCTTATTTTGGAGGTAAGAACATGCGTGCAAAATGAGTCACTTCCTCAGAAGTTTTGCATTAGAAAAACGTGATTTTTAGGTACATTTTTCTAGAAAACTACTGGATCGATTTTTCTGAAATTTTGCACACATGTTCTTACCTCCAAGATAAGCATTTAAATAAAAACTGTAAAAAACATTAAAAATGCTAAGAACATTTTTAGCGCCCTTTACAATGCCAACGATGGATCAATGATATGTTCGATAAAAAAAAAATCTTAAAATTTTTACGGTTTTTAAAATTTTGTATTTGTTAAATATACTTCATTAATAAAAAAAAATAGCGCCGTTCTTGACTTTTTAAGTGCCATCAATGGATCTATGAGCTGCTTGATATTTCAAAAATATGTATTTCAGGTTTTTTTTGGACAGTTTGTATTGTACTCCCAGAAAGTCACTGCATAAATAAAACACAAAATTTGTAACGTGCCGGCATGCGCCGGGAAAATCCGTGCCTGGAAATTCTTCTCTAACTTCTCGTCGGCTAAAAATCTCTTCTAAGCGGGTATCACCAAACAGAAGCAAGTTTCTCTTTCTAAATTAAAACAACTGTATATTTTTAATTACCGATAACTTAACTATCTAAACATATAGAATTAAAATCTTTACAGAATGTAATGATAATTTAACTGTCAATCAACAGATTTTTCCCAAATTTAGGTAGTAGTTAGCGTTATTAAGTTACAAATTTTGGGGAAAATTCGCAGAAATGAGGGTTAACTTCCAAACCCTGTAAGTTAGTACTTTTTTAATCTTTTAAGGTTCTTAAATTTCCACGTGAAATTTTAGTTAAAAATTACTTATGCATACATTTCTCAATCAAAATAATAGCAAGGCCATATGGGAAGAACCCAATACCAGTTTAGTGCCGTATCTCAGATTTTAGTGCTCCACCCTTAAGGGTAAAAATCGCTACATAACTACCGTAACGTTAAGTTAGCAAAGAGTCATCAGCAAATCCAGCAATTGCTTTATCACATAGTTAAGGGCTAATTAATTAATTATTCCTGAATTGAGTACTCCACCCCTAATCCAGAAGAAAGATATTTTCTTCACCTTCTATTTCGTGCCTTAAAGACGAACAAAGAGAACTCAACGAAACTATACAGTAATTTAGGCAACACCATCATGTGGAAGAGAATAATAGGTCTGAGTGGAAGAACACATTGTGAACTCCGCCTGCAAATCCTGTGTCCTAAATTTATTGGGTGATTAACTTTAATTATATATTGTTTTGCACATATTATAGTAACAGGATATGTAAAGTTAATAAATAAATAATTAAGTAACAAATTCCCGATTTTAGCGTGAAAAACCAATGTTCTACACCCTGTACATCATATTTGGAAAACGGATGAGCAGAACGAAATTTCGCAGTAATTTAGGACGTAGCATGTACAGAGTGGCGCACATAAAACCAACCGGAAACAGTTAAACCAGTCTAGTTGCCGCGCATACCTAGTAGTGTCTACATAGCGCGCCGGTACGTTGTAACTGTATTCAAATGATTATCAGTAATTACTAGCGTGTAGATCTTCGTCATGCCTTACTCCGTTGAACAACGTGCGTTCATTGTTGAAGTCCGTTAAAGTTTTTCCTTACAGTTTTCATGAAAAGTTTCCTGATGCTGGGCCTGTTTCCAGCAAGATGGGGCAACTTGCGATACGTCGGATCTGTCAGTGACTCGTATACATACCGATTACAGAAGTAAGCACCATTAGCAAGGATTTGTGGCCGCTTTACTCTCGATTTGTCACCATGCGACTATTTCCTGCGGGATTTCTAAAAGCAAGTCTACCACAACAATCCCAGAACATTGACGAATTGAAAAATAACATAAGTGAAGAGATTTCTAGCATCCCTCAATGTGTATCGATATCTGTTTTCAATAACATGCGACGACGCGGACAACTTTGCTTGAATATTGGCGGAGAATATTTCGAACACAGACATTAAATTCGCGTCTGTTAATTGGATATTAATATATAAATATTAAAATAATGTAATAACGTAACGTACGTATGTGGATTTCGTTTATTGATATTCCTTTCGAGGGCCGGTTTTATGGCGCCACTCTGCAATATTACATTAATTTTCGTTGATCGGTCATGTTCAAAATATAAAGTCTTTTTATCTAAGTTAGGAATAGAGCACTAAAAACTAATAAAGCGCAGGCTAAGCCCTACATTACTGTTTAGTTTCGATAAGTTCTGCTCGTTCATATTCGAGCTATGAAGTACAGGGCATTGAAAATATACGAGGGTTATCCGTAAAATAATGTTCCCAATGATTTTTCACACTGAAAAACATTGTTGGAAAGCTTCAAGTTTCCCCTATTTTTCGACATAATCGCGGTTAAGATCATTGCATTTTTGCATGCGGTGTACCATTTTCTTTATACCTGAAACATAGAACTCTTCCGCCGTGCCGCGAAGGTGGGTTGAAACCTCTTTTTCAGCTCCTCTCCGGTTCTGAAATGCATCCCACCCACGCGTTTCTTCAATTCAGGGAAGAAATGGCAGTACGTTGGGGCCATATCTGGGCTGTAGGGCGTGTGCGTGACAGTATCTCATCGAAAATGAGTACGTCGCCCGCACACCGCCCGTTTAAGAACCGAGCTTATCAACAGATTTCGATGCGACGTACTCATTTTGCCCAGTCGAACAGCGACCATCCTTTCCCCGCAATTCTATTCATGAATTTGTTGGGGTAAGTAATAATCACTACGGGCTCATAAAAATGTCAAGGCGTTCTCCGGCACGGGTCTCGCTATCCATTTCAAAAGCAGGTAGAACCTTTTTGCGAGATATCATTCAACGCACAGATTAATTACTCAACCTTAATATTTAGTTATCTCAAAATAGAAGAAAAGACAACTATAGGTTATGTGCCTCCCCGTTACTTGTTAATACCATTTATTAATGTTACAATTATTTCCCTGGTAAGACATTGACGGAAAATTTTCCAAATTAAACATATCTTATAAATATCTAATTCAATTTTGGAAAAGGTTTGAATGGTAACAATTTTTGCAAATTTGTATATAAACAAATATTTTAATTTGGATGTCTTCCAAAATTTTGGAAATTGTAAGATAGAATTTCCAAAATATAAACATTTCAGTTGATGGAACATTTAAGTCGGTGCCAAATTCGATAGATGCCATGCAGTTATTTACTGTGCACATTGTCCATGAGAAAATGGTTAATTATTTTATTTTCTCATTGAAAAACTATTTTTTTATTATAATGAAATTAACTGTACATGAAATAATTTCTTTTAATGCTGTTTGGCCTTCCCTACTATATGCGCGTTAATGAGAGACAAGAGACAAGAAAGTTGTTCGCTTTAAAAACAATATTGGGGGTAAGAATATTATATAAAAATAATAAATATCCAGAACTATGCAATATATGGGACAATCTTGTATTAATTATTGAATAAAATAGAAAGGGATGCGCCAAATTTTTACAATAGTTTTGTTTCGTTAATTAATAAAAAAAAAATCCCACATGTTGCAAATTTTCCGAAACTTCAAGTTGACGGCAATTGTTTTTAGATTTTTTATAAGAAATTATTGATTTTATCTTGAATTTCAAGTTCTATTTTGATTACCTCGAAACTTAGGGACAGGGTTTTACAGATTTTGCTAGAATTGTAATTGCAAATTAATTTTGAATAGATTTGTTGAAAAAAAAATTCTTGTTGTAGCAAAGTAACAATAAATGCTAAAAAAATATTAATTGTCGCCTATGTACTCAGGAAAAAGTTCATACAGTTATTGAAAACAGAGATTTTAATATATAATTCATAAATTATTTTATTTGCAAAGACGTTTAATCGATAAAAATAATATGTTCTTATACCAGATTTACATTCCTTCCTTCAGTGACTTTTTACAATTTAAATTACGTTCATAAAATGGACATAAATGGATATTTTGTATATGTTGCACTTTAAAATACAGTGTGTATCAGCCAAATGGAATAAATTCGATAATAAATAAATGGGGGCGTGTTCGTTAAAACGCTCGGATACGTCGATTAGTATTTTTAGTTGCGCATTTTTTTCAGCAAAAACTTTTTATACAGGGTGTGTCATGTAGCAGAGGCCAATACCAACTTTCTTATTTTAAATACAACACCCTATATGTTATTCAATTTTTGGATTGTTCAGAAAATGCTAGATATATTTCATGTACCATGTCCTATACCTCTCTTCAACTGTTTTTTTACTTATTAGTTTTTGAATGTATTGTAGCGAATTTTTGTAATCAAATAATATTCTTTTCTACTTTCTCCGTTACGAAGTACGAGAAACTATTGTGATCGTGAAACATTTTTAAATTTTGTTTTACGGAAATATCCGTTTTAGGGTCCCTAGATGCCATTTCAACAATTTCTGGAAAAAAAATGTGTCTGTGTGTGTGTGTGTTTGTTTCCGAAACAGTTGAAGATAGGTATAGGACATGGTATGTACATGAAATATGTCTAGAATTTTCTGAACAATCCAAAAATTAAATCATATACAGGGTGTTGCATTTAAAACAAGAAAGTTGGTATTGGCATCTGTTACATGACACATCCTGTATAAAAAGTTTTTGTTGGAAAAAATGCTCAACTAAAAATACCAATCGACGTATCCGATCGTTTTTTCGAACACGCCTCCATTTATTTATTTTAGGATTTATTCCATTTGGCTGATACACACTGTATGTTCCAATTATGCATCTAATGTTAATTTCTTGGTTTATTTTATCCATTCTCATTTTACTGTAAATGTGTAAATGTTTTTTTTATGTGTTAATCGCTATTTAAAACTTAAAAATACGTATAATATGAAATAAATATGAATTGAATGTATTTAAAGTATGTTAGTTTGAACCGGATATTGGGTTGTGACGCATTCGTTGGAACGAATTTCTTTTAAAATTTGAAGGGATGGTCAAACACAGGTAGAAAACTTGGGGGGTGACGAATGCTAACATCTGCGAAATATGAAAAAAATGTGGCATGGCTCCTACATATTTAAAAATAGATTTTTAATATTGAGGTTTTAATTAAATACCGTTCTATAAGTTTCTTTGCGGCGTCAAACTGAATTTCAATGTAACGCCACTAGAGAAATAAGTGTTATATTTTCCATTTTTTATTAGGTCCATTTTCTCAATAATACTTCATTCATACATTGCTTATAAATATTAATATAGAAATAAATACCAAACAATAATAATGACGTAATTTCTGCATGATCACTGTTCACTTAAAAAAATCAAATTTGATAATTACATTTTCAATACATTTGTTTAAACAATCCATCCTAGTAATGGCAAGCCATTGTGGCCAAATTTTAATAATTCTGTTTTTATATTTTCCTTAATACGATAATGTAATTTTAAATAAATATGTTTTATAAGTATAATTAAATGTTTTTAATCGGCAAACGCATGGTTAAGACGTTTGCGATGTTTTTTTGAGAAGTGGCATTTCGAAACTTATTGTTGTTGATAATGTCTTTTTTAACAATTTCACTCTGGTCGTAATTTCTGGATCAGATTAAAGGAACATTTAAGATCCATCTCATTGAATTAAACCAATTTCACATTCGCAAATCAATCAATAGAAAATAGACATTCTTTTGGTGAGATACTCAAGTTAATCTATTTTACCGAAAAAAGGCTTTTGAAATACACAAAGCGAAGCGTAATCCAGAGTTTCCCACAATTAATAACCAATTTTATTTGGTTTTATCCTCATTATTTAATTTGGTAGTAATTATTCTAAAATTCAAAAAGGATTTTCAATTAAACGCATAATTTTCATGCGAGTAATTTGTATACATACCGGGTGTCCCATATTAATCTTTCAGGTGGAATATATCGAGACAAGTGCGCCCAATCGAAAAAGTTGTCTAATGCAAAGTTTAGTGGTTTGCAGGGGGACATTTGATTCTGTTATCAATTTCACCCCCCACCCCCAGGGGGTGAATAACAAGGGTAACTTCTGAATCTTAATGGGAACCCCCATTTTTTATTGCAAATTCGGAAAGTGTGAAAAAAACTGTGTAGGTTTCACTCAGAAACTTTTTTCGTATGGGCAACAGATGGCGCTGTAATCGTCAATATTAGATTATTTTACACTTAATCTAGAATTGGTGTAAAAATGCCACCTAATGATTACAAAATAATCAGATTCCAGACATAAGCGCCCTTTGACAACTTGATGCAATTCTCCCTCTGGCAATTTAGTAAAATGGCATTTTCCCTACCTCGGTACGTAAAATACGGTGTGCACTGCGGGAGGGAAGCAAAAAATTGGAAATTTTCATCTCCCTAGGTGCACAATGTTCTATCACTTGTATTTCTTATAAACATCAATTTTTCAGTGCACAAACAAAATTTTACGATTGCGGCTCTTAAATTCTCTTTGAAGATTGCTTATTGAAATACAATATCTTAATTTAAAAATTGGACCGTTCGACCCTAGTTTATGCGTTACGTTACAAATAACTCGTTTGTCCCTTTAAGTTTAATACAAAGGTTAAAACAAATTTGTGTAAACATTTGTATCAGAAATTAAAAAAAAAAAAATTCAAAAAACAAAAAGTCCCCTAAATACGTAGTCAGTTCCGCAATGTTTGTTCTTAGACACAACTGCCATTATTGGAGTGACGAAAATCCCCATTGGGTTCGATCGATCGACCATCAACATCGCTGGAGCGTCAACGTTTGGTGCGGTATCGTGGATTCGCAAATAGTTGGTCCACACTTCTTTGAGGAAACGCTCAATGGGGAACGCTATCTGCATTTCTTGCAAGGCGGCCATCCTGCGCTTTTGGATGACATTCCGTATGCCTCAAGGTTAACGATGTGGTTTCAGAAAGATGGTGTACCTCCGCATTTTGCACGAAGTAGATTGGCTTTTTCAATTCAATCTGTTTAAACTTTTTTACATCAATTCTAGATTTAGTGTAAAATAATCTAATATTGACGATTACAGCGCCACCTGTTGCCCATACGAAAAAAAGTTTCTGAGTAAAACCTACATAGTTTTTTTCACACTTTCCGAATTTGCAATAAAAAATGGGGGTTCCCATTTAAGATTCAGAAGTTACCCCTGTTATTCACCCCCCTGGGGGGTGGGGGGTGAAATTGATAACAGAATCAAATTTCTCCCTGCAAACCACTAAACTTTGCGTTAGACAACTTTTTCGATTGGGCGCACTTGTCTCGATATATTCCACCTGAAAGATTAAAATGGGACACCCTGTATAATTATAGGTCGTATTGCCTAGAATTGTTAGTAGCTTATTCAGGAGCCGCTAAAAATGTCCAGAGTAGGCGGCATGGCCCTTGGGTTTATTGCGGTCGGTAATAATCACCAGACGGTTGTAAAAATGTCAAACTTGCGGGCACGTGCCCACCGGATCTAATTTTAAATTTTTGGCCCAAGCAGGTAGTGAGCCCTTTTTTGGGATGTATTATAATAAGCCGTGCATTCATGTCTAACTGGTTGATCGCCCCAAGATGAAGATGAAATAATTAAGAAATAGAATACTTTTCCTTTTAATGATCAGTAATATTTGACGCATTAGGGATATTACATATGACAATTGCCCTCATTTACTTATTAACCAATAAAATCGAATAACGTTGATGAGATGATCCAATAAAATTCTAATTACGATGCGTAACAGACCACGCTCTATGTTATGCATGGCAATTAACCCTGGGTGGTATCTAATCAGATAATCTATCATGTTGGTATTGCCTAGCAACGCGTTGGTTCATTTTCTATAACGTATAAAACGTCAGTTATTGCCGGACTTTTAAGCAGTTTGCTCCCGAATTCGATCTGTTTGTATTTACGGGTGAAGTGTTAGTGCTTTCATAAGTAATAGTATTCATAGGCATTTCTAAAAATCTTGGTAAGCTCATTTTTACTACAATTATTGTGGCGCAGATTAATACACGTCTGACACTAGGTGTCACTTACTTTAATTTTTCAAATTAAGAAGTGTGAACTTTCTGTTCGGCCAATTGTCTTCTCGAATCTAACTCGTGACTGATTTTTCCTAGGCAATTATTAGCGTCTGGAGCACTCTTGCTTGTTGCTTCTAGAAAATCGGCACTCCTGCTTCGCAGTCGTGCCGATTTTCGTCGCAACAAGCAATCGTGATCCTGCCGCTAATAATTGCCGGCAAAATCATAGGCACTCGTTATATTACTGTTGAAAATTAAATTGTCAATAATTTTTATTTTAACTTTGATAATAAATGCACATAAAAGTACAGAATTGCGAGTTATCCTTATTTTAAACCAGTAAAGGTATGATTGTAGTTTAAGTATAGTACATAACTCGAGTTATAAAGTAATTGCGCACTAGTGAAACTGTGTAATACAAAAATTATGTTAATTATTAATAAATTTACTGGGTGATGTCAAATTCGTTTCATATTCATTTTTATTTTTTGTTCTCGAGTGTTCGTCATTGAGAAAAACACATTTTCAAAAATTCGTAGCCCGACGGAAAATTGCTGCAGATAATAATTTTGGCTTTTGTCAAAATTATTTTGAAATATCGACGTCTTTTGAAGTAAATTGAATTTTTGTGGTATTTTATCCTTGCGTTTCATAATAATGTTGCATTCGAGTGTTCGTCATTGAAAAAAATACGTTTTCAAAAATTCATAACTCGACTAAAAATTGCTACACATTCAAAAACCAAAATTATTTTGAAAGATCGACGGCTTGTGAAGTAATTTGAATTTTTGTAGGATTTTATTCTTCTGTTTTATATTAATTTTTAATTTTTTGCACACTAGTTTTCCTTATTGAAAAAAAAAATACATTTTCAAAAACTCATAATAATAATAATATTGTCTTTATTCACATATATACAATTTAGTTATAATTTAAGGGACATTATACGTGAATCCGTAGGCGGGATTCAGTTGAGATCCAAGTAGATTTCAAACTGTTCTTTCATCCAAACCTACATAATTAAGAACAAAATTTGAGTTGTTATTGGGTAATATTAATTGATATTCTAATTAAACTTTAACTTTATAGGTTACATAAAAAAAAAAAATTATGAAATTTAAATTAGATTACAAATGACACTAGTGCAGTTTTTTTTTAACTCGACTGAAAATTGCTGCACATTCAAAAACCAAAATGATTTTAATTTTTAAATGTACTTAAAACATATAATACATATCAATTTTGTTATCAAGTAATAAATATTATTACTTGGAAATATGTGTAAAAATAAGAAAATCATATGTTTTTAATTTTAAAAATGAAAATAGTATTGGACAAATAAAATTTATGTAATATATACTAGAATTTATATATACATAATCTCTATTAACAGTCTTTTGACATGATTACATTTTTTACATATTTTTCAAATAAACCAGACTGTCACATGGGCTATCGACCTAATGTCTTTCGTCCCTAGAATGTATATATACTTGAATTAGATTAATTTATTGTATGTTGGTTTGAATAGGATTTTCCGGAGTTACTGAATATAAATATAATTTCATTGATCCATGTTACATTTAAAAGTAAAAGTTTTGATTAAATAAAACACACTTTTACTTAGTTAATATCACACTGTTTATTTATTAGTGACTGCAGTTTCGATCAAACAATGACCATTATCGAACTATAAGTTAACAAGATCGAAACTGCAGTCACTAATGAATAAACAGTGTGATATTAACTAAATACACGTGTGTTTTATTTAATTAAAAATGTATCACGAAGTAAGTGCCGCCAACCTCAATCAGTTAAAAGTTTTAAATTTGATGATTTCCGTTTAGATTGAAAGAGGAGGTGTAATGTGAATTAAATATGAGTTAATTTTATTCAGCGTATGTTAGTTTGGAACGGATATTGAGTTGTGTAGCATTCATTTAAACGAATTCCTTCTAAAATTTAAAGGGAAGGTCGAACGCAGGTACTAGGGGTGAAGAATGGAAACATCTGGCAAACATAAAAGCCAAGGTTGCCAGCCCTTTAAATATTTACAAATTAATTTTCATAGTTTCTGTTTAAATTAATAAGTTTTCGCGGTACTATTATTACTACTATCGTAGCTTGTTAGATATTAACGGTCCTATTTTCAAAAGAGGACACTTGAATTTATTTGTTCTTTTACTTCTTTGATTTAGTCGATGTGTAATTTAAATGAGCTCTTACTTTTTTAGGTAACGAGAAAACTTAATTGTGTGATTTCACAAATTTTACAAGTAGATATTTAAAATTTTCCATTGACTGATTAGCAACAATACGAATAATATAAATGCAGATTGCATATTTTTATTTGGTTTATTTCATCTGGGTCTGCGGGATGAATATATGGAGTCCTCAAAACAAATACTCCCCCAGTTTTGACTTTAGCACTTCCCAGACACGATCTTTTTCTACATCTTAAATATAAATTTCCATTTTGTGTCATATTTTCTGATATATAAACATATCGTGGACATAAAATTTTTTCGTTGAGTCGCAGATAACTTCCATCTTCTTACTTAGAATACTGCCACAGTACTGTTCAACTTTCAATGATTTCTTCACCAGAACATTCAATTTACATATTTGATATAATCCAAAATTTTCAGATTAGCAGTGCAATATAAAACTTCCATACAACTCCTTAGAAAGAGCTTATTTTATTTTAATACTCAAATACTTTTGAAGTTACAGTTTTTATATTTCGTTCAAAATCACTTTAAGATAGTTCTTAAAAAAACTGCTGATATGTTGTCAACATATATCACCATTAGGTAACCGTTTTATTGACCAATTATTCTTGCTCATAGCTTTATATTAATTAACCAATAAGAAAATGTCAATTTTTCAATAAATTACTTAATATATTAAGGCACACACTAACAAGTTGAAAAATTAGAAATAGGTGGTGCCACCTATTTTTTCAAATTTAAGAATTTATAGAATAGTTAAGAATTTTGTTCGGTTTTCTAATTACGAAAATGTATGTTTGTAATGTAATCGTAACAATAACCATCCGCTTTTAGTGGCAGTAAGTTACCCAAATTTTGGAAACATTTATTATCCAAAACAGCCGTTTTTTTAGCATGAATTTCCTACTAAAATTAAAATTCTAGGCACCTTTGATTTGCATACATGAATACACCGTAATTTTCAATAGCATATCAATTTTATTACAAAATATTTTAGGAATACAGTAAAACTGAGTCATTTAACGTTCATTGCCCACAGTACAGTACAGTAATAATTCGATTGTATTATAATCTTCGTAATGATATCAGCTTTAATTTTCCTATTTCCTATTCATAATTGTACATTTTATTACCCCACTTTACTCGGATGACTTTTTGGAAGCTTGTCCAGACCTCCTCTCTAGCAGGTAGAAAAGGTTCGAATATGGTCATAAATTACAATTTCTATACCATTATGTCGAGAATAGAATCCCTAATCGTCGGCTTATTCACTACCTGATAAAAACGGCTAGGGCATAGTCATAAATTTAAATTTCTTCACGGTTAGATCTTCAAAAGGATCACTAATGGTTGGTAGTAAACAAACCGCAACCATTGTCAATTTTATGAATAGGACCGTAGCGGGGGAAGCCACGTGCCCGGTCCATTGGGCAAAATGAGCAAGTTCTGGTGTGCGGACTCCCTTTATGAGCATGCCTCTCTTGTTTTGAATCGCGCGGTGAAGGTTCTTCAACGTCTCACATCGGCACTTCGCATTGATTGTTGTACCGGCAGGTATGAATTCGCACAACAATAATCTCTTCCTGTCCCAAAAGACGCTCGCCATCACTTTGCCTTCCAAGGCAAAACCGAGTGTCTCAAACAGCTCGCAGGGGTGGGGATTAAAAGAGAGGAAGCCAAACTACACGCCAGTGTCGCCAAATCCCGCGTAACAGAGTTCCTCGCGTCTGCAGCTCCTGGGGAACCTTCTTTTAAGGACAACCCTCATATTTCTTCTAAGTTATAGGTAAAGCACTAAACTCGGAAATTCGTTTTTAATGTATTATTATTAAGTCCTAAATTCTTGTTTAGTTTCGTAGAGTTCTGCCTCTTCGTTTTCGAGATATGAAGTACAGAGTGTCAAAAGTATTTTCTCTTCAAGGTAAGGGTAGTTCTTGTACTAAAATTTGGAATATAGTACTTAATTAGCCATTAATTAATTATATGGTACACATTTTTTTTTAATCCTCAGTTTCTCAATCCTGTTGCTTTCCTTAAAGGCAACAGTGTTAAGATTGTTACTCTTAGGGGTAGAGCATTAAAATTGAGGATAGGGCACTAAGTTAGCCCGTAAAGAGCCTTATGTCTGTTATACGATTGATTATTATAACTGTTAATTAAATAAGAATTTGCGTTTGTAGGTTCTGATTTATTTTTATAGTTATAATCTCACCAACTAATTCAAACACTTTTACAGAAATGAAGATCTCTCCTAAGTATGATATCAATGTTTTACTAACGTAAAATGATCTTCCATAGACTACTGTAATTTTTAATTGAATGTTATATACACTGGTGGAAAAAATGAAACTCTTGAAATTCGCGAAATTTTGACCATTTTCAAACAGCCATAACTCGGCGTGGACTATGAAGAAATTGTTACAGCCGGGTAGTAGTAGTAGTGGTAGTGGCACTTGTTAAAAAATGACTTAGCTCTTAGTAGAGCCTTAGCTTTTTTGATGTTTGTATTTTAGTTATTAAACCACTTATTTATTAATTTAGTACAATAAATATTTTTGTATTAAGTGCGCGCAATAATTAGTTTTTATTCGAATTTAAAAAAGTTGTACGTTTTTAAAAATAAAAGTCGTGTTGCACCTATAGTATTATTTATGCTAGTTATTAAATTACTATACTGAAGAAAAAAAATGAAACACTTGAAATTCGTGAAATTTCGACGATTTTCAAACCGCCATAACTCGGCGTATTTTCAGTCGATTTTGATGAATCTTTGAGGACGATAACCTTTGAAGTGTCTTCTTTAAACTTTTTTTAACCCCTTCCGCCCCCTTTAGCGCCCCTGTGAAAAAAAAAGTTTTTTCTGGAAACCGTGTCCAAATTTGACGGTGTCTACGGAGTTGGAAACATTTTGTCTATTCGATCCACCATACAGGCATTAAAATTTGATCAATTCCCTATTCAGGACCAAGTTATGGGTGTTTGACAAAAAGTGCATTTTTAGGTTTTTTGCACATAACTCAGTGACTTTTCAACCAAATTTGATGATTCTTTCGGGAAAAAAATCCTATTTTGGCCCTACTTTAAAGGGGTAAACTCAGATTGGAATGATCCCTTTTTGAACCCTTCAATCCCCGAACAAAAAACACGTTTTTGGGCAAAAAAACGTCCAACTTTGGCAACGTGTACCGAGTTGGAAAAAATGTAATTTTATATGAAAATATCTAAATACGTTCTTGGAGAATAATAATTGAACAAAGCTTTAGTTTTTAGTATTAAAGTTTTTATAATAAATTTCCTTACTATAATTTATTTTTAAAAGAATTAATATATAGGGTGTTTCAGACCACCCGTTCACCCCAAATAACTCGCGAAATACAAATCGGATTGACATAAAAAAAATACGTCTAAAATGATTTTTTGAGCTCTATCATGTGGTATGAAATGTGAACCGCTCCCCCCTGAGGCAGGGTGGGGAGTAACTTTGACATCTTAAATAGGAACCCCTATTTTTAATTGCAGATTTGATTTCTGCGCTTAAAAAGTTTGGGTTTCTATTCGAAATGTTTTTTCGATTAGCGACAGATGGCGCTATAATCGGCAAAAACTGTCAAAATGACATTTATTAAATTTAATTTATTTCTCGCACTAAATGACAGATTGTGACATTTTTTTCGAAGTCATTTTTTAAATAAGGCTTTGTTTAAAGTAATTCGTAAAATTTTTTGTCGTCAATAAGTTTTATTTTGTGTGATATTTGAGATAAAGGTAAGTATTCTTGTAAAATATAATTCGTAGAGACGACTAAAAATGAATTTTATTTTTAATAGCATTCCATGTGATGGTGTATGAAGGTTTTTAACAACAAACTTATTTTTGTTTAATTCCACTACACTGAGAGAAAAAAAAAACAAGCTATAAGTACAGAACCAAAGTCAAAGCAACTGGCAGTTTAATAATTTTTGCTTGACGTTTTAGCAGTATTTGCTGACTTTTTCAGTTCTTTTCTCTAATCGCAATCACAGCCAACTTAATTTTACATATTCATTTACCCGGTTCAACGAAAACCACTGACTGTGTTCAGTCATTTCGTCTGAAGCCTCACTGCTTACGTGATTTAGCCAAAACTGCTGAACATATCAGTGAATTCTGCTTATTTTTCTGTGTACTTGCATTCAAACATACATATAAACATTAGTTCTTCTCTATTCTTACCCATGCCTCTCATAGCGACATTGAAAAATGTTTTATGTGAATTAATAAATTAGAAGTCATTCAATTATTGCAGCGATCACTGGGAATTTGAATAAAATCCACTTCTTTTCGATTCATTTCTATCAACCTTTTAGTTTCGTATTAATGATAATTAATAATACGCCATCAATGATATTTTACAATGCTTTTAGAATGGTTTATGATACTGAAGAAGGTATGAAGCTGACATGTTAGACATTTTGGGCGAGTGTCGTGGACGTTTCAAAACAGCCGCGAGTTTATGGCGTGAGCGCTTTGCTAATCGCACTCCTCACTCAAGAAATGTTTTTAGGCGCTTGTCAAAACGACTGAGAACTAAAGGCATAGTTCATCCCGATCACAATAAGGGAAAAAAAGCCGATCTGTTCGCGATGTCAAAACAGCAGACTTTCTGGCTTCAGTGGCAGTGATTCCCTGTGATTCTGTAAGACGCCGAGCTAAAGATTCTGGTATAACTGAAGCTTCGATCATACGCATGCAATATGAGCACAAATACCACCCTTACAGAATGGTTCTTGTCAATTCTTTACAACAAAATGACATTATACAGCGACTGGCTTTTTGCAATTGGATACGGACTCAAACGCCTGATTTCCACAGAAACATATTATTTTCTGATGAAAGTGCATTCAAAAGCGATGCAAAGGTGAATACATGGAACTGCTGTTACTGGTCACAAAATAACTCTCACTGGATGAGAGAAATTGACCAACAACATGTTTGGAAAGTCAATGTTTGGTGCCGCATCATTGATGATAAAGTCGTGGGTCTAGTTTTCCAAGAAGAAAATTTAACTGGTGCCAGATACGCAGCGTTTATAGAAAATTAATTGCCAGTTCTCTTAGAAGATCTTCCATTAGAGTTGCGCCTTGATATGTGGTTTCAGCAAGATGGCTGTCCAGCACATACGTCAAGAATCGCTCGAGAAAAATTGAATGCTCAATTTCCTGGAAGGTGGATCAGCAAGTACGGTTCTAGTCATTATCCACCTCGATCGCCAGATCTCACTGTGCTTGATTACCATTTGTGGGGACGAGTAAAAGGGTTAGTATACCTCTAACGCCCTACCACAAGGGAAAATATGAAGCACAGAATAAAACTTGCAATTCAATCTTTGGATGCTCAAGAAATTCGCCGAGCAGTCGATTGTTTCCAGAATAGAGTCACATCTTATCTGATCAGTGCACCCAACGGAGGACACATTAAGCATTTACTGTGAATTTCCGAAGAGTGTTTTGTTTATTATTTTAAAATTATAGTAGTATTTATAATTCAGTTTTAATTCACATTTCATGCCACATGATAGAGCTCAAAAAACAATTTTAGACGTATTTTTTGTATGTCAATCTGATTTGTATTTCGCGAGTTATTTGGGGTGAACGGGTGGTCTGAAACACCCGGTATATATATTTCATATTACCATCCTTAATAATATGAATAATCAATACGGAAATAATTATATAAGAAAATCTTAAAAATTTAAACGTTGGCCACTATTTTCCAACCATAGATTTTGGCGCCACCCGAACTATGACCAATCTTAGTAAAATATTGTTTAATCCCGCAGGTTTATTTAAGAAAACGTATTAAGGGATATCCAATAAACAATTATAATTATTTGTTTGCAATTTTAATAAAAATTGGCGGCAAATTAAATTTTTTCGTCGCTAGACAAAAAAAAACTCGTTGCAAAGTGTTATCATAAATTCTAGTCAATTTTAATCTTTTAATAATCTTTTATCTAATTTATGACAAGTATTTATTTTTGTAATATTCTTTTACTACTGTTACTGCTGTTATTTTATTTTTTGAGACGTGTACATCCGCTAATTGTTATATTTATGTAAAATAATTCCATGTATATACATTATATTGGTGGCAACGTAAATAAATAAATATCTATCTATCAATACATGTACTGTCGAAAAGAAATTTCGTCTTTCCATCGTTTACTAGTTTTTTTGACATAACTTTTGAATGAAATATTAGACAACAAAAATTATCGTTGCAAAGTCTAATAATAAATTAAATACTTATGCTGACAAAAAAAATTGTCTTTCAATCGTTTGCTAGTTTTTTGGATATGACTTTTGAACGCAATACAAGACAACAAAAATTCTCGTTGGAAAGTGTTATAGATACTATAAAAAAAAAAGTTTTTCCATCGTTTACTAGTTTTTCGGACACAACTTTTGAACGCAATACAAGACAATGAAAATTCTCATCAAAAAGTGTTATAAATTGAAAACAAGTACTGTCAAAAATAAATTGTATCTTTCCATCGTTTACTAGTTTCTCAGACATAACTCTTAACATAACGAAAATTCTCGTCACAAAGTGTTATAAATTCAATACATATACTGTTAAAACGAAAGTTTGTCTTTACATCGTTTACTACTCGTAGTTTTGTAGACATAATTTCTGATGGCAATATAAGACAACGAAAATTCCCGTTGAAAATTGTTATAGATTCAATACATATACTGTCAAAACGAAATTTTGTCTTTCCGCCGTTTACTACTTTTTTGGATATAACTTTTAAACGCAATGCAAGATAACGAAAATTCTCGTTGCAGTGTTATATATTCCATACATATACTATGAAAAAGAAATGTTGCTTTTCCTTGCGCTAGTTATACAGGTGTATTGGGAAACAACTTATCAACAATTCATTTATAGTAGCCTTTATAAATAAAATAAAAATATTGTCGCGAGGCCCTTGTCAGCGTGGGGTCCTGCGCAATCGCACAGACCATCCTGATAAAACATTTTTTTTTACTTTCGTAATAACCAGTTAATTTATATTTATAGACGTGCATTTTCCGGTCATGAAAATAAACATTTAAAATCGAGTTATCGCAAAATTATTGACGGGATTTACCGGTGAATGCATAATGGCGTCCATTGTTTACATTAGCAGCGAGCTGACGGTTGAATGGGTAGCATGTCGTGGAATTACATGTTTATGTGAAATGCCGTGATATTAAAATGTACGGGTTTATCTTTTAAAAAACAATTTGCAATTATTCAGCCGTGGAAATCAACCGTATTTACTGTTATCGGTTCAGTTACCATTAATAAATTATATTAATAATTAATTCGAATTAAGGAAATGTCAAGCTCGACCTGAATTATAATTTTCTTATATATTAAAATACCGGTGTATGGAAATACAATTTAGACGGGGTGTTCAAATATTAGGAGGAAATATTTAGGAAGTGCACTTTACATCTGAGCCTGCAGAAGCGGATTTTTGAAAGCCCGGCCCGGCCCAATAGTGAAAATTTAAAACCCGGCCTGGCCCGGCCCGATGAAAAAAAAAGGCACTTAGTCGTTACTTTCCGAACTATAATAAAATTAAATTTATCTAAGCCCGGCCCGGCCCGGTCTAAATTATCAATCGGAAAGCCCGGCCCGGCCCGGAGTTTGAAAAATACATCTCGGTCCAAAGCCCGGCCCATGCAGGCCTCTGCTTTACATACCGTAACGAGAAAAAAGCCAATATACCCATCTCCGCAAATTAGCCGTTACAAATTTAAACGCTCTTTTGCTTGGAAGAAATAATGCTTGGTGAGTATATATTTTTCAATAATGAATGCCAAAAAACGTAATGAATAAGAGGGTTGAAATTTAATACACATTTAATCTTCGGACCTTATTTTAGGCAACTCGATCTATTGTGCATTTTTGTTGTTGTTGTAAACACCGATGTGAAGAACCGATGTGAAGATAGCCACGGATTTTTCAGCCACGGATTTCCCGGCGCCTCCGCCATCACATAAAAATTTCTTCAATTTTAATGATTTATATTAAATCAAACGCTGAGAATGTAATTAACATTAGCCTATAGATGTGCAGTCAATCCACAATTTCAATTATTTTTTCTTGAATCCACGGGAACACTCTTTTTAAAATGACAAGAATTCAAAGTCCAAAATGGCACTGTTTGACGCGTTTTAAATTAAATTTTTTAACAACAACGTGTAGATAAGAGTCTACTTAAACGATTTAACGCATTTAATTTTGGGTAAAATTGTTTATAACTTTTTTATGAATTTTTTTTCTCGGGTCTACACAAAGTGTACATATAATATAGCAAACTTTCAAAGTCCAATATGACACTGTTTGACGCGTTTTAAATTAAATTTTTTAACAACAACGTGTAGATAAGAGTCTACTTAAACGATTTAACGCATTTAATTTTGGGTAAAATTGTTTATAACTTTTTTATGAATTTTTTTTCTCGGGTCCACCCCAACTATACATATAATATAGCAAACTTTCAAAGTCCAAAATGGCACTGTTTGACGCGTTTTAAATTTGATTTTTTAACATCAACGTGTAGATAAGAGTCTACTTAAACGATTTAATGCATTTAATTTTGGGTAAAATTGTTTATAACTTTTTTATGAATTTTTTTTCTCGGATCCACCCCAACTATACATATAATATAGCAAACTTTCAAAGTCCAATATGGCACTGTTTGACGCGTTTTAAATTTGATTTTTTAACCACAATGTGTAGATAAGAGTCTACTTAGGCGATTTAAAGCATTAAATTTTGGGTAAAATTGTTTATAACTTTTTTATGAATTTTTTTCTCGGGTCTACCCGAACTATACATATAATATAGCAAACTTTCAAAGTCCAAAATGGCACTGTTTGACGCGTTTTAAATTTGATTTTTTAACATCAACGTGTAGATAAGAGTCTACTTAAACGATTTAATGCATTTAATTTTGGGTAAAATTGTTTATAACTTTTTTATGAATTTTTTTTCTCGGGTCCACCCCAACTATACATATAATATAGGAAACTTTCAAAATCCAAAATGGCACTGTTTGACGCGTTTTAAATTTGATTTTTTAACATCAACGTGTAGATAAAAGTCTACTTAAACGATTTAATGCATTTAATTTTGGGTAAAATTGTTTATAACTTTTTATGAATTTTTTTTCTCGGGTCCACCCCAACTATACATATATTATAGCAAACTTTCAAAGTCCAATATGGCACTGTTTGACGCGTTTTAAATTTGATTTTTTAATAACAACGTGTAGATAAGAGTCTACTTGACCGATTTAACGCATTTAATTTTGGGTAAAATTGTTTGTAAATTTTTTATAAATTTTTTTTCTCGGGTTTACCCGAACTATACATATAATATAGCAAACTTTCAAAGTCCAATATGGCACTGTTTGACGCGTTTTAATTTTACAACATGTAGATAAGAGTCTACTTAAACGATTTAAAGCACGAAATTTTGGGTAAATTTGTGTCGACTCGATCCGACAAAAGGGCATTGAAATGTGCTCCTACAACGATTTGGCACAAAGTAGTGGGTGTTTGAAAAGAAAAAGCGAATTTTGAGGTTTTTTGACTCATAAGTCCGAAGTTTTTCGACGAAATTGATTTCGTTTTCACGAATGAAATTTTCTTTGCATGTTCTTTGAGGTATGCACAAAAATTAATTGTTTGCGCGAAATCCTGAATATCGCATTTTGTACCTTAGAACCATAAAAAAAAAAACTTTATTTTAGGTCAAAAAAGGCTTACTTTAACGATCTCTGTAGGCTCGGAAAAAAATTTGGGCCTAACTCACCACCTTTCGTCCATTTTTCCATTCGTCCAATAAAAACGAACAAATTACACTGACGGAAAAAAATGAAACACGAGATTTGTAAAAATTTAGGTAATAACTTAGCTTCTATCTAACCGATTTCGACGATCTTTTGAGAAATAAAAAGCAAAATGTGTCCTCTTTGAGAGAGTTTATCCCCCACTTAAAGAGAAGGCTCTATGTCTCTCCAAACGAAAAAATAAAAAGACCACAAAATGCACTTTTTTTTAAACACTCATAACTTTCTGCCAAATTGCCGTAGGAGCTTCGTTTTTGAGTCCTGCTTAGGGAATTGATCAAATTTTAATGCCTTTATGGTGGATCGAGTCGACAAAACTTTTCCAACTCCATAGACACGTCAAAGTTGGACATGGTTTCCTGAAAAAAACGTGCGGACTTTAAAGAAGTCACTTTAATGTTTTTCGCCCTCAGATTCATCAAAATGGCGGTTTGAAAATGGTCAAAATTTCAAGAATTTCAAGTGTTTCATTTTTTTCCTCCAGTGTATATAGTTTGGGTAGACCCGAGAAAAAAAATTCATAAGAAAGGTATAAACAATTTTACCCAAAATTTCACGCGTCAAATCGTTTCAGTAGACTCTTATCTACACGTTGTTGTTAAAAAATTAAATGTAAAACGCATCAAACAGTGCCATTTTGGACTTTGAAAATTTGCTATATTATATGTATAGTTGGGGTGGACCCGAGAAAAAAAAATCATAAAAAAGTTATAAACAATTTTACCCAAAATTAAATGCGTTAAATCGTTTAAGTAGACTCTTATCTACACGTTGATGTTAAAAAATCAAATTTATAACGCGTCAAACAGTGCCATTTTGGACTTTGAAAGTTTCCTATATTATATGTATAGTTGGGGTGGACCCGAGAAAAAAAATTCATAAAAAAGTTATAAACAATTTTACCCAAAACTAAATGCGTTAAATCGTTTAAGTAGACTCTTATCTACTCGTTGATGTTAAAAAATCAAATTTAAAACGCGTCAAACAGTGCCATATTGGACTTTGAAAGTTTGCTATATTATATGTATAGTTCGGGTAGACCCGAGAAAAAAATTCATAAAAAAGTTATAAACAATTTTACCTAAAATTAAATGCGTTAAATCGTTTAAGTAGACTCTTATCTACACGTTGATGTTAAAAAATCAAATTTAAAACGCGTCAAACAGTGCCATTTTGGACTTTGAAAGTTTCCTATATTATATGTATAGTTGGAGTGGACCCGAGAAAAAAAATTCATAAAAAAGTTATAAACAATTTTACCCAAAATTAAATGCGTTAAATCGTTTAAGTAGACTCTTATCTACTCGTTGATGTTAAAAAATCAAATTTAAAACGCGTCAAACAGTGCCATTTTGGACTTTGAAAATTTGCAATATTATATGTATAGTTGGGGTGGACCCGAGAAAAAAAATTCATAAAAAAGTTATAAACAATTTTACCCAAAATTAAATGCGTTAAATCGTTTAAGTAGACTCTTATCTACACGTTGTTGTTAAAAAATTTAATTTAAAACGCGTCAAACAGTGTCATATTGGACTTTGAAAGTTTGCTATATTATATGTACACTTTGGGTAGACCCGAGAAAAAAAATTCATAAAAAAGTTATAAACAATTTTACCCAAAATTAAATGCGTTAAATCGTTTAAGTAGACTCTTATCTACTCGTTGATGTTAAAAAATCAAATTTAAAACGCGTCAAACAGTGCCATTTTGGACTTTGAAAATTTGCTATATTATATGTATAGTTGGGGTGGACCCGAGAAAAAAAATTCATAAAAAAGTTATAAACAATTTTACCCAAAATTAAATGCGTTAAATCGTTTAAGTAGACTCTTATCTACACGTTGTTGTTAAAAAATTTAATTTAAAACGCGTCAAACAGTGCCATATTGGACTTGAATTCTTGTCATTTTAAAAAGAGTGTTCCCGTGGATTCAAGAAAAAATAATTGAAATTGTGGATTGACAGCACATCTATAGGCTAATGTTAATTACATTCTCAGCATTTGATTTAATATAAATCATTAAAATTGAAGAAATTTTTATGTGATGGCGGCGGCGCCGGGAAATCCGTGGCTGAAAAATCCGTGGCTATCTTCACATCGGTATGTGAAGATAGCCACGGATTTTTCAGCCACGGATTTCCCGGCGCATCCGCCATCAAATCAAAATTTCTTCAATTTTAATGATTTATAATAAATCAAACGCTGAGAATGTAATTAACATTAGCCTGTAGATATGCAGTCAATCCACAATTTCAATTATTTTTTCTCGACTCCACGGGAACTCCCTTTTTAAAATGACAAGAATTCAAAGTCCGATATGGCACTGTTTGACGCGTTTTAAATTTAATTTTTTTTTAATTAGAAGTATGGTACATATCTTGCTTTTCTAAATTATCGAACGACATTTTTATTCATAAAGAATTATTATGTTTAACAAAGAGTTATTCGGATTTCCAATTGTTTTAAATTTCATGGCATGCATGATTATTAGTAAGTGCCATATAAATTGTCAATAAAAGTGTTTTAAACGATTATTTGTTTATTTATGAAATTAAATATATGTTGTGTTATATTGTTGACATCACACAAAATTGAGCATTCAGATGTGATAAAAAATAAATATGGCGGCCATTAGAAATAAGAAAGTTGATGATGGTTCAAAAGAAACGAAACAGGTTACGAAGAAAAATCTTATCCCAACTGTTAGATAATAAAAAAGTGCCATAAGAACGTCTTTTCCGTTTTTAAATATCACCTCAAATAACGCAGATGTAAAGAAAAAAAGAAAATCGTTTTTTTCAGTTTTTTTAGCATAACTCAAAAACAAAATATTTTAATTAGATTTTTTCAACCGATTATTAATCAGCATAAAATTCTGCAAAAGTGCCAAATTTAAACATACCCTCTATCTCTTCTAATAAGCGAGATCCCCATGGTGAGCCTCGAATTTGAAACACCCTGTATAGTTTAGGTGGATCCGAGAAAAAAAAATTCATAAGAAAGGTATAAACAATTTTACCCAAAATTTCTCGCGTCAAGTCGTTTAAGTAGACTCTTATCTACACGTTGATGTTAAAAAATCAAATTTAAAACGCGTCAAACAGTGCCATTTTGGACTTTGAAAGTTTGCTATATTATATGTATCGTTCGGGTAGACCCGAGAAAAAAAATTCATAAAAAAGTTATAAACAATTTTACCCAAAATTAAATGCGTTAAATCGTTTAAGTAGACTCTTATCCACACGTTGTTATTAAAAAATCAAATCTAAAACGCGTCAAACAGTGCCATATTGGACTTTGAAAGTTTGCTATATTATATGTATCGTTCGGGTAGATCCGAGAAAAAAAATTCATAAAAAAGTTATAAACAATTTTACCCAAAATTAAATGCGTTAAATCGTTTAAGTAGACTCTTATCTACACACTGATGTTAAAAAATCAAATTTAAAACGCGTCAAACAGTGCCATATTGGATTTTCAAAGTTTGCTATATTATCTGTTTAGTTTGGGTGGACCCGAGAAAAAAAATTCATAAAAAAATTATAAACAATTTTACCCAAAATTAAATGCGTTAAATCGTTTAAGTAGACTCTTATCTACACGTTGTAGTTAAAAAATCAAATTTAAAACACGTCAAACAGTGCCATATTGGACTTTGAAAGTTTGCTATATTATATGTATCGTTCGGGTAGACCCGAGAAAAAAAAATCATAAAAAAGTTATAAACAATTTTACCCAAAATTAAATGCATTAAATCGTTTAAGTAGACTCTTATCTACACGTTATTGTTAAAAAATCAAATTTAAAACGCGTCAAACAGTGCCATATTGGACTTTGAAAGTTTGCTACATTATATGTATCGTTCGGGTAGACCCAAGAAAAAAAATTCATAAAAAAGTTATAAACAATTTTACCCAAAATTAAATGCGTTAAATCGTTTAAGTAGACTCTTATCCACACGTTGTTATTAAAAAATCAAATTTAAAACGCGTCAAACAGTGCCATATTGGACTTTGAAAGTTTGCTACATTATATGTATCGTTCGGGTAGACCCAAGAAAAAAAATTCATAAAAAAGTTATAAACAATTTTACCCAAAATTAAATGCGTTAAATCGTTTAAGTAGACTCTTATCTACACGTTGTTGTTAAAAAATTAAATTTAAAACGCGTCAAACAGTGCCATATTGGACTTTGAATTCTTGTCATTTTAAAAAGAGAGTTCCCGTGGACTCGAGAAAAAATAATTTAAATTGTGGATTTACTGCATATCTACAGGCTAATGTTAATTACATTCTCAGCGTTTGATTTATTATAAATCATTAAAATTTAAGAAATTTTGATTTGATGGCAGATGCGCCGGGAAATCCGTGGCTGAAAAATCCGTGGCTATCTTCACATCGGTGTTGTAAACATCTGCTAACATTAAAAATAGATGTTGAATACTGCGCTCCAACCACTTTGGTCATTCGCAACCTACTAATTGAGAGGGTTTCGAGTATGGTACGGAATTATATGCACGAATATGCGTCTATATGATTGCATATGAAACATCCTTGTATGATTGGATGGGTCGGGCTTCGGCCACTTCAGTCATTGCTATAGTTGACCGAAAGATATAAGGCGTTTATGGCCTTTTACGGTATTTAACGTTCACTAATTTTTATGAAGGACCGACCGCAAACTCTCATCCCCAGCCCCCAATAAATGGTCCGCAACGGATCCTCCTAACGCTGTCCCAGGCCCGGTTTCGGTATTTTTTTATTAAGGGGCCGTCACGCACAACTAGGGATTACGAAACGGTCCGATTATTCAGGTACTCATCAAGGAAAAATTAACAGGTAAAATTGTATTATTTTTAGTCTAGAATGAAATAAAAGTGTTCGGTTATGTAAGCCTTTGTAATGCACATACTTGTATAGAGAAAATCCTACAATGCGGTCCTGACCAGCCTGAGAATATTTATGGGTTCGGTTTTACGATATCATGGCCCTAAACTTATTAAGGCGGTCAAACGGCAAAAGACTATACAGGGATGTTATTTGTACAGGGTGTTAGAATAACATGCAATATTTGGGAGTGGCAATGGGTAGAAAATTAACTCGTAGTCGGCCTCCTGAACCATAATACTGACTACGAGTTATCTCATAGTTGGCTGACCTAGAAATTAAATATGGTTGTTTCATTATTAACGCTTCCCATCATCTTGCTCACTCGGCCTTTGTTCGCAAATAATGCTGCAAATTAAAATTTCAAACTTGAAACGAACGCTCTTGTTAAAAATTACCAAACAACTGCACTTTGTTCACCCGACCATGACTAAACAATGAAATCGTTTTTTTTTCCTTCGGTAATTAAGGTGAATCTTCCTCGCCTTCTTTTTTCTGCCTCGTCCCCCTTTAATAAAATTTTAAAACTTTGTTTGCCCGTATTGATCACGCGGGCCTTATTAATACTTAATTAAGTTCCGACTTAGCCGAGTTTTATCTCGTTCCAACGGTGCACTCGCCTCATAAAAGATTCAGATCGTGAAATGTATTAAAAACTTGCTTTCGGTTGACTGGGATTGGGCCGGAAATATCTATTTCTGGAGACTAGAAAATCTGGCGATTCTAAAATTTGTTGGAGAAAGGAAAACACATCATTCATCCTGACGTTACTTTGATTTCGATGATCAGTAGGAGATTTATTGGTCTGAGGTTGCTTTGATATATTTTTTTCGGAGAGGAGGTTATAAAGGTAGTTAAAATTTAGTGTGCTAGTAGCTTAAGCCAAACCACAAGATGATATATTTAAATTGCCGATGTTTATTCACAGACAGGCGGTGCTTCAAAATTTATGAAAAAAACATGTTGTTTACTTCCGATGCCTGGGATCAAATTGAAATTTTGAATCGAGGAATTATAAATATACTAGGTGTCTCAGTGAAGCGTCAAAGTAACTTTTTGGCCATACATATTTAAGGCCTTATCGGGGCCTTATTCGGTAAAATTTTGTTAGTTTTTGAGCGCAGATCGGGCAAGCTTTTAAAACCGGTCCCGTCGTTTCGTTTCACCCCCGCCATGGGGGGCCTTTTTAAACTCAGATTTTTGATTTTGTCACGTTTCCAAAAAAAAAAAAAAAACTCCTCCGTAACCGCCGCAGGTGGACGATCCCGGTATGTCTTAAAATAATCTTAAAGAAAATATCTAAAATTGATCTTTTTTGAATTTGTGCCCCGTTTCCGAGAAATGATTTAAAAAAAACCGGGTAAAAAAAATATGTTTTCTTCTTTTAAGGACGTATTTTTTTCTTTTCAAGTAAGAAAGCTGAAACCTTCAGGGATGGCAGAAGGAACAACTGGCTTTCATTGGGAATTTTTTCAACATTTTTGGAACCACCCCTACGCGCCCACCAACGCCCCAAACCCGGGGGGTGGTTCGGTTTTCTTCTTTTAAGGACGTATTTTTTTCTCTTCAAGTCGAAAAGCTGAAAATTTCAGGGCTGAAAGAAGCGATGACTTTCATTAGAAATTTTTTCAAATTTTTTGGAACCACCCCTATGCACCATTTGCACCCTCTGGGTTCGTTTTTCTTCTTTTAAAGACGTGTTTTTTTTAATTTAAAAATTTTCAGGGATGGCAGAAGATATTTTTTCAAAATTTTTGGAACTAATCCTACGCTCCATTTGAACCCCCTGGGTTTGTTTTTCTTCTTTTAGGGACGATTTTTTTCTTTTAAGTCAGAAAACTGAAACTTTCAGGGATGGCAGAGGATATTTTGTCAAAATTTTTTGAACTACTCCTACGCTCCAAGTAATTAAATGTTATTTTTAATAAGTAAGAAGACCTTCGCTAAATCTAAAGAAACTTTTCTTTTTAATGGAACACCCAGTATATTTTAATAGAAATTTAAAGTCCATTTTCATGCTTATCCAAAAAAATATCCAGTTTGCCAGGTTTATAAATAATACTTTGAAAGTTGTTATATATGTATATTATTCTGTAAACATAAAAAAAATCTCCGAAATTAAATATTCACATGGTCGAGAGTATACAAACACACGAATCGAACAGGTGTATGGAAAATTAATTAACTTTTGATTGGAATATTTTATATTGTCCGACCCTCCATCAAACACCAGATAATAAAAAAAAACGTTTTTTTTATATAATTTGTGAATCGTATGAATCAATTTTTACGTATGTTTATATACCTTTGATATGTTCGAATATTTGTGTGGAATTTGATGAGTGAATATTTACGATAACGGCTACAATAAATTAAATATTAAATTTCACGATTATTTATAATCATAAAAACGAACGCATGTTTGTAACTAACGCAATAAATGGGCTGAAAGGCCTCAGGTCCATAGTCAGAAAATAATTGAAAAAGCATTTAATTGATATAAACAAATATGATGTTTCACCATCTATAAAACAAAAAAAAAACAAATTTCAAACCCTTTGCTGAGAATCCGAGTTTTGTTCTTTTACGTATTAGGTGTCGCCGGGTATTTTCAAAAACCAAAATCATTTGTAAAGAACAACGTTACGAAAACAGACTTCTTTTGATAAATTTTACGTCCTTGCACATGTTCTAAAACCTAGATTTTTTTAGTCAGATTTCGCTGAAAATTGGCGTGTTTTAAAAAGCGAAAGTTTCTTGGAAGACAAACATAATTTTTGTGAAATTCAACCTTTAAATTTTATATTATGATTTAATATTTGAAGCTCGTAATATTTAAACAACTAAAATATATTTTTCTGAATTAAGTTTCGAAAGAATAACAAATTTTAATGCTTAAAATCTTAAAACATATTTTTTTAAGATTTTTGTTTTGTCACTTTTAACTTGAGAAATATGGATTTCCTATTTCCTTTGGTAACTGTTTTTAATTTTTGTACAATTTTATAACTTGGAAGTTTTGTTTTCAATTTGCAGTCGTTGCAAGTTGAGAATCCTATAATTTTCAAAAACCGAAGTGATTTTGAAATAACAACGATTATATTATTGATTTTAGGAAAAAGATATAAAACATGGTCCTTCCTGATATGTAAAATAGTTATTTATGTAACAAGTGAGTAAATTTTATAACTTGGAAGTTTTGTTTTCAATTTGCAGTCGTTGCAAGTTGAGAATCCTATAATTTTCAAAAACCGAAGTGATTTTGAAATAACAACGTTTATATTATTGATTTTCGGAAAAAGATATAAAATATGGTACTTCCTGATATGTAAAATAGTTATTTATGTAACAAGTAAGTAAATTTTATAACTTGGAAGTTTTGTTTTCAATTTGCAGTCGTTGCAAGTTGAGAATCCTATAATTTTCAAAAACCGAAGTGATTTTGAAATAACAACTTTTATATTATTGATTTTCGGAAAAAGATATAAAACATGGAACTTCCTGATATGTAAAATAGTTATTTATGCAACAAGTGAGTAAAGTAATACTTTTTTTACGAGTAGGAAATATTGCCGCCTGAGCCGAAGGTGAGTACGGCAATTCCTACAAGTGAAAAAAAGTTGCTTTACTGTCGAGTTTCATACAATGAAACATAGAAAATGTTTATTTTTCTACGTCCGTTATAAAATGTACAGTTTTTTTCATTCATTTGGGTTCATAAAATATGTGATTCCCAAACCCTACAAACAGCGTGAAAAAAAAGTGCCACAGTGGTTCATTTTTTCACTCTTTTGGGTGAAAAAAAGTGCCGTAGCGGTTCATTTTTTAACGCTGCTATAAAATTGTTTACGCAAAGTGTGTCATGAACGCTTCACAACACGCCGCGTGTTCCACCGATAAACGTCAAACATTCGTTTTCGATCAAGAAACCTTGATGATTATTATTTTCTTCATTTTTCTTTTACCAATAAAAATTGATTAAGGTTTTATAGAATTTTTTTTAAAGATACGGACGTGGAAAACTTCTTTTATGAAGCTCGAGAGTAAAGCAACTTTTTTTCACTTGTAGGAATTGCCGCAGTCGTCTTCGGCTCATGTGGCAATCTTTCCTACTCGTGAAAAAAAGTACTACTTTACTCACTAGTTGAATAAATAACTATTTCTGGACTAGTTTCGGTGTTTTACGCCATCTTCTGCAGAAAAACGTCACACTGGTTTTCTGGTGTCAAACACCGAAACTAGTCCAGGAAATAAAATACCATATTTTAATTTTTTTTTTCCGAATTAATTTAAACCTGACAAGAAGATGGAATTCAACACTCTAGTTATTGATTTTCATTTTAGCTAAGTTTTGCATATCTTTACTTTCTCCGTATGAAGTATGGGAAAGTACTCTGATCGTGAAAATTATTATTAAAATTTGACAATCCGAAGAACTGTAAAGCTTTTGGTAAAATTTCCTACACCGGAGAACTGGGTGAGCACCTTAATCGTTTTATATATTAGAAAGACAATATTGAAGTTAATGAATAAATGCACATCCTTTGTTATTTTTTATAAAATCTAGGTTTTTCGAAAAAAAAAACATGGAAATTTTTGTCATTCTTAGTCTATATTTATGAAATATACATTAAATAATTGTAGAGAATTCCCAAATGAATAACTTATAAAGAATACGTTTTTTACCTTCTCCGTTACGAAATTAGGGAAAGTATTGTGATCATGAAACATTTTTTTTAACGGAAATTTCAGTTTTCAACAATTTCTGGAAAAACAAATTGTGTCTCTGCCTATGTGAGCTGTATCTTAAAAACTAACAGATTAATTAACATGAAACTTTGAACATAAACCTTATTTGACAATCTTTAATAATTTTTTTAATCGTACACCGAAAGTGGTTCGTTTTTTTTTCGATAATTTTCTAAATATGAAAAATAATACAAAAATTTTTTTAGCGAGTATTGAAGATAACATAGAAATTAACATCCTCTGTTTGAAAATATTTTTTATAAAATGATTTAAAAAAAAAATTAATACAAAATTTTTGTCATTTTTCGATAATTTTCTAAATATGAAAAATAAAACAAAAACATTTTAGCGAGTATTGAAGATAACATAGAAATTAACTTCTATTGTTTAAATAATTTTTCATAAAATAATTTTTTCTCAAAAAAGAAATTAATTGAAAATTTTCGTCATTTATGTTCTATTATGAAATGATAATAGTTACATCAAATTTATATTAATAATAATTGCAGAGAGTGCCAAAATGAACAACTTATAGAAGAATTTTCCGAAATATCATTAATTTTTGACTGAAGGTAAAGATTATTATAACTTTTATAATTTGTATCCTTTAGAATTTTGACGCTTTAAACATCAGTAAGATCCGATTCTTTTTAAATGTTTAAATGTTTTGCATTTGTGTTTTAAAACACGAAACAAAAATTCGAAAAAAGCTGCTCGCTGGGTGTATTAAAAAAAAACAAAGTTTCTCGAAAGAAACGTACAAAGACACATTGTGTTATTGATATCTTCTTTGGTTAATTGTACCTCAACGTTTCATATTTTAACACATTGGCTGCCAACAAGATTTTTTGTAAAATTTCAAAAAAAGTGTTCTTTGTTTTTAAGTTTTATTTGATAAAATGAGTAAGAATATGCTTATTTAATTTAACTCGTGACTGACAGCGCTAAATAGTAAGTTTAAAGTAAGTACTCCTGTCAGTTACCTGTGACTGACATGTCCCCATTGGAATAATTTAGCGTCAGTCACCGGCGACTGACAAAGCGGTCAACGTGTTAATTCAATTTTCATATTTTCGAAAATTCTGAAATTCGCAGTATTTTACAAAATTGGTTAAAAAAAATTCCGAAAGGATAACAATTGTTTTAAAATTTGAAATAATATTTCCTCGGCCAAAAGTATTCTTTAAGAAAAAATTCTCAGAAGACCTTCAACTTAAAAAATGGTGATGTGGCCATCATGTTACTTTCTTGGACTTGAAGGTTTCATTTATATTTACGTTATTATGGTTCATTTTCCACTTAAATGTACATCGAACGTTTTGTAGACTCGGATAAAACTGACGTTTAAAACGTCAACATTATGAAATATGAAAAAAATTATACTTTAAATTCAAAAACTTAATTTACTCAAAAACCAAAGAGATTAAAAAAAACTTATTCTTTATAAGTTTTTCATTTTGGCATTATCTACAATTATTATTCAGATAAATTTGATGTAACTATTATAGTTTCAAAATTATAAACCAAAAATGAAAAAATATTAATAATTTTTTTTCTCGAACAGAAATGATTTGATGAAAAATATTTTCAAACAGAAGAAGTTCATTTCTTCATTGTCTTCAATATGTGTTTAAATGTTTTTGTAATATTTTTCATATTTAAAAAAAATATTGGAAAAAAAGAAAAAAAACAGTTGAGGTAAACACCCACTTCCGGTGTACGAAATTTTACCAAAAGCTTTTCAGTTCTTCGGATTATCAAATAAGACGTATGTTCAATTGCTCTATTAGTTTTTGAGATACAGCGCGCACAGACAAGTATTATTTGGGGGGGGGGTGTGCTGAATGGGGGTAAATTTTGTGCAAGGACTTTCATATAATGAAGCGACTAAAACAGTAGTTTAACGTTGTTTTTTGGAGTAAAAACGTGTGTTTCACATTAAAGGTTCTCAGGATGTTTTGTTTACTAATTTACTAATGAAATACATTAAAGTTAATAAAAGGCAGATTAAAAATGTGAAAAGGATTTATTTTTAAGTACATCGAACGTTTAATATTCCAGAGTAGTTCTATTGACTAGAGATGAATAAATAATGACGGGGACCCAGTTGGAATTTATAAACTAATTATATTGGTATAAAATTTACGGTAGATCCGCCACTGGCACAGATATACAGACACACACACACACACACCCACCTACACACACACACACACGCATACACACAAACACACACACGCACACACACACACACACACACACACACACACACACACCCACCTACACACACACACGCATACACACAAACACACACACGCATACACACAAACACACACACGCACACACACACACACACACACACACACACACACACACAAAATTCCAGAAATTGTTGAAATCGCATCTAGGGACCCCAAAACGGATATTTCCGTAAAAAAAAAAATGAAAAAAATCACGATCACAATACTTTCTCGTACTTCGTAACGGAGAAAGCAAAAATTGTTTGAATTATTTCAAGATCAATTTAATGTGGAGGTTTGTTGGGTTCTTAGTCGTGTTGGAATTGAAGGAAATGAGAAAGTGGATTTCTTGGCCCGTCAAGCTAATGGAAATGTGCCTCTGGAGACGCAGCTGCCCTTTTGGGATTATATTCCGGAATAAGTAAATTGTGGCAGAGAGAATGGGATGGATGCTAGCGGTTCAAATATTATAAAATCAATCCTTTGATTTCAAAAACAGCTTGGTTTCAAGAATATGGCTTTGTAGGTAGAAGAACGGTGGCGTCTCTAGCTAGATGCAGATTGGCTCACTGTTCCTCCCCCTCTCACTTGTTTACCATGGGTATAAATCAGACACGAAATTGCTCGTGTGGAGCTAGAGGGGATCTTAATCATATGTTCTTTGAGTACTCAAACTATCGTGCAGATTGTCAAAAAATATATTGAGATCTTACTATACTCGCCGCACCGAATAGATGCTATGGTCACGTTGCGTTCACCCCGCGTCCTCGTCATAGTTCGTTGAGACGTTATGAAAAGCCTGATTCACACAGCCTTTCCAAATTTCAGTTCTGTGCCGGAAATATAAATCTTTCTACTTTAACCCACAAAATCTATTTACCACTTCCTAATTAAATGTAATTGACAAAGGCGGATTTAAGGATAGAACGTAATCACTACATTTAAATAAGACAGAAAAACGAGAACACATGGCATACAACGGGCGTGATTAAAAATTTCGGCTGCGTGACATAATTCACATGCGTTTGCGCTGACCAATCAGCGAACATCACGCGAAAATCACGAAAAACCCATAATACCACCGGTTCGGTGCGCCGAGTATAGGCTGGGTTTTCTTCTATTACTATTGAAAATGTTTTATGTAACCGCTTCCGGGCTCCTATCAAACTCCTGTATTATCTTATGGTTAAAAATAATATTCACTTATAATACTAACATTCTTGAACCTCTTTAATTGTAGAGTGTGACAGTGTGTTGTATATCCTTTATAAATATACCCACAGCCCACGATCAACAAGTTAGCGCTTAAAAACTGGGACTGGCTAAAGTGGCTTAGTTGCAGTGGCCAAGAAAGAAGGTAAATTAAGAAGGAGAAGAAATCAGCAGAGCCGGTCAAACATTACAAGTCACAGACAAGCAATGGCAAAAATTGCAAAAATTTCTAACCGATTCCGATCTTCACAAACATTATTTTTATTACATGACCCCTGCCTTTCTCTATTTCAATTATTTCAAAAATGATTTCCCAATATACATTCCATTGCTATTTTCGCTGCCCATTTTAGAGGTGTAGACTCTCCCTAAAATAAACAAGATTTATTGACATCAATAACAAAACGTTTTTGTTATGTAGGAAGCTTCTACTTCATTATACATATTTCTATATGATCAATAAAACCCTTTTTAAGTTTGTTTATACAGGGTGCGTAAAAAGTATCGCACCAAATGGGATTATATGGAAACGGTTTGACATTTAGTAGGTTTAAATTAGATATAAATACCCATATTTTAAAATGAGTTTCATTTGTTTCGCACGACTTGCTTTTTGTCAGAGGCCGCCATGTTGAATTTTTCTAATAGCATCCTAGGTTTTTTTTGGTATTATTTGAAAGGTTATTTAATTAGAAGTAGAACGTGGTATAATATTAGCATGTTTATTCTGAAATGACGACAAAAATAAATAATTTCAACAAAAACTTAAATTAACAAGAAACTTAAGTATTGCGCCAAATTAGTTTATGTGGAAACGTTTTGACATTTAGATTTGACATTTGTGCATTGAAATGTTAATAATTGTTGGATTTGGTGATCGCAGAAGAACCCATGCTGAAGCTTGCCATGTGTTTAATGATAGTCATCCAAATAGGAATCCAATCAGCAGATCTACAGTAACGCGAACAGTGCAACGATTTGAAGAACTAAAAAGTGTAAAGAATTGTCCTACACCTGGAAGACCGAAAACAGCCACAAATGATGACACTTCATTACAAGTTTTACTGGATGTCTGTGAAACACCACAAACCTCAACCAGGCAACTTGCAGCAGATCATGATGTGTCTGAAGGATCAATTAGAACAATATTAAAGCGGTCTAAGTATCGTCCTTACAAACCACATTTACTTCATGAACTGTTACCAGAGGATTTTAATCGGAGGATACAATTTGCAGAAATAATGATGGAAAGAACAGGAGCTGATCAAAATTTTGTCAAAAACATAGTTTTTTCAGATGAAGCTACGTTTATGTTAAATGGTTCTGTAAATAGGCATAACTGTAGATACTGGCACCCTACTAACCCCTATGTCAACTTGAAAACTCACACCCAATATCCACAAAAACTTAACGTTTATTGTGGAATATTGGATGGAAACGTCATCGGCCCGTTCTTTTTACGTGATACATTAAGATCTGTTGTTTACTTGAAACTATTGCAAAACCAAATTGTAGCAAAAATAAAGGAGATTAAACCAAATTCAATAAATCCGCAAGTCTTGCACCCATATGTATGGTTTCAACCAGCTGGTGCTCCACCACATTTCGGTCATCAAGTTCGAGAATTCCTAAATCATAATTTCGCAGGGCAATGGATCGGACGGAGGGGTGCAATTTAATGGCCACCTAGGTTTCTAGACCTGACACCTATGGACTTTTTCGTATGGGGATATTTTCAAAGTGTTGTGTATCGAAATAGGCCAACAACATTAGATGAATTAGAAGCTCGAATTAGAGTTGCAATAACAAATATTCCTCCGGCATATATCTGCATAATACACTGGGCGCTTTTCTTGATAGACTTTCCTATTGTCGAGAAGTGAATGGACAACTATTGTGATTTTATTAGGTTTCTTGTTGATTTCATTTTTGTTTTCAATTATTTATTTTCGACGTTATTTCAGAATAAACATGCTAATATTATACCACGTTCTCCTTCTAATTAAATAACCTTTCAAATAATACCAAAAAAAAACCTAGGATGCTATTAGAAAAATTCAACATGGCGGCCTCTGACAAAAAGCAAGTAGTGCGAAACAAATGAAACTCATCTTAAAATATGGGTATTTATATCTAATTTAAACCTACTAAATGTCAAATCTAAATGTCAAACCGTTTCCATATAATCCCATTTGGTGCGGTACTTTCTACGCACCCTGTATAATTCATTCGTATTTGTGTACGTGGTATTAATTAAGAAGCCGCCCATTATTCACTATCAAAAATTAACTGTGTTACACTAATCTAGATAAATTTTCTATAAAATAGCTTTACCTCTCGGTTCCCTTCAATATATCATCCCAAACCTTGTGTTATTGTTGACATAAAATCTCACCACCTTGCTTAAAACACAATGCACTGTAACCGTTAACGTTAATTACACTTCACCACTAATTCAACTGACCGCACCGTACTGTTTTCTTTACTGGACTGGCGACTCTTATCAGCAATGATAACAAAAAAATCTCGATCAAAACCAAACCAATCATCGGTGGCTGGCCATGAATACGGAAACGTAGTGCGCGCATATAATATAAATATATATTTATAAGAGGCGACGAATAACAGATATTCCACAATATGTCAAGATATAAATATTGGGCAATAAAATTCGCCATATATAACATACAAACCATCCAAACAGGGGGGATTACGCTAGCACCGAACAAAATGTATTCGTAATATATGTACAGCCGCAGTATCCTGTCTGTTTTTCAAATATCGACTTGTTTGGCATTTTCCATTAAGCAAATACGACGGATCGTGTCGCTCAAATATTTTCCATTTTGCATTTTCCTTCCACAACACACAACACACAACACAACGGCGAAATGTGGTTGTTTTTTATTATATTATCCTCTTTATCGAAACTCTGCAATATATGGAAAACATTCGGTTTCAAAAAATAAAAGTTTTAGTTCTAAGTGCATCAATAATAGACTAAGGCAATACAGAAATTTAATCGTCATTGATTTTTTTAAAGTGCATTAAAATAAAAAAAAATATTTCTGAAGCTTAGCTGCTTACTGATGGATCTGAGGTATACAACTCTTACTTAGAAATGAATTGCGTATTATTACAATGGTTTCTGAGAGGTTTTCATATTAATGAACTAATTTCCTGCCTTGGGTGTTTTTAATTTCCATAGAAATTAGTATACAAGGTGGAAACTTCAACTGGAACAAATTCGGTATTTATGAAAGAACAAAATCCTCGGACAGGTCGATTTTTGTTTTTATTGCGCACTTTTTAGCGTCTTCAAAAATAGTATGACGTGACTAGTCTTTCACGTATGACGTCATAGACATTTTTTCTTTAATGGAAACCATTTTTTTTATCACACTACATTTTTAGCCCTTTTTATTCTATTTACGACTAAAAATATTCTGTTTTCAAACTTTTTCACATTTGGCTTTTCAATGATCGCCACAGCACAGCGCAATTGGAATACTTAAAACATAATTTTATGAAAAATATGTCGACCATAAGTATTCTGCCCATCTTTGTCAGCCTCGTTCGTTATTGGCTTGTTGAGTATGAAATGAATTGATGAAGTGTTTGGGTAAAGAATTTGTGTTTTAAGGATCTGTAAATTAACAGATTTTTGAAAACTCTTCGGCAAGGTGTAATGCGCGTTTCTGAAAAGGGTAGAAGAAGTGGTAGAATATAGGATTTTGGTTAGGATTTAAAGGGCAGCTCGTTCAGCAACAAACAATTACTTAAAAATCATTTTGTTTTCGAGTTACGTCCAAAAAAACTGAAAAATCTGATTTTCTTTTTTTCTTTATATTTCTTTATATAAAGACGTTCTTATAGCACTTTTTTATTATCTAATATAGATAGCATAAGATTTTACACTGTAACATGTTTCGTCTCATTTGAACCATCAACTTTCTTATTTCTTATGGACACCATATTTATTTATTATCATATCTGAATGATCAATTTTTTGTGATGATTGCAATATAACACAACATCCATTTAATTTCATAAATCGACATATAATCGTTTAAAACAATTTTATTGGAAATCTCTGTAGCGCTTACTAAAAATCATCTATGCCATGGAATTAAAAACAATTAGGAATCTGTTTTTTGTCAAACATGGTTTATGAATTTTGAATGTTTTTGGTATTACGTAAAAATATGAAACATTTAATGCACAATTTTACATTATTTGTGGCATAATAAATGGACCTCACTAAAAATACTTCCCAAAAAATTAGGAGTAGAACAACAAAAAACGTAACCCTTAATTGAAATATCCCAGTAAAAAATTGCCAATTTCAGCCCTCGGAACCCTAAGTTAATCTCAAAAATCACTTTATTGCTCGAAATAAGGTTCCAATTGTTTTTATTTTGAAAATTTAGACAAAATATCAAAAGCTAAAGATAAAAAATGCAGACTAAAAATATCAAGAAACAAATCGAAAATTTTGCACATAATAAAGAATGTTTATTAATTGACTTATCTTAATAACTTTTTATCAGTTAATATGTCTGTAATTATGTGTTACGTCATAATGCCTCATGTACATGTTTAAACTAAATAAATGTTTTCTTTGTTTTTTTTAACTTAAGAATATCTACCATGTGTTATATTATATAATATGACGTACAGTATAAAACATTTATGTCAATACAGTAATAAACAATTTAAATTTGAATTCAAATTTGAATATTTAGGCCATAAAATTAAAATGTTGGAACAAAAAATCGAAAATGCAGAGATCTAAGATATGAGCCAATAAAATCAAGAATTCTGGTCTAAAAATAAAATAATACTGATGATGAAACTAACCCTTAACGGGCACTGTGGGTCCAATAAACCCGGACGCACACTTTACCTCAAGTTTTCGGCGCAAAGATTTTTTTTTCTATTCCCCCCTCCCATATACAGGGTCCTGCATTTCACCTCCCGTTTTCTATAGCTCATTTACTTATTAAGTTGGAATTTTGATATTTTGCAGAATGCATTTGCATCCTAGAATGCATATCAGGAAAATATTTTTGATTGATGGGTGTCCCAAAAAAGCGTGACGTCATGTTGATATATTTTTTTAAATGATATGCTATGCATTTTATTGCTTATTTGGGTACCTTTTATGGTTGCCTATATACTCCTATTTTTTTATTGGAATCTATTTAGGGATATCAGTAAAAAAAATAAAAACTTAAAAAAAAAACAGTTTTGCACTATTGGTTTAAAAAATGAATAAAAAATCAAAACAGTGCCTTGTAAATAAAATCATACCATGTACTTATTAAATAAGGTCTAAAAGTCCCGTTAACCAAGTTTGGCCGATATGAATTATACAGGGTGTCCAAAATTTAGTGTCAAATATTTCAAACTCTAAAGCACTTTAGTTTCTTATTTTAAATTGGAGCCCCTGTATATTTTTATGTCATTCCATGCAGAATTAAAAAAACACAAACATTTTTCCTTATAACAACCCTGTCCCAATTCTTAACGCATAAAAAGTTATTTGCAGAAAACTCGTTTTATCAACAATTTCAATAGCCATTTTACTAAATAAAAATCGAAGGTGGCTTTGAAAAACAATTTATTGGCATTAAAATTTAACAAGGTGGCAAGAGACTGTTTTGACTTTAGTAATGTAAAAGTTTAAAGCATTGTTAACTTAAGCTCTTTGTACTCAAGAATTATTTTTTCCATGACAAAATATTTAATTTAGCCGGAAATGACCGTAACTTTCCTATTTCAAATGAAACACCCTGTATATTTTTACATAATTTAATTCGTCTCTAAATTCTGAGTTTAGAGACAACATTTCGGTTGTTAGTTTTTTGTTTAAATTCAAATTAAATTTACACGAAAAAACAAATTTAAATTAATTTTAAACTAAAAATAAACAACCAGATGGTCACTTATGATACACCTATGAGCTCAGAATTTAAAGAAATTAAATTATATAAAAATATACAGGGGTTCCATCCAAAATAGAAAAGTTAAGGTCATTTTCGGTTAAACCGGAAATGGAATTTTGAAATTAACTTTTCTATTTCAAAAGGAACACCCTGTATATTTTTACATAATTTAATTCGTCTCTAAATTCTGAGCTTAGAGACGTATCATAAGTGACCTTTCGGTTGTTAGTTTTTTGTTTAAATTTAAATTAAATTTACACAAAAAAAACATGTTTAAATTAATTTTAAACAAAAAATAAACAACCACATGGTCACTTATGATACATCTATGAGCTCAGAATTTAGAGGAATTAAATGATTTAAAAATATACAGGGGTTCCATCCAAAATAGAAAAGTTAAGGTCATTTTCGATTAAACCGGAAATGGCATTGTTATGAAATGTTTACATATTGACATATTTTATTCCTTAAAAACACTTCATACAGATATATGCAAAAATGCAAATGATATTTGAGACCCATCATTTGCATTTTTACAAACATATATCCTTATGAAATTTAGTTTAGTGTTTTTAGGCAGTAAAGTGCGTCTACATGTGGATTTTCAAGAAAAATTCCACTTGACCTTAACTTTTCTATTTTAAATAGAACACCCTATATATTTTTGCATAATTTAATTCGTCTTTGAATTCTGAGTTTAGAGATGTATCATAAGTTACCTTTTGATTGTTAATTTTTTGTTTAAATTTAAGTTAAATTTACAAAAAATAACAAAATTAAATTTAAAGAAAAAACTAACAACCAAAGGGTAACTTATGATACATCTATGAACTCAGAATTTAGAGAGAAATTAAATTGTGTAAAAATATACAGGATGTTCTATTTGAAATAGAAAAGTTAAGGTGATTTCCGGTTAAACCGGAAATAGAATTTCTATTAAAATTCGACTTGCTGATCCAAATTATTCTCTTAAAACACCATACTAAATTTTAAAAAGATATACAGGGTGTTTCAGAGCTCAGGGAACGGTCAATCAGGTGCTTATTTGTCAAAATTTCGAAAAATGTTTTATACAAAAGTTGTGTATAATAGTGAGCTGCACGCCCTAAAAATATTTAAATTTATACAGGGTGTCTCATAACAAAGTTACAGACCAAACTTATGTATTTTTTTAAATGGAACACCCTGTATTTTTTGTCATTTTTTAATTATATGGAGCAAATAAAGGTAAGTTACTCCAATACTCCCTATACCTATTGTTTGCCGTTTTCGAAATATTTGAAGATTTGTTGAAATGCATGGTCTGGGTGAAATTTTATTTTTACCCCAGTGATTGACGTTGAACGATTAAAATCATTTTAATTATTTGCTTCAAGGTTCGAACTATAGAGCCAACTATGATTTCATACAAAAAATTATACAGGGTGATAAAAAAAATGCGGAAGAAAAACCGAACTTATAAAGTGAAATAACTTCGTTTTTTCAAATGGCACACCCTGTATTTAGTAACGTATTCTCAAGTAGAATGCAATTATCTTTCAGATTATAATAATTATTCCTGATATGATAATCGCCAAATACAAGAAAACTATTGAGATTATGAACAGGGAACCCTTATACAATCTGAAAGATAATTGGATTTTACTTAAGAATACGTTATTAAATACAGGGTGTGCCATTTGAAAAAACGAAGTTATTTAACTTTATAAGTTCGGTTTTTCTACCGCACTTTTTCTATCACCCTGTATAATTTTTTGTATGAAATCATGGTTGGCTCTATAGTTCGAACCTTCAACCAATTAATAAAAATGATTTTAATCGTTCAACGTCAATCACTGGGGCAAAAATAAAATTTCTCGCAGACCATGCATTTCAACAAATCTTCAAATATTTCGAAAACGGCAAACAATAGGTATAGGGAGTATTGAAGTAACTTACCTTTATTTGCTCCATATAATTCAAAAATGACAAAAAATACAGGGTGTTCCATTTAAAAAAAAAACATAAGTTTGGTCTGTAACTTTGTTATGAGACACCATGTATAAATGTAAATATTTTTAGCGCGTGCAGCTCACTATTATACACAACTTTTGTATAAAATATTTTTCGAAATTTTGAAAAATAAACACGTGATTGACCGTTCCCAGAGCTCTGAAACACCCTGTATGTAAAGATAAAAAATATATTCAGGGTCACCAGAATTCAGTTACACCCGGTATATTAAAATTTAATTAAACATTTTAGAGAAATTTCCTAAAGAAATTCTTTAGTAAAATAATCTTTTCGTATGGATATTCTGGTTATTCAAAAAATATTTATTTTTAAGGCAATAATGCGTTCAAGTTATTTAGAAAAAAGGAGTTCAAATGCAAAACCATAAAATTAACAATTCTTTCAACAAACATATTCGCAAGTTTTTTTCATAAACATATCTTAATTTCCCTAAGATTTATCTTATTTTTAAGCCAACACCGCAATATAGAATTAGTTGAAACCTAAAAAAATGATTCCGAACTCTTTTTAAATATTAAAATTTAATTAAAATTTTTGAAAAAATTACAGCCAATTTGCCAAAGATAATTCTGTAGTAACATGATTTTTTTATAAATATATCTAAATTTGCTTAAGGGTTATTCTATGTTTAAGGCAACAATGCAAGTTCGATTGCAAAACTATGAATTGATTATATTAAATCGTCATTTATTTTGGTCTTGAAGGGTGACTTGCCATTAAATTAAACATGTTGCTTACGAAATTACTTACAGGTTAAGTGGAAGAGCAGTAATGGTTGTTTACAACCAATTGAACTTCGCCTGTTCGCCCTCACAAAAAATATTTTCTTGTACTATTAACTTTTTTTCTCTAATAAAGACAGTTAATTATTATTATTATTAACAGAGCTGAATGTGATGAATAGAATGACATTGGTTTTGGCAATTTATAAAACATTTTAGAATCTCTCGGGCCTCTAAACCACGTTCTCCTCGCGCTCTTTAGGGCCGATAAATGAATTTTCAACAGGTGAGGAAAATAAAATTGTTTTCCGCCTAAACAATTTATTTTCCTCACTAGTGGTGACGCGGATTTACTTTTCTCACTAGTGATGCAAGCGGCTATTTTCCTCTCTAAATTGAGTGATGAAAATGTCAAAGGATTGGGGTTTCAAAAATTGACACGTTGTCATAGAGAAGCCAAAAATTGGCTGTTAGGTATAGGTTTTGGAGTTGGCCCTTAGTTCTTCGAAAATGAAGCAGGTAACGGCGCTATGAACAGAGCGCGCTATACAGGGTTTATTTGAAACAACGAACAGGCATTTAAGGGCACATACACAAAATATTTGTAAACCCATTTCCGTCAAAATTTAATCGAATTTTTTTTTTTTAATTTGCCTAATTTTTCGAGGTTTTTTAAACATTTTGAGAATCGATGCTTTTCTCATTTAATTAGGTCTGCATGGAATGTGTGTTTGTTTATTTAAAACGCGAGATACGATTTCTTGCCTCCGAAATTTGAAGTGTTATCGCAACGTTTTTTTTTTGTAAAAGATAAACAGTCCCCCAGTTCATTGACGCTTAAAGAACACTCAGATATTTCCTACGCGCTTGTTGTAATTCGATATCTAAAGCCGATGCCGTTTAAAAAATAGGTCACATTACCACTGCCCCCAAACATGTTGCGTATTTTCACTCATTAACTTTAATAATTAATTGCGGGCTTTTTGTTACAGTTATAAACAAAATAATTGCGAATATTGTTTAAAAATAATATAATCTCTTTGTGGTTACTCTGTTCGTTATTTCAAATACACCCTGTATAGACGTGATTTTATGTGGTCGTAATTGCACGATTTGGACTTGGGCATGCTTTGGTTCCAGCAGAACGGAGCGATGTACCGCACTAGTCATCAAAAAATCGATCTCTTACGCACAAAATTCAGTGACCTTGTTAACAGCTATTTTAGAGATGTTTATTGGCCATCGTGCAGCTGCGATTTGCACTTTCTTTATAGGAAAATGCTGAGGACCATTATTACTTCAACGGTCCACAAACAATTGACTCACTTGGAGAAAACATCCAGCAAGCTTTTTGCGAAACAGAACCACAATCAATCGAGAATATACTGCAAAATTAGTTACAAGGATGGGCGTCTGACTAGTCAGTACCCCATCCTTGTAACTAATTTTTTTTTAATGGCAGCCATTTGACTAAAATTGTAAATCATAGAAAGATGATGATGTACTCTTTTCAATAAAGCAACAACCATTGAAAATTGATCGATTTAGCGTTTTACCGCCATGTCCAGCATCAAGAACCAGCCTATCTATTACTAACCATTGAAAAGTATTACTTTTCAAAAAGAAATCACCATATTACGTATCCATGTAAAACAAAAATTAGGAATTCCTTGCATTTCCCCCTCTGTTTGTATGTGTCGCTTTTATAAAAAAAAATCCGACACAACTCTGAATTACGTTATCTTTATATACAGCTACCTACAGCGTTCCGGAATCTAATTACAGAATCAGCCGAGATAAGCCTGACAAATTCTTACGGGCGGCTAATCAAAAGCGTGCCCCACAGCGTTTTAATCCCCGCACCCTACAAAGACCATATCTACGAAACTTTAATAATGATTTATTCGCGACGGCGATAAAGTCGCCCCCAAAGCACGTAAGAATCCATTTAACAATGCGAGGCCCCCATTTGTCCAAAAGGGGGCACTTCCTTATTATTATCATCAAAAGCCCTACCCCGCTGTGTTTCTGGTCTTTTTCGCCTGTCTTTTTTGAGTTATTAATGATGCGGAGGGTAATTTTTCGGCACGTGGCTGCCAGGGATGTGGGGGAGGCTTTGGTGACATTCAATTGTCTTCATTTGAATAATCGACGGTCCGCCATCATATTTGTCGGATTTAATTGAAGGTCGGGTGCGTGTGTCTGCCGGTTATTGCTTCTTTTTTTTGGACTCAATGGGGTTATTAGATTTCAATGAATATTTGATGAATAGAAAAGCTTTATCTAATTTTATTTATCTCTGGGAAGGAATTATTTTTCAAACCAAAATAAATCTTTCTTTAGTTGAAAATGTGATCTGTTTGCATTAAAAACATCTTTTTATTTTTATTAATGCTTGTTGTAACAAGTAAAACAGATATTAGAGCAGGGTATTGTTATTAATAGTTTGTTAATAGTCTGTGGAATTCACCTTTGGTTGTTATCCCTAAGAAGCCGGGTGCTTCAGGGAAAAGAAAATATAGAATTTGTGTTGATTATAGGAAGTTAAATGAAGGCACTGTTGGAGATTCTTACCCTTTGCACAACATTGTTGACATTTTAGATCAGTCGGGAAATTCGAAATATTTTACAACTTTCGATTTAGCTTGTGGTTTCCGCCAAATAAACTTGGAGGAAATAGATAAAACTAAAACAGCATTTTGAACGCTTTTTGGTCATTTTGAGTATACGCGAATTCCGTTTGGTTTAAAAGGACCACCAGCAACATTTCAGAGATGAATGGATTCTGTTTTATTTATTTATTTATTTATTTATTTATTTATTTATTTATTTATTCATTCATTTTCCCAGCAGACACGAAGTCCAATTAAAGGGAAAGAAATTTAAACATATTTTAAAACAATATACAATTACTTAAAAACGAAAAAAATATATATATATATATATACCAGTTAAATATATGTATAATATACTACAACATAAATATGCGCATGAATATAGTTTTATAAATTAAAATTAAACTAAAACTAAAAAAAAGAAAAAAAAATGTAATTTACCACAAAGCCGAAATACAATTGAGTAACATTTTTTGCGACATATTAAATATATCAACCGTGTAATGAATGCCATTATAAATTCTCACCATGGTGTTTAAGGGAGAGTTAAAGTGAGCAACAGTAGTAGCATGTGGATAATAAAAGAGTTGACTATTTCGCGATGAAATTCGAGGAACTAAAAAATTCAATTTACAAACAATGTTAGTGTCATCAATGGTATTATGTATAAGCCCGTGCAGAAATAATACAAATGCATTATTACGCCTATGATGTAGGGATTTAAAAGAAAACTCAGTTAAAAGATCATTATATGTTACAGTTTTAGATGGATATTCATTATACTGTTTAAAATATAACATTTTTAAAAACTTCTTCTGAATTCTCTCTAAACTATTAATGTGCGTGTAATAATAAGGTGACCATATAATAGAAGCAAATTCAAGGATCGGACGAACATACGATGAATACAATTTTTTAATAACTTTTATGTCATCAAAATCTTTGCAAGAGCGGTGAATAAATCCCAACATTTTAAGACTTCTGGAACAAATGTTATTAACATGCTCAACAAAAGATAATTGACAATCAATTGTCACACCCAGATCTCTAATAGTATCACAACGTTCAAAGCATATATCTAGCAATCCATACTCAAATTTAATTTGTTCCTTTTTTCGTGAAAAAGAGATACACTTACATTTTGACAGATTAAGAGATAATCCATTAACCAGACACCACTGTTCAATCCTACCAATATCATTTTGCAAGTTAATACAATCCTGCTCAGAATTAATGACATTAAATATTTTCATGTCATCAGCGTATAGAAGTACATTACAATGCAGAGAATCCACAATGTCATTAATAAAAATTATGAACAATAGTGGTCCTAGGTTCGATCCTTGCGGAACACCACTAGAGGCAACATATTTATTTGAAGTATGACCCATATATTGAACAAACTGTTGTCGGTTGTAAAGGTATGATCGGATTAAAGAAACAGTTTTATCAGTGAAACCATAAAAACTTAGTTTTCTAGCAATAATATTATGATCAACTGTATCAAACGCTTTTTGAAAATCAGTGTATATGCTATCAATTTGTTTGCGCTCATCAAGGTGACAGGAAACATAATCAGTGAAATTTAGCAAATTTGACACAATTGATCTCTTCTTCATAAAACCATGTTGACGGGTAGTCATAAACGAACGAACATGATTATACATAATTTTACATAGAATTATTTCAAATAATTTCGAAAAATTGTTAACTACAGTGATAGGCCTGTAATTCAAAATATCCGACCTGTCACCATTCTTAAACACCGGTGTAACTCTACCTATCTTCCATATATCGGGTATGGTGTTAGATTCAATAATTAAATTAAATATGTGCAATAGTGGCTTAATGAAACACTGAATACAGTCTTTAACTACAAAAGCCGGAATTCCATCTGCTCCAGCAGTGGTATTGGCTTTTAACTCACAAGCAGCATTCACAATATCAATTTCACAAACTTTATTTATATTACAATTCGGATAATTTGAATTATTACCAGCCTCTGTAGAAGAAAAATCAGTGCTGTTGTTATTATAAACGCTCTTAAAATATTTAGCAAAACCGTCAACAATGACTTTAGGATTAGGAAGATTGATTCCATCCAAATGCATTATTCCTGGAATTCTAGTAGTTGACCTTTTTGTGTTCACATAAGAAAATAATTTTTTAGGTTCACGCAAGATATTTTGTTCAACTTGATTAATATAAGATTTATGGTCAGTTTTAATTAAGTTATGAATGTCGCTTCTTAATCGATTAATTTTTAATTTCAAATGACTAGATGTTTGTTTTTTAGACAATTTAATGGCACGATTTTTACTTTTTATTAACTTTCGTAAAGGCGTACTAAACCATGGTGGAAATTTATTTCTCCACGACCACCATAGAATTTAAGCATTTTGAAATCAATTTTGATTATAGAACGTACACATTCTCACTCTTGTTATGGAACAAAACACAATGCGCTTATGCGTTTTGCATGTAATTCATTCCATAACAAGGGATAGAATGAATATTCTCACATCGTTTCGAATAAAACAATTAGCCTTGGATACCACAATTGTCAAAATACTATAAACATAACCACAAACGTGATAAAACGTAAGTTCTTTGTGTTCATTATTTTATTAGTCTATTTTATCTGGTCGAGGAGAAAGTATAGTCTGATACTCGGTAAGAATGGAAATTCAGATGCTCGTGGTTCCTCGCGCTCGCCTCACGGCTCGCGCTCGAAATATTCCACTCGCATCGAATTTCCATTCTAACCTTGTTACAGAATAGTATATAGCCGTGAGGCGAGCGCGAGGAACCACGAGCATCTGAATTTCCATTCTTACCGAGTATCAGACTATACTTTCTCCTCGACCAGATAAAATAGACTAATCAAATAATGAACACAAAGAACTTACGTTTTATCACGTTTGTGGTTATGTTTATAGTATTTTGACAATTGTGGTATCCAAGGCTAATTGTTTTATTCGAAACGATGTGAGAATATTCATTCTATCCCTTGTTATGGAATGAATTACATGCAAAACGCATAAGCGCATTGTGTTTTGTTCCATAACAAGAGTGAGAATGTGTACGTTCTATAATCAAAATTGATTTCAGAATACTTGAATTCTATGGTGGTCGTGGAGAATATACTATTTTAGGATTACTTTTCCGAACAGTAACACATTTAGATAGCACTTTAGTAAGTAATTCATAAAAAACACTACAAGCCTCATTGGGATCATTTAACTTCATGACATCATTCCAATCAATTAAGGATATTTCGTTATATAATATTCTTAAGTCAGCTTTGGAGAAATCATAAGCAATTTGTGATGTATTAGAATTAAAATAAGCACAGGATTCAGTAGTTAATTCTACATCACAAAATAATGCCGGATGATGCAAATCCTCTCCAACCAGTCCCACATCATGGCCAATATTGCACTTTAAATTAGGACTACTAATAATAAGATCAAGTATCCTTTGATTGTCATTCAACACAGTATTATGCTGAGTTAACTTATTAAAATCCATAAAACCACTGTAGGATGTTATTTTTGGATTCAAACCTTCACCACATGTTATATATGAGTGTAAATTGGGCAAATTAAAATCACCAAAAATTAATACTCGTTCATGAAAATTCAATTTTTGCTCCAGAAACTCAAAAACATTATCTAAATCAGTTGAAACTAACGAAGGAGGAATATATACACACGCTAAATACAATATTTTATACCTTAAAATTATTTTAACAATTACTAATTCAATACCGAAGTCATTAAATGTACAAATTAATTCAGATTGGAAATTAGATCTAACAGCTATTAACACTCCTCCACCACGGCGGTTTGAACGATCACATCGATACACGTTGAAGTTATTTGAAAATAATTCGGAATCATAAATACCACAATGCAACCACGTTTCAGTCAAGCAAAAAATGTTACTGTTATTCGTACATACATTATCATAAAATAACTTAGTTTTTGAACCCAATCCCCTGACATTCTGATAATATACTGAAAGCAAAATGTGCTGGGAAGCACTCAGTTTCCCTGGATTATCTTGGGAACATCATGAAAATACTTGATCTTCAAGTTGTCTTCACCATTCTCAGATCGCCGTTTCAGCTCATCACGAAGGGATTTTTCATACTGGATTTGTCGTGGGGTCTTATCGTTCCTTATTTGAATATTTTTGAATCCAGCCATTTCACGAAGCTTATTTGAATTACGTAATATTATTTTCGCTTCAACGGGATTATGAAAAATAATTTTAATAGGCCTGGTCTTGTGCCCAATTTTAACTCCAAGTCTGTACACTTTAGTAGGAATCGGCGCATTTTCCACTATGCTTTGCAAAACATCAGAAACACGGGCTTCATCATCTTGCAAATTGGTTGATTCAGGTATGTTGAAAACAATTACGGAACTAGCTCGTTTTTGCCTCTGAATAACTTCTTCACAAATATCATTGTATTCAGAAGCATTTGACGCATTTTCATTTATCGTCAAAGTATTCCTGTCCATTACTTTCTCTAATTGCTGAATCTTGTTTAATAATTTATCAATAGATATTGTCATATTAGCATTTTCCTGTTTAAGGCTATTTAATTCAAGAATTATTCGTTTTAATTCAGAGTTTTCTGCACATAAAGAATCACATTTTTTTGATACAATTTCAATGGTTTGCTTTAGATCTTTTACAGTTACCATTAGATCCTTCAACGTAACATCGCAGTCGTGATTATTTATGCAGGACGGATGGCAAAATTTATTACAGGTGGGACAAGTAGTTTTATTTCCAACTTTATTGCCACATTTACCTGTACACAAGAAATCAGCTACTCCAGATTTAGTTTTTTCGGGCCTTTGGCTCATGTTGATTGTATTAAATACTATTTTACCGGAAATTATGGGAAAATTGACGGGGACACAGTTGCTTCACACTTATGTGGATTACAAGGTACCAAATGTTTTGTTTACCTTGACGATATAGTAATTTATGGTAATAATTTGATTGAGCATAATAAAAAAATCGTAGGTGTTTGAAAGATTACGAGATAGTAATTTGTTGATTCAGCCAGATAAATGTGAATTTTTGCGAAAAGAAGTTCAATATTTGGGTCACAAAATTACTTCTGAAGGTATTAAAACCCATCCATCAAAAATTAATTGAGTTGTAAATTATACAAGGCCCAAATCAGTAAAAGCTATTAAAAGTTCCTTGGGTCTGTGTAGGTATTACCATAGATTTTTCTAAAATTGCTCAACCTATGAATCAATTGCTTAAGACAAATGTAAATTTTATTTGGTCAGATATTTGTGACGCGTGATTTGAGACGTTAAAAAGGTCGTTGACCTCTGTGCAAGTTTTAAGTTATCCCGATTTCAACAGTCCGTTTGTACTTATAACAGATACAAGTGATTTAACACTTGGAAGAATATTATCTCACCATCTACGTAAAGATCAGCTGATTGCATACTGCAACAGAACATTAAATCCAGCGGAGAAAAATTACACCACGACAGAAAAAGAATTATTAGCAGTCGTTTGGGCTACAAATCATTCTCGGCCATATTTGTATGGCAATAAGTTCGATGTGAAAAAACGGATTGTTTAGATTTATTTACGGTTTATTAATATTAATTGAATTAAGATCATTTTGCGAAAATAATAAGATATATAAGTTAGCTATGCCAAAGTTAGGGAGTGGCTTAGATAAATTAAATTACAAAGACGTATTAGACATGATTAAATATATATTTTTAGACAAGTTTAAAAATTATTTACCATAAAAATGAAGTCAAAATGAATATTATATCTTCAACAAGTAAATACGAATAATTAAAAGAAAAAGTTAAAACTTCTATCATATTGAATCCTAAGATAATTGAAATTAGTAAGTGCCACTCAAGTAAAGTCAATCTATATTTCTTACTAAAGCAGAGAATCCTTACCAATTACGTGCAAGTTAATAATCCCTGAAATTATTAATGAATTGTTTAAGATGCAGATAGAGGTTAATGAACTATGCCAAGTGAATGATAAATTTGTGTTTATTGTGTTTATTTACTTAAAGAGATTTGGAAAACAAGATAAATTAGAATGGAATGTTTTAAGGGTAACCCTTAGGTATGTTTTTAAAAATATCAGCTACAGTGTAAATTTAGTAGATCGAAAAATAGTTCATCTCGGTAGAGATGAAGACAAGTTATTAGTATTGAAAGATTTTCACGACAAATTGCTTGAAGGTCACCAAGGTGTAATAGAACTTATAATAGATTGAAAGAATTTTATACATGGGATAATAATATTTTATAAAAGAATACATAAAAAATGCGACAAGTGTCAAAGAAATAAAATTTATCCAAATAATACAACAAAATCGCCCTTAAAAATTACAAAAACCGCTGAAAGAGCGCTTGAAAAATATTTTTTAGATGTAGTAGGACCAGTTACCGAACAAGGTAATAAATATTTGCTAACTTTTCAATATGATTTAACTACATTTTAAAAATGCATCCCTATTCCTGATCAGGAAGTTAAGACAATAAGCGATAAATTTGTAAAAGAAATTATTTGTAGACATGGTATCCCAGAAACCATTTTGAGCGATCAAGGTACTAACTTTATAAGTAAAATCTTTAAGGATACGTTACGATAAGTTATTGAAAATTAAGAAAATTCAAACCACAGCGTATCACCCTCAATCGAACGGTACATGAGACAGCTTGCATAAAACGATCAAAGAATATTTAAGACACTATATAAATAACGACTTGATTGGGATGGTTTAATTAATTTTGCTTCATTAACTTATTATACAGGAGGTCAGTTAAATTGCCTACAGCTATTACAGCCTACCCAGATATTCGTTATACTTATGATGATTATGTGTTAGATTTAAAACAGACTTTAAGATAATCGAGAGAGATCGCTAGGAAGCATAGTTTAGAAGGTAAAGAGAAATCCAAGGAACAGCATGATAATAGTAATTTACGATATAAATAACGTTATGAAGGTTTTTACATTATGAGAGAAAAGTTTGAATTTTACATTCTCGAATAGATGCAGATAAGACCAAAAACTTAATTGTTTTTTGGCCTTTGAGGATAACTCTCGATATTGAAAATTTATTAGTAAGTATTGCACTCACCTCACCGTATAAATATGTAAAATATAAAAAAATAAATTCATTGTTTAATTGTTTTGTTGTTTTGAGAAGATAACTCTTGAACAAAATAACAGATTTTAAAAATACGTCCAAAAATGTAGGACCAACATTTTCAATTACTTTTACTTTTTTGAGGATAACTCTCGAACGGATGACCAAATTTTGCAAATTCTACCAGAAAAGTGTTGTACTCATCGAATAGATGCAGATGATTAAATTGTTTTCCGAATTTTGAGGATAACTCTTGAACAGATAATAATAATAATAATAATAATAATGATGTTTATTGTACCAAAATATTACAAAAATACTCACACTTACTTATACTTTTACTTTACTTTAGATAACCAGATTTTAATAGAATAGATGTAGATAGATTTAAAAAATGCGCTTTTCAATTATTCTGTGCTTTTGAGACGATAACTCTTGAAGAAAATAGCCTATTTTAAAAATTCTTCCTGAATTCATCGACCACAGGACCAAAACAATCATTCGTCTTAAATTGTTTTTTTTTTAGGATAACTTTTGAACGGATAACCAAATTTGGCAAATTCTTTCAGCAACGTGTTGTACTCACCGAATAGATGCGAATAAGATACAAAAAAATAAATTTGTAGTTAATTGTTTTCTGTTTTCTTGAACGAAAACACATATTTTGCAAATTCTTTTATTACTCATTACAGAGATATAGTTAAGATCAAAAAATTAATTTGCAGTATATTTAGCCAAAAACCAGTTTTAAATTCTTAAACTATTGCACTCATTAAAGAGATGTAGATAAGGTTATAAAATACAATAGACTTCCGTCGACGAATAACGCTATTACAGATTTAATGCAGACATTTCGTCTTTATTTAATTTTTTGAATTCTTCTGCAACAACTAAAGGTTTTTAATAATCGTTTTCTCTTTCCTCAAAAAGGAGGCAGTGAGATATATTGTATGCTGTGGCTCTACCATCAAAACTTTCCACGTGCCGCCACTGCTCCAGATTGTAGTATAAATGCGTCGATATGTAAACCTTCAATCTTGTAGTCAGAATCTTCTTTTAATGGGAGGAGTGTTGTAAACTCAATACTAGTGTGACGGACGTGATTAAATGTAGAAGTTGGAATCAAAATTCGTGCTTCTCATGGAGTCGTAAGATATAGTTTCTTTATTATTTTTAACATTCATAATTATTTGTTACACTAATTTTTAATTTTAACATGTTTATTTATACCTGCTTTTATTTTTTTATTTATTTTATGTCTTTATTTATATATTAAATGTTGCTTTTTATCTAAGCTCTAATGTACTTTAGCATTAAGTTACCCTCCTATGCATTTCTAATGTTGTGTTCAGGCTTGTATAAACATTATGTAATCGCACCAATAAATGATTATTATTATTATATGGCAAAATCCGGTTAAAATGTCAAAACGATAGTTGAAAATAACAAATTCTAATAATTTTTACCGTCAGTGTACTCAAAATCTAACGAGATTTAAAAAAAAAAAACGTATTCTTTATAAATTCATTTTAACATTCTAATTAAAACAAATTTGATCTAACAGTTAATCATCTCATACTTACAGACCAAAAATTCAATCAATTTTATGGTTTTATGAAAAACAGTTTAAAATAGGTAAGACAGCGATTTTGATGGAAAATTCCGGAGAAACTAGTGACAGCCTATTTTGGATTTTTGTTTAGTTTTCCAGCTCCATATGTGTGAAATATGTTGTGAAAATTTTATTTAAATTCATAGAGGGGTTTTCGAGAAAATTAGGAAACCAAATTCGAAAGTTCGAATTTTGCAAGGCAGTGATTTTGATGGAAAATTCTGGAAAAACTAGTGACAGCCTATTTTGGATTTTGTTTAGTTTTTCAGCTCCATATGTCTGGAATATTTTGTAAAAATTTTATTTAAATTCATCGAGGGGTTTTCGAGAAAATTAGGAAACTAAATTGGAAAGTTCGAATTTTGCAAGGGAGCGATTTTGATCGGAAATTCCGGAAAAACTAGTGACAGCCTATTTTGGATTTTTGTACAGTTTTCCAGCTCCATAGGTCTGAAATATTTTGTGAAAATTTTATTTAAAATACATCGATGGGCTTCTGCGAAAATTAGGGAAATAAACTCGAAAGTACGAATTTTGCGAGGCAGCGATTTTGATGAGAAATATCGAAAACATTTTTGAAGAACTTTGTTGTATCAGTATTTATTTTTTTTTTAGATTTTTTTGTCTTTAACAACTTAAAATTTTAATTTTCAAAAATTTATAACTTACGGAAAAATTGACACATTTTCAAAAATCAATGTTGGTTTCAAGGAGAGTCGTTTTGTGGATATATTGGATATTTGAGGAACTCAATTGAGCTTCCTCTACCCCCCTCTCGCTACGCATATGCGTGATTATTGTGTACTCGTGATAAAATCTTTGACGGATCATTATGATACGATACACACGATTTCACGTAATTTAACGAATTTAACCCAATATTTCAAATAATCGTAATTATTCAACAATACAACATCCACTAACCCCCATTTGCCCATGTTTAATCCGCGTCTGTTCCTTGTTTCTTGACATCTCGCTGCTTACAATTCGATTCTTTTCACCAATGACACAAGCCTACTAAGTCACTGCACTATTAGGTAATCGTTTGTCACACAAAACACACGAAACACACGATACCGCGATTTATTTGCACTTTGCATATAAAAATTAATCGTTGCAAATTGATGCGTTCGCGCAATTCATTTACATGGCAGTAAGTGGCATGCATTGTTTTCCAACGGCGCACGCGCTCTTCGGTTGTTTATGACGTTGACGCGCAATTTTCGGAATTCGTCCGCGGCCACCATACCATATATGGTAATATCTGAAACGCAAGCATCGTGACGTCACTTTTGCCGGTTTATTCGTATTACGGTATTACGTGGTAAATGATTAATTTGCCATTAGTGTAGCTGATTAATTTTCTTCTTACTCTCTCTGTACAAAGTACGAGAAACTATTGTGATCGTGAGAAATTTTGCAAAGTTTTGAAAGTAGTCGGAAACCAGCCTCAACTTTGGCTTAATCGACCAATTTCGATATTTCAGTTGAGCTATTACATTCCCGAAAATTGTTGATTGTCAATCATATGACTTATGTATCGCTTCAAACTTTAACTGGGGAAACGAAAATTGCTTTCAACGTTTCGAAAAATTGTAAAAAAATCATAAATCAAGGAATTAAGTTAGACAGCTTAAAATCTATCAATAAATAATACATTTTTGATTTTCTATAAAAACAATTGGCATGTTTAAGGCGGTAACAAAATGGCAACGCTCCAAACTTTAATCTGGAAACGAAAATTGCTTTCAATGTTCCGAAAAATTGCAAAAAAAATCTTTAATTAAGGAATTAAGTTCAAAAGTTTAAAATCTATAAATAAACAATGCATCTTTGATTTTCCATAAAAATAATTGCCATATTTAAGGTGGGAACGAAACGGCAACGCTCCAAACTTTAACTGTGGAAAGGAAAATTGCTTTCAACGTTTCGAAAAATTGTAAAAAAAATAATAAATCAAGGAATTACGTTCGAAAGCTTAAAATCTGTCAATAAATAATACATCTTTGATTTTCCATAAAAACAATTGCTATATTTCAGGTGGTAATAGAATGGCAACTCTCCAAACTTTACTCTGGAAACGAAAATTGCTTTCAACGTGTCGAAAAATTGTACAAAATTCATTAATCAATGAATTAAGTTTGAAAACTTAAAATATATTAATAAACAATGCATCTTTGATTTTACATAAAAACAACTGCCATATTTTAGGTGGTAACAACGGCAACGCTCCAAACTTTAACTGTGGAAACGAAAATTGCTCTCAACGTTTAGAAAAATTGTAAAAAATTCATTAATCAAGGAATTAAGTTCAAAAGCTTAAAATTTATAAATAAACAATGCACCTTTCATTTTCCATTAAAGCAATTGCCATATTTTAAGTGGTAATGAAACGGCAATGCTTCAAACTTAAACTGTGGAAACGGAAACTGCTTTCAACGTTTCGAAAAATTGTAAAAAATCATAAATCAACGAATTAAGTTCGAAAGCTTAAAATCTATCAATAAATAATACATCTTTGATTTTCCATAAAAAGAATTGCCATTTTTTAGGTGGTAACAAAATGGCAACGCTCCAAACTTTACGCTTGAAACGAAAATTGCTTTCAACGTTTCGAAAACTTGTAAAAAATCATGAATCAAGGAATTAAGATCGAAGGCTTAAAATCTATTAATAAATAATGCATTTTTGATTTTCTATAAAAACAATTGGCATATTTTAGGTGGTAACAAAATGGCAACGCTCCAAACTTTACTGTGGAAACGAAATTGCTTTCAACGTTTCGAAAAATTGCAAAAATTCATTACTCAAGGAATTAAGTTCGAAAGCTTAAAATATATTAATAAATCATGCATCTTTGATTTTACATTAAAGCAATTGTCATATTTAAGGTGGTAACGAAACGGCAACGCTCCAAACTTTAACTGTGGAAACGAAAATTGCTTTCAACGTTTCGAAAAATTGTAAAAACATCATAAATCAAGGAATTAAGTTCGAAAGCTTAAAATCTATCAATAAATAATGCATCTTTGATTTTATATAAAAATAATTACCATGTTTTAGGTGGTAACAGAATGGCAACGTTCCAAACTTTACTGTGGAAACGAAAATTGCTTTCAACAATCCGGCTGAAATGTCAAAATTATGAAAGTTGAAAATGACAAATTCTAATAATTTTTACCGTCAATTTACTCAAAATCTAATGAGATTTTGAAAAAAAAAACGTATTCTTTACAAATTGATTTCAACATTCGAATAAAAACAAATTTGATCTAACAGATAATCATTTCATAATTACAGACCAAAAATCCAATAAATTTTATGGTTTTATAAAAAACAGTTTAAAAAAATGGTGATGTGGCCATCATGTTACTTTCTCCGACTTGATGGTATCATTTATATTTACGCTTCTATGGTTTATTTTCAATTTAAATCATATTTTAAGTATGCATCGAACGTTTCGTAGACTCGGATAAAACTGACGTTTAAAACGTCAAAATTATGAAAGATGGAAAAATGTACTACAAATTAAAAAACTCAGTTTACTCAAAAACTAAAGAGATTTCGAAAAAAACTTATTCTTTGGAAGTTGTTTATTTTGGCATTCTCTACAATTATTATTAACATAAGTTTGCTGTAACTATTAGCGTTTCATAATTGTATACCAAAAATGAAAAAAAATAAAATAAATTTTTTTGTCGAATAACAATGATTTTATGAAAAATATTTTCGAACAAAATAATTGAATTTCTTTATTGTCTTCAATATTTGTTAAAATGTTTTTGTGATATTTTTCATATTTAAGAAAATATTGGCAAAAAACAAAAAACAGTTAAGGTAAACACCCACTTCCGGTGTACGAAATTTTACCAAAAGCTTTTCAGTTCTTCGGATTATCAAATAAAACTTATGTTCAAAGTTTTATTTCAATTGATCTATTAGTTTTTGAGATACAGCGCGCACAGACACACACACACACACACACAGACACACCATCACACACACACACACACACACACACAGACACAAAAATTTTTTTCCCAGAAATTGTTGAAATGGCATCTAGGGAACCCAAAACGGATATTTCCGTAAAAAAAATTTTTGAAAAAAAAATCACGATCACAATACTTTCTCGTACTTCGTAACGGAGAAAGTAAAAAGAGGTGAGACAGCGATTTTGATGGAAAATTCCGGAGAAACTAGTGATAACCCATTTATAGATTTTTGTTTGTTTTATAGCTCCATATGTCTGAAATATTTTGTGAAAATTTTATTATTCATCGAGGGGCTACTGGGAAAATTAGGAAAATAATGTCGAAAGTACGAATTTTGCGAGGCAGCGATTTTGATGAGAAATACAGAAAAAACAGTTTAAAAAAATGGTGATGTGATCATCATGTTACTTTCTCCGATTTGATGGTATCATAGCCATTTATATTTACGTTTTTCATGGTTTATTTTCAATTATTTTCAATTGAAATCATATTTTAAATATACATCGAGCGTTGTGTAAACTCGGATGTAACTGACGTTTATAAAGTCAAAATTATGAAAGATTATACTTCAAATTCAAAAACTCAGTTTAATCAAAAACTAAAGGGATTTCGAAAAAAACTTATTCTTTATAAGTTGTTCATTTTAGCATTCTCTACAATTAATATTAACATACATTTGCTGTAACTATTGTCGTTTTATAATTATACACCAAAAATTTAAAAAAAAATATTCTCGAATAAAAACGATTTTATGAAAAATGTTTTCAAGCACAGATGTTAATTCCTTTGTTGTCTTCAATGTTTGTTTAAATGTTTTTGTGATATTTCTCATATTTAAGAAAATATTGGCAAAAAACAAAAAAAAACAGTTAAGGTAAACACCCACTTCCGGTGTACGAAATTTTACCAAAAGCTTTTCAGTTCTTCAGATTATTAATTATTAAATAAGACGTATGTTCAAAGTTTCATATCAATTGCTCTATTAGTTTTTGAGATACAGCGCACACAGACAGACACACACACACGCACACAGGCACACAAACACACAAAAACACACAGACACAATTTTTTTTTCCAGAAATTGTTGAAATGGCATCTAGGGACCCCAAAACGGATGTTTCCGAAAAAAAAAATTGAAGAAAAATCACGATCACAATACTTTCTCGTACTTCGTAACGGAGAAAGTAAAAAGGTAAGGCAGCGATTTTGATGGAAAATTCCGGAGAAACTAGTAATGACCCATTTATAGATTTTTGTTTGTTTTATAGCTCCACATGTCTGGAATATTTGGTGAAAGCTTTATTTAAATTCATCGAGGGGTTTCCAGGGTTAGAATTTTGCAAGGCAGGAAAATTTGGAAAAAAGCTGGTGATAACCTATTTTCGGATTAGTTTGTTTTATAGCCCCACCTGTCTGGAATATTTTGCAAACAAATGGTAATATTGCCATCATGTTACCGACTTGATGGTATCAAAGTCATTTATATTTACACTTTCATTGTTTATTTTCAATTGAACTCATATTTTAAATGTACATCTAACGTTTTGTAGACTCAGATGAAACTGACGTTTAAAACATACACGGGAAATTTCACGAAAAATGGTAAAAACCCTTAAAAACTTTGAAAAATGGATTTTTCAAAATGCCGCGGCATATATAAATATGTTTTGATGCATGTTTTGGTAGATTTTTACGGGGCAAAAATGACGCAAATGTCAAAAACCGGGTACAAGGGGATGCTCTGGGTTAAAAATCGATTTTATTTTTTAATTTTTTTAGGTTCAAATGACCTTGAATAGCGTTGGAAAAAATTAATCAAATCGGTATTTGGGTAGACTATTTTCATAAATTTTCTCAGAATTTTTCATTAGTCGTTCGTCAGTAAAAAAATTATGTTAAAAAAAACATTTTTTAACCTCCAAATAGGGCGGAGGGTGTTGTGGGCCCACTGACCATGGGAATCTTATTTTTACACCCCAAACACCCTCTTGTCAGGTAAATGAAAAATCTAGGGATAGGGGCATTTTGATTATCTTAACTGTAGGTACCCTTTAACCATTTAGTAACCATAGGGTCATTTGGAAGCGTTGTAAGCGACATGATGATTTAACCATTTATTGATGTTGATACTATTTTTCTTCTAAAAGTATGAATAGATCAAATTTGGAAGCAAATTTTCTGTAAAAATGGCTCACGGAATTTAATGTAAATTTATTTCATATTTTTGTTTACATCTTGTATATGTAGTTTTACGTTTTAGTACATAAAATCAGTCTATTTCCGTGTTATTGGAAATAGGGTTAATCTTAGGTAATAAGGTTTGCGTACATATTGCAATAGCAGCTTCTGCAATTGAAGAATGATCTGTTTAGTTTTCAAGATATATGAACTGAAGTACAGTACAGCATTCAGGCAATAGATTTCGCCACTTTGGAGTTTCTACCTTTAACGGTGTTTGGAATACTTATATTCCAATAGTAATCTCCGTTTCCCCATCAGCAACTAACTGCACTGATGAGACATATAAGACCGAAACCGGTCTGTAAGTGTTCTGATGGGGAAACCATATTTAATGTTCAATAAATAACGTATTGTCTATTAGTCTTAGTAAGACTTAATTTTATATAGTTTCGAAAAGGTAGAATATTTATATATTCAGGCTACTTTTCGTCTTTAATGCTTCTGCAACAAGTGAGGGTTTCCAATTTTAATTATTATTCGCACGGGCTAAAAATATTATTCGCAATTCTTAAGATAGAGCAAGATAAAGTTAAATGTACCACATGTTATTGAATTAATTATTACACCTAGTATTTATACAGGGTGGAAAGTTGAACAAATTCGGTATTTATGAAATGAGAAGTTCCAGAAAAAAATCCTTGGATACGTCGATTTTTGTTTTTTATTGCGCACTTTTCAGAATAAAAAGGGCTACAAATTTAGTGAAATAAAAAAAATTGTTTCCATTAAAAAAATGTCTATGACGTCATACGTGAAAGGCAAGTGACGTCATACTATTTTTAAAGACGCTAAAAAGTGGGCAATAAAAAACAAAAATCGACGTGTCCGAGGATTTTGTTCTGGAACTTCTCATTTCATAAATACCGAATTTGTTCCAGTTAAAGTTTCCACCCTGTATATCAAAATGATTTAGAATTAAACTTACACCTACTTACATTTTGGTCAGGTATGTTAACCTTCGAAATAATGAGAATTTTATATTTTGGTGAAGTTATTATTATAAGTGACTTATTTTCAGCATTGTTAAACAAGTTGTTGAGGTGTGAAACTTGTAGATAATAAATCAAAATATTTACTCACCAGCAAAATAAGCAAGCATGGCCGTCAAGGCCACAGCTAAAAGAATAAGTCCTATGCTGAGGCATTTCCAGGTGCACCTGTGTTGGCACCTCTTATCTATGTGAAATCTGGACGGGGAGTAAGGTGAATAATGGGGTGTGTGCGCCGAGGGTGCGGTCCTTAGGGGGAACACCGGCATCACCAGAGGACTCTGCTGGGGTCCTCCCTGCAGCGTGTTACCGCTGCCCGGCATCTGCTGCGACAATTGACTCTGTTGAAGCCCGGGGGCAAGCCTGAAAAAATAAAATAAAATATATTACAAAAATAATCATTAACGTAAAATGTACTATTAAACATAACTCCGATGAGGATATGAAAAATATTATATTTAAAAGTGTACCCCGAAAATAAAAGTAAACCACTTAATTTAACTGGCGCAGTCGGTAGGATCTCTGAAGAAGGAACCTGAAGGGATATCAGTTAGTGTTTCTTCCGTTTCAACGGTTTAGAGAGATTCAAAATTAATTCAACCAGAACAAGCTTTTGTTGATTACATATTCAAGTTTTCTAATAGCATTATTGGCACAAATTGCGGCGAAGGATTCGGGTGATTTTTAATTAACAAATATAAAGATGAAGAAGTACCTAATCTTATAAAATATTTTACATATAATGCCCTTCGATGCTTAATTTCGTTGTGCATTTGCTAAACTCTTCAGACAAGCAAATTTATGTATGTATATTTGTCAAATGTCAAATAAAATGCAACTGATCAAGTTCACATAATGCTAATAATGTCTACTCTATGGGAGGAGTGAAATTTGAAGAAAATGAAGAAGTATATAATCTTATAAAATATTTCACATGTAACGCCCTTCCATGCTTAATTTCGTTGTGCATCTGCTAAACTCTTCAAACAAGCAACTGCTTAATATTATGTAATGCTGATGCTGTCTAATCTATGACAGGAGCGACACCTAAAGAAGATGACCCTAAACCCTTCACACAAGCAACTGATCAAGTTCTCGTAATGCTAACAATGTCTACTCTATGACAGAAGTGAAATTTGAAGAAGATGAAGAAGTATCTAATCTTATAAAATATTTCACATATAATGCCCTTCGATGCTTAATTTCATTATGCATCTGCTAAAATTTTCAGAGAAAAGACCATATAATGCTGATGCTGTCTAATCTATGACAGGAGCGACACCTGAAGAAGATGATCTGCTAAACCCTTCACACAAGCAACTGATCAAGTGCTCATAATGCTAATAATGTCTATTCTATGACAGAAGTGAAATTTGAAGAAGATGAAGAAGTATTTAATCTTATAAAATATTTCACATATAACGCCCTTCGATGCTTAATTTCGTTGTGCATCTGCTAAACTCATCAGACAAGCAACTGCTGATGTGGATGCTGTCTAATCTATGACAGAAGCGACACCTGAAGAAGATGATCTGCTAAATCCTTCACACAAGCAACTAATTAAACTCGCGTAATGCTAATAATGTCTACTCTATGACAGGAGTGAAATATGAAGAAAATGAAGAAGTATCTAATCTTGTTAAATATTTCACATATAACGACCTTCGATGCTTAATTTCTTTGTGCATCTGCTAAACTCTTCAGAGAAGCAACAACTTAAGACCAGGTAATGCTGATGCTGTCCACTCTATGACAGGAGCGATATCTGAAGAAGATGATCTGCTAAACCCTTCACACAAGCAACTGATCAAGTTCGCGTAATGCTAATAATGTCTACTCTATGACAGGAGTGAAATTTGAAGAAGATGAAGAAGTATTTAATCTTATAAAATATTTCACATATAATGCCTTTCGATGCTTAATTTCGTTGTGCATCTGCTAAACTCTTCAGAGAAGCAACAACTTAAGACCAGGTAATGCTGATGCTGTCTAATCTGTGACAGAAGCGACACCTGAAGAAGATGATCTGATAAACCCTACACACAAGCAATTGATCAAGTTCGCGTAATGCTAATAATGTCTACTCTAAGTCAGGAGTGAAATTTGAAGAAGATAAAGAAGTATCTAATCTTGTTAAATATTTCACATATAATGCCCTTCGATGCTTAATTTCTTTGTGCATCTGCTAAACTCTTCAGAGAAGCAACAACTTAAGACCAGGTAATGCTGATGCTGTCTAATCTATGACAGGAGCGACACCTGAAGAAGATGATCTGATAAACCCTACATACAAGCAATTGATCAAGTTCGCGTAATGCTAATAATGTCTACTCTAAGTCAGGAGTGAAATTTGAAGAAGATAAAGAAGAATCTAATCTTGTTAAATATTTCACATATAACGCCCTTCGATGCTTAATTTCGTTGTGCATCTGCTAAACTCTTCAGAGAAGCAACAACTTAAGACCAGGTAATGCTGATGCTGTCTAATCTATGACAGAAGCGACACCTGAAGAAGATGATCTGCTAAATCATTCACACAAACAACTAATCAAACTCGCGTAATGCTAATAATGTCTACTCTATGACAGGAGTGAAATTTGAAGAAGATGTGTCGCTCATGTCATAGATTAGATATTATTAGCATTGCACGGTCTTAAGCAGTTGCCTGTCTGAAGAGTTTAGTAGATGCACGATTAAATTAAGCAGCGAAGGGCGTTATATGTGATATATTTTATAAGATTAGATATTTCTTCATCTTCTTGTTGTAATCCGTGTAATGCTATTGATGTCTACTCTATGACAAACGCGAAACCCGCGAAGATGAAGAAGTATCCAGCCTTATAAAATATTTCGCATATAACGCCCTTAAACGTACACTTATTAAGATTACCTTAAAAACCACCAACATAACTTTTTCAATCAATTACAATCCCGACGATCCATAATATATTACGTAAAGATGACGATATATCAAGTCATCGCGGTTTAATCCACTCATACGGCTGCATCTATTCGGAGGATTTGTAGGATCGGGATGAACGAGGGGAGAATGATAAAAACATAAAATGGCCGAAGGTAAATATGGCCATCCTCTCTATTCGGGAGCGGCAACGGTGGGATTACGTTCCGATCGAATTCCTGGAGAGCGGGAACGTGAGGGATGCGATGCTTCTCGGAATCGGGAGGAAGGAGAGCGATAACTTTGTTGGGCGCTAATTGAGTTCCTCCATGCTAAATTGACAGCGAAACACAGTCGATAATCGATTAGAAAAATATTCGGGGTTTAATGCGATTTCGAGCTTAAGGAGGAGATTCGTTGGCCCGCCGATGGATCGTTGATATTTCGGATTATATAATGTAGAAAATAACTGTGAATTGAACTTCTTTATGTAGAGCAGTTTTTCCCAAACTTATCTAGAGAAAACATAATATTCATCACTCTCTCATATTTAAAGATAAAGGTCTGTATACAACTTATGGGCTCCATTTATCGTCAGGCCTGTAATGATTCCAGGCTAGCGCTGAATTTTTTTTGAAGGTTCGAAGATTCATAGAAAAAGTTTCCAAGTTTCGAAGATTCAAAGTCTTATCAGAGCAGGCAAATTTTGAACGGAATATTAAAACGATATTAAAAAAAATAGTTAATAGGAAATTTATTTCATTAGATTCAATGCGTGTTTTTTTACATTAAAGTTTAGGTCCCTAACTATCTGCGATTTTGGAATTGAAAAAATCTAAAACTTCGAAATTTCGCAAAATTTGAAAATTTCGATCTTCGTTTCTTCGGATTCGGAAGTTGCTTGCGAAGTTGGTTCTTCATTAAGAGCAAGTGGAAAATTTGAGAAAATACCAAATCTAGCAATATAATATTTATATTGTTAAATATAGAGGAAAGTGAGAAAAGGTATCTACGGTTAAGATAGTCAAAATGCCCCTATCCCTAGATTTTTGAATTTATGCGATAGGAGGGTATTTTGGGGTGTAAAAATAGGGTTCCATGGTTAGTGGGCCGAGAACCTCCGTCGCCCTCTTAGGGGGTTAAAAAATGGGTTTTTCTAAACATTATTTTTAAGTGTATGAAAATTTCTGAAAAAATTCATAAAAGTAGTTTACCCAAATACCTATTTGACCAATTTTTCCCAATGCCATTCAAAATCATCTAGATCCTTAAAAAAATTCAAGAAGTTTTTAAACCAATTTTTAACCTACTAAACTTGTAACCGGTTTTTGATATTTGCATCATTTTTATCCTGTAAAAATATACTAAAATATGGATCAAGACATATTTATATCATGCCGCGGCATCTTGAAAAATCAATTTTTCAACTTTTTTAAGGGTTTTTACAATTTTTCGTGGAATTGCCGATTTATATGTCAACATTCTCTGGCGACCGGCAAAAGCTTTTAGAAAAACGAAAAACGGACATTTTGGTTTTTATTTCATCTTTCTTACTTAAATATTCACTGAGATATCACATTTTTAAATTTTCGGAACATTTCGTTTCCGGCATCAAAACAATGAAAAACTTTTGTTTTTCACTAGAGAATCACCAATTACTGTTACTGTTACTGTTACTACAGAGAGAAATTATCATTTCTCTCCCAAGGGATGGAAATGTTATTTCTCTCACGATTGCGAGGACTGAGAAATCGACTTTCTCTCCCATTTGTGAAAAAAATATAGTTTTGTGTATTTTTATCTGCCGATTTTGCCTATTTTAAGCATTAGCAGTTATTTCTACAACTGATCATCACTATTAATAATACATTTAGGTTTCATAATCTAGCTATTTTTATTTAAATTTCAGGGTTTTTCATGCCAAAATTACCATTCTTAGTGACGCCACTGAACTTCTGTTAGTTAGGTTATGTTTTAAGAGCTGACAACTATATTCGACTTTTTGATTTCACGGTATTTTGTACATGTCTAGAAAGTTTAAAACCAATTTTAGAAAAAAGAAAATATCCCACCATGTGGCAGATACCTCCCCAGATGGCGCTTGAAACTTATACATTTTGTGACTATAAGCAGGTGCACATAATGGTATCCTAATAGAGCAAATTGAAAATTTCTAAAAACCTTTTGTAAAATGCTGATTATTTTGGATCAACTGTGTTTCATCATTTGATATATTTTTGAAAATTTCATGACAAAGTTTATCGATGAAATTTGCATTTTCCGGTCATGGCTTTCACTGGGAAGGAGAAAATATACTCGAACCAAATTTGTTTTGAAAATACCAATAATATTTTTTAACGTTTTATGACAAGTCAAAGTTTACTATTGAAATTTGCTATTTTACATTTTCCGACCCTGATTTTTACGGAGAAGGAAAATTTCGGATCAACTCTGTTTCATCATTTAATATATTTTTGAAAATTTCATGACAAAGTTATCGTTGAAATTTGCATTTTCCGGTCCTGGTTTTCACTGGGAAGGAGAAAATATACTCGAACCAAATTTGTTTTGAAAATACTATAGTAATAGGATTTTATTTTTTTGATAGTGCTAATGGGCTTCTTCAACAAAATTCCGATTTTTCAAAAGGTGCTCAGTAAAAATATGAAATTTATGTAACTAAGGATTCCATTAAGTGGCAATACCATAACAAAATTTAGACATTCTGTTTGAAATAGTAGCAAAACAAACATACTTTAGCAGCTTTGGACTACCGACTGGAAGTTGGCCATAAATTTCAGCCACGAATCCGGCGCATCCACAATTTTTGCCGCCTCCTCCTCCATAGAACATTTGGTGCCGAAAATATCGAACCTAAACTAGGCCTAACGCTCATTTTTGATTTTTTGAAAATAGACGAAATTTCATAATAGCGTTAAAAAAATATTTAAACAAAAACTGAAGAATATGTGTCTGTTTTTAAGCCTAAATAATCTAAACAAAGCTCCATAGAACATTTATGGCCGAAAATATCGAACCTAACTAGGCCTAACGATGACTTTTGATTTTTTTTAAATAGACGAAATTTCGTAAAAGTGTTTAGGTAAATAATTATTTAAACAAAAATGAAGAATGTGTGTCATTTTTTTAAGGCTAAAAATTGTAAACAAAGCTCCATAGAACATTTGTGGCCGAAAATATCGAACCTAAACCAGGCCTAACGATGACTTTTGAGTTTTTGAAAATTGACTATGTTTCGGTAGTCTTATTGAAAAATCGGGGTAAATTCTAAGTTAAAAGCTTATTGTTATTACTATGACACCACAGAAATTTGATTAATTATGAATTTTAATCCATTTTCTGTAAACTAGTAGAGATTACTTCGAAATTTACTAAAGGCTTAAATGGTGGAGGCGCCGAATTCGTGGCTGAAATTTATGGCTAACTTCCAGTCGGTCTTTGCATTGTGTACTTTTTTAATTTTCTTGGTCTTGGACAATTTTATTCGGTTCTTCTTTATACTTCTATGAACTCAAATATTTTTGTTACTATAGTTTTAGTGGCGGCTCATAAACTTTTTGAGTGGTAGAGCCACTTATCACACAATATACCGGGTGACCCAGGGATCTGTAAAAGCCCCATAACTTATTTGCTATTTGAGATATCGACTTCTTGTTAGATACTATGGGTCTATTATAGATGATTGGTTAGTTATGGGCAAATTTGTGGCAAAAACAAGGACACATTGAAAAAGTTGCAGAAGCGCTCCTAGCAATGCTAGCGTCGTTTTTTATACACTAAAGAATTTTCCACATCATGAAGAATAATACAAATCGGCTTTGGTTCTTTTTTGTTCATACATACACAGGGTGTCAACATACGCAAAATAATGGATAACTATTTTTTTTAAATGGAACACCCTATATATCTTGCCACCTATGCATGGAATTTTCAATAAGCTTTCCAATGATGTACAATTTGTATAATGAAATATTAAGGATTCTTAAGATTTATCCATAAAAACATTTTTCTTTTGTCACCTCCGGCTCATTTTTGGATTTTCAGCCAAAACTATGCATTTTCTGAAAAAATAATAGGAAACCAAAGTTGTAGAGCGAAAAATTTTCGATCGATATAGGTCTTTCGACTTTTCTAATAATGCGTGCATTGCCCGCCAAAGTGCGCAAAATCGTGACCTATGCATTTTAGCGTTTTTCTCAAATTTTTTGTTAAATAATTGCACTATACTTTATTTTCCACGTCCTCCAGCAGAAAAACGGGTAATTGTAGAATTATGACCTACATCGATTAAAAATATTCCGCTCTACAACTCTTAAAAGAAGCAACTTTTGCCCAAAATGCATAGTTTTCGCTAAAAATGCAAAAAAACCATTGAAAAACGCAAAAAATGATATATACATTTCCAATTTGCATTTTCAGGGAAAACTATGCATTTTTGCCAAAAATTGCTGCTATTAAGAGTTGTAGAGCGGAAAATTTTCAATCGATATGGGCCATTTTAATTTCCCTATAATTTCCCATTTTTTCGCTAGAGGGTGCAGAAAATAAAGTATAATTTATTAATAAAAAATTGAAAATGCATATACGGTCACGATTTTGCGCGCTCTGGCGGGTAATGAACGCATTATCTTAAAAGTTGAAAGACCTATATCGATCGGAAATTTTTCGCTCTACAACTTTGTTTTCTTATAATTTTTCCTGAAAATGCATAGTTTTGGCTGAAAATCCAAAAATCAGCAGAAGGTGACAAAACAAATATGTTTTTATTGATAAATTTCAAGAATCCTTAATATTTTGGTATACAAACTGTATATCATTGGAAAGCTTATTAAAAATTCCATAGATTGGTGGCAACTTATGTAGGGTGTTCCATTTGAAAAAAAATAGTTATCCATTGTTTTGCGTATGTTGACACCCTGTATAGCACTATGAATAAAAGAGAACCAAAGCCAGAACAAAAGCAAGTGGGAAATTTTCTAGTGTATAAATAATGATGCTATCTTTGCTAGGAACGCTTCTACAATGTTTTCAATGTGTACATGTTTTTGCCACAAATTTGCCCATAACTAACCAACCATACATAATAGACCCATACTATCTTATACTATTTTTATCAGCTTCTCAAGAGGGTTGAAAATAAAGTATAAAATATAGGGTGTTCCATTTAAAAAAACATAACTTTGTTCTGTTATGTATATTGGGACACCCTGTACAAAAAAATTCATATTTTTAAAATATGTAGAATAAGTGTGGGTACCGGTTCAAGAAAACTAGAAGTCGATATCTCAAATAGCAAATAAGTTATGGGGCTTTTACAGATCCCTGGGTCGCCCGGTATATTTATAAATTCAAAGTATAATCGAAAAGCAGAGTGTCCTACATTTGTTAAGAAAACTAAACTATTTATAGTTACACTCGAATTGTTAGTAAAATATAAATGATTAGTCACTTTCAGAATAAAAACAAATTGTGATGTTACTTTCTCCGATTTGATGGTATAGTTATTTATATTTACACTTTCATGGTTTATTTTCAATTTAAATCATATTTTAAATGTACTTGAGCGTTTTTTTAGGATCGAATGATACTGACGTTTAAATTATGAAAGATGAAAATTACAAATTGCACTTCAAATTCCGATAGTTAATTTACTCAAAAACAAAAGAGATTTCGAAAAAAACTTATTCCTTGTAAGTGGTCCATTTCAGCATTCTCTACAATTATTATTAAAAAAAATTTCATATAACTATTTTAGTTTCATAATTATAAACCAAAAATGAAAAAAAAATAATGACAATTTTTTAAATGGCATCCAGGGACCCCAAAACGGATATTTCCGTATAACAAAATTGAAATTTTTTTGACGATCACAATTTCTCGTACTTCGTAACGGAGAAAGTAAAAAATATCTAGCTCTACTAGAAAATTGTCCACTGGTATTTGTCTATTTGAATATACAAAACCTAAAATTATTGCAAATAAATGTTAGTTATAAGTCGCCGCAAAATATGTCTAATAATAATAAGTGCGCGTCATCACCGCGCGCCCGTGAAGTGCCAGAATTTGTTTAGCACAAAATGCATATTCAGTGCGCGACTTCTCCAGCACCAGTGTTACCAAGAGTGATTTTGAATTTTCCCCAAATATTTAATAAAAAACCCCCAGAATACCCCTCGCATGAAAAACCCACCCCAAAAATACCCCATCGATTGAAGTTCTCCAAAATACACACCAAAACCTTAATTTACCACCAGTTTGGAGAAAACACTAGGATTAGAGAACTCACGCTGATAAGATTTCGGAATTTGCACGAATTTTCCGAAAATATGTAGGTAGTACAAAAAGGCCATTTAAAAAAATAGAAAAATATTTAATCGTGCTGTGGTATCGTCCAAATATAAAATAATTTTTTAATTTTTTGGAAAGCATCGCTAATTAATTACTTAAAATTGTTCGCATTTTTTTCATAATTTCCAGTTTCACAGTTCCAGTTATACCGGATGATCAGTTTCATTCTGGGCCAAAGTATTATATTTAAAAATTACAAAAAAAAAAAAACTAAATTTGACAGCAAAAATTATTTTTTTGATGTAAAAATTTTCGAAAAAAATATCAAAAATCTAATAGAAATATTTGAAAATTAAGTAATTACTTAAAACACAAATCGCGCAGTCTGTATTTTCTAAATATCAATGTACATTGGTTTTATCTTAAAACAACCACTAAAACAAAACATTTAAAATTAAATAAATAACCTAAAATTTTGGCTGAAGGACTTCGGTCGATGGCCATTGTATTTATTATTTATTATGTATTTAGTAAGTACAATAAACGTTTATTATTATTAACCTAAAATTAATACAAAAACAGGCCAAAAATATCAAAAATTCAGTCTGCAAAATCTAAATTATAGGGCAAAAAAATCAAAAACTTGGACCAAAAAACTCAAAAATAACGACCAAAAATTTGCTCATTAAAGTCAACAATTGAACAACATTAAAATTAATAATTAGGGTAACAGAACTTGATTAAAATTGAAAACTCTCGGGAAAAATAAAAATGCAGTCAAAAAACGGAACATTATAACTAAATCGAAAATTTTGGTTTAGGTGCCAAAAACATCTAAAATATAGGCCAAAAAAATCAAAATCCCTGGTCTAAAAAATAAAAATGCAGGTTAAAAATTGAAAATTAAAGCAAAAGGACAATAATTTGCCATTCTCAGCCCCAAAACTCTTTACCTCAAAGTAAATTTCCAAAACTCTAAACTCAATAATAATTTTAAAAAATCGCCCATAAAAACAATAATTCAGGTTAAGACTAAAATTTGGTTAAAAAACTCGAAAATACCGGCCAAAAGTTCGCACATAAAAATCAACAATTCAGGTTAAAAATCTAAAGTATAGACCAATCAAAGATTCGCTCGTTAATGATCAAGGTAAAAAAAAACTAAGAATATAGGCAAAAAATCGAAAATTTAGACCAAAAAATCGTAAACTCTCGGCAAAAATAAAAAACTAAATATTCGAAAATTTTGGTTTATCGCCAAAAACTCTAAAATTTGGAACAAAGAAATGAAAAACACAGACCAACAACCAAATATCCTGATGTAAAAAATAAAAAATTCAGGCTAAAAAAATTGAAACTTTATCCCAAAATAAATTGCCGAAACTCTAAACTCGAAAGTGATTACGAAAATTCGGCCATAAAAACAATAATTCAGGTTAAAAAAATCTAAAATAAAGGGCAAACAATAAAAAAAGTACAAAGTACAAAAAAACTCGAAAATATCCTCAAAACAAACAAAAAATCCCCCATAAAAATCAAAAATAGTGTAGACCAATCAAAAACTCGCTCGTTAAAATTAATAATTAAGATAAAAACTAAAAAAACGAAAAATGAAAAATTTAGAAAATTTCAACAAACTATTAAAAAAATTTTGGCCAAAAACTATAAAAGTTAGATTATCACCTAAAATATAAGTAAAGAAATAATAAAATCCCTGGTCTAAGAAATAAAAATATGCAGACCAAAAAATTGAAAAATCAAGCAAAAGAAAAATAATTTGCCAAGCAGAAACGCGAAAATGTTAAAAAAAAAATACAAAACTCGAAAATACCGGCAAAAAAATCACGCATGAAAATTAATATTTTAGGTTGAAATATAGGGCAGAAAATCAAAAATGCGGGCCTACAAATAAACAAATGCCGACCAAAAAAATTGAAAATTTTAACAAACAAATCGAAAATTTAATCCAAAATCAAGAAAAATTATTCAGTTATACAGAAACTGCAGGTCAAAAATCTAAAATATAGGTCAAAAAATGAAAATCTAGGCCTAACGATAAAAAATCCAAACTAAAAGATGAGTAAATAATAACTACAATATTTTATTCCTGTTATGAACAACTGCAATTGTTTTACTTTCATGGATAACTATTTTTTGATTTATAATAAAACTTAAAAATATGTGTAACTCACTTATTTCGAAATAACTATGTCATATGTGATATCGGATTAAAAACTAGTCTTTTGAATGACGCCATAGCCAACTATAGTTTCCATTCAAAAAGTGTAAGTTTGCGTCATATCTCGGAAAATAATAGCGTTAAAAATTTTCTGAATTTATTTTATTAAGCTGCGTAAAATTATCTACAACTTTGTCCTTTGCAGTGTTTTTCTATCTATCATAATAACCGAAATATATTTATTTGAAATAATTTACACTTTTTAAATTTTTTCAAATATCTAGTTACCCTTCACTGTTTTGAAAACTTTAAAAGTGTCATTTTATTGGGCTTGCAAAACTGCACTTCTTTGCTCATTTAACCATTCCTCTATCTCTTATAGTTTCTGAGATCCCCATAGAGAACATAGAAAAAAACTCACCCTGTATAAATGAAAGTAATATATTTCTTCACTACATTGCACTGTCTGCAAATAAAGATATTGTATGTATCATAATAAAGCTCATCAGCGTTTTAAAGAATTAATTAATAATGCATATTACAATAATTACGATTACGAAAATATTAAAACAATTAATCAAATTATAGTTATAAAAGTTTTAAAAGGGTATATTCTGAATATTCATACCTAAAACCCCTCCAACAATCAAAAGGAATTAATGTCATCCTGACATGCATTCCATTTTAATAAATTAATGTTAAATTTAAATCTGATAACATAATTTCAATTTAAATATTAATAACATTTCCGTAAGGTTAATTCTTGCGGCAAAGCCTATTTTTAACAGCCGTTAAGGAATAACATTAAGCTCGAATTCGCGGGAAAACGATAGAAAAAACGCCACAAAGCTATTAATGAAATATTTATGGAAGTCGATGTAATTCCACTTTTAGTTTTTGTATCCACAAACTCTATTAATAACTTTCCACTCGTATAAATAGCCACACAAAGCACAATCGCTTTAAATAAGCACGAAACGTGTATGAAACTTTGTACGTTATAATTTATACACCATGAAAAAAATATCTACAAATACCGGGTGTCTCACTGAAGGGTCAAAGTAACTTTTTGGCCTTAAATATTTAAGATAAAAAAAAATTTGATTTATACATATAAAAGTTGTAGATAATTATCGACTCTATAATCGGAAAATATTTCTATGTATACAGGGTACCCCATAAACTCATGTTTTTTTTCTTAAATAGAACACCAGGTATAATTTTGCATTTTGATGCGTAGTTTTTATTACTTATACATACATATACAGTGCGAACGTTGGCTGTGGAACGCTCCAATAAATAAAAATAAAAAATACCCCGATCAAGTACAGCCAAAATCCTCCAATAGGTCAACCTTATTTTTTTGAACGTGCATCTTTTCTGATAGTTGTGTATTTTCCATACCCCCACCCCTTTGCGTAATGGCGCCTTTTTTTTAAATGGCAACCACCACATTTTTCGATGGATTCTGATTCTCCTTAAAATCCTACATACAGCAATATGCAGTTTGCTGATGTTTATTTGACTAGTCAGTGAAACTATTAGGATTTATGAAAGAAACTGATTTATGTAAAATTGAAAACAAAAATTGAGAATTTTTATCAATTTAAAAAATTTTAAAATCAAATTACACAAAAATTGGTTTTTGGTTTTAGGCTAAAATATCGCAAAAAATAAAAAGTGAGATAATTATAATTCATTTAAATTTAAAGAAGTTCAAGGGCACAAATTTAATTGTTAAATCTGTATTTATGTTTATTAAATATTTAAGGTTTAAGTTATTACTTACTTTCATTGGACTATTAACCAAAATTATATTTTCCGCACGCAATTACATTTTTCATGAGTTTTATGCAGACCAACGTTTTATTTTTTTTTTAATTTACACCCGGAATCATTTAGCTAGAGTCACGTTTATATAAATTCGTATTTCTCTCTTGTTATTTTTTATTTTTTCGGGTGGAGAGAAAGAAATTATATGAGACAATATGAAAATCCACCCTCGTCAACGTTGACCTTTAACATGACCCGGTTCGGCGAAGGGCCGCTCCACCAGAGCCGGAGGGTGGTGGATGGTGGGGACAATTAATTCGGGACATGGCGGCGCCATAATTCTCAATTTAAAATTTTGGCGGATGCCGACACCCTTATAATCTTATTTTGAAATGATGTATGGCATGAAAGTTTTACGAGGGTACGAAGACTCAAATTTAAATGCCATGTTTATATATATACATATATATATATATATATATATATATATATATATATATATATATATATAAAATATGAATGGCCACGAACGGACCTTCGAAGAGGCAAAGGATAAAGACGAAAAGGGATGATGTATGCGAGGAAATACGCAATATGTAAATCTGTCTGGTCGCAAGAAAAGCAATGAAGGCAATAACAAGTCCAGTTCAGTTAAGTTCTCTACATTGTTTATTAAAACATTTGATTATGTACTCATTTTTACGATGAGTTTGGTATACTAAATAATAATAATAATAACGTGATCGATATCCCAGGCAGAGACATATTAACCCAAAATCTTATTATGAGTGAAAATGTATGCATCTGAGAAAGATGTCGATGTATGTAAGTAAGAATTTATTGGTGCTACAGAACAATAACAATAATTACACAGGTTAGTTTAAATAAATAATATGTTGTAAGGAAAAAATTAGTAAATGCAAAAATATGGTGCATGCGCCGGGATATACACTGTGTACATAAAGTACGGAATAAAATGAATTAAAATACAGGGCATTTTTTTTTTTAGAAAAATGCTCGGACTCGTGTATTATTATTTTGTAACGCGCATTTTTTGAGATAAAATTCAAATGTACAGGGTGTCCCAAAATCGAGATACGACCCCTAAATTAAAATTTTCAAATGTGAACCCCCATTTTTTGTTACATTTATGGATTCTACGTAAAATTCTCAGTATTTTTCATGTAGATATTCAGCCGTTTTCGAAGAAATGGCGTTTAAAAAATTACAACTACTATTTTATTTCTGGTAAAAGATAACATAGTTTCATTGAAACATTGGAATTAATAAGGAAAAATCATTTCATTAAGTAAATAATGATTTTTACTTATTAATTCCAATGTTTCAATGAAACCATGTTACCTTTTACCAGAAATAAAATAGTAGTTGTACTTTTTTGAACGCTATTTCTTCGAAAACAAATGAATATCGACATGGGGTATGCTGCATTAAAAATACTCAGAATTTTACATAAAATCCATAAATGCAACAAAAAATGGTGATTCATATTTGAAAATTTTAACTTAGGGGTCGTATCTTGATTTTGGGACACGCTGTACATTTGAATTTTATCTCAAAAAATGCCCGTTAAAAAATAATAATACACGTGTCCGAGCTTTTTTCTGAAAGAAAATTCTCTGAATTTTAATCGAATTTATTCCTGACTTTATGTACAGTCAGAGAAAATACAAATGCGAAACTCGATCGGCGAGGGAATATTGCCGCATGTCGATGCTTAGTTCGGTCGAATCTCGTTCCTGCTTAAAATCCATTTATGAGGTAATAAAAGGATATCCCGAGATAAGATGGTCAAAATGCCACCCGACACAGATTTTTAAATAAATATGAAAATATCATTAAATGTGCCCTTAAACCAAAGTAGCCGTATATCAAAAAACCCCTACATGACCCGGGAAGCCCCAAAATAAGATTCTTTAAAATATAATTTTTTTAACCACTAAAAAAATATTTTAAAAATCTGAAAAAATAACAAATATTATTGACCCAAATTCCAAATTAGGTGAATTTTTCAAGGTCATTGAACGTTATTTACAATATAAAAAAAATGTTTGAAAATAAAAAAAGGAAATTTGCCCACAAAAATGCCAAAAGTAGTCTTGAAAAAGAGTACTGAAAAAAATTGTCCCGAAAAAAATGGCAAAAAGAGTACTGAAAAAATTGTCTTGAAAAAAAATACCAAAAAGAGTCTTGGAAAACAGTACTGAAAAAATTGTGCTGAAAATAAAATGGTGATGTGGCCATCATGTTACTTTCTCCGACTTGGTAGTATAATTTATATTTACGCTTTCATGGTTTATTTTCAATTTAAATGTGCATCGAGCGTTTTGTCGACTTGGATGAAACTGACGTTAGAAACCTCAAAGTTATGAAAGATGGAAAAATTATACTTCAAATTCAAAAACTCAGTTTACTTAAAATCTAACGAGATTTCGAAAAAAAACGTATTCTTTATAAGTTGTTCATTTTATTATTCATAAATTTACTGTAACCACTATTATCGTTTCATAATTATAAACCAAAAATGAAAAACAAATTAATAATTTTTTTTCTCGAATAATAATGATTTCATAAAAAATATTTTCCAACAAAAGATATTAATTTATTTGTTGTCTTCAATATTTTTTTAAATGATTTTGTGACATTTTTCATATTTAAAAAAATATTGGGAAAAAACAAAAAACAGTTAAGGTAAACACCCACTTCGTATGTATGAAGTTTTACCAAAAGTTCAGTTATTCAGATTCTCAAATAAGACTTATGTTTAAAGTTTAATATCAATTGCTCTATTAGTTTTTGAGATACAGCGCGCACAGACTGACAGACAGATAGACAGACAGACAGACAGACAGACACACGCACACACACAGACACACAGCACAATTTTTGTTTCCAGAAATTGTTAAAATGTCATCTAGGGACCCCAAAACGGATATTACCGTTAAAAAAAATTTTTTTGAATTTTTTCACGACCACAATACTTTCTTGTACTTCGTAACGAAGAAAGTAAAAATGCCAAAAAGAATCTTGAAAAAAAGTTCTGAAAAAAATTGTCTTGAAAAAAAATGTCAAAAGTAGTCTTGAAAAAGAGTACTAAAAAAAATTGTCCAGAAAAAAAAAATGCCAAAAAGAGTACTGGAAAAAATTGCCTAAAAAATTACCGAAAAGGGTACTAAAAAAATTATACTGAAAAAAAATTGGCCTGAAAAAAAAGTGCCAAAAGTAGTCTTGAAAGAGTACTGAAAATAAATGCCAAAAAGAGTACCGGAAAAAAAAGTCTAAAAAAATGCCTAAAAGAGTCTTAAAAATAGAATAGAATAAAATACAATTTTATTAGATCATTATATTGCCTTTACAATATTGGACACGTCAGGTATAAAATACATAAAGTTAAATTCAGACATGTATTCACGAAACAACTTAAAATAACTTGGTTAAAAGAGATCTTATTCTTGGTGTTACGTAATTATATAATTTTTGAATTATGTTATGCTATAGAAAGCCTGCTGTAGAAGTAAATATTTTGTCTTGAGAAAGAGTACTAAAACGATTGTCTTGAAAAAAAATGCCAAAAAGAGTTTTGGAAAAGAATACTGAAGAGAATTGTCTTGAAAAAAAATATTCCATAGTAGTCTTGAAAAAGAGTACTGAAAAAATTGTCCTGAAAAAAATGCCAATTGAGCACTGAAAAAATTTGTTTAAAGAAAATGCCAAAAAGAGTACTGGAAAAAATTTTCTTGGAAAAAATGCCAGTCTTAAGAGTACTAAAAAAAAATTGTCCCCAAAAATGCTAAAAAGTTTTGAAAAAGTGAACCAAAAAAAAAATGCCAAAAAGAGTACTGGAAAAAATTGTCCTGAATAAAATTCCAAAAAGAGTACTGGAAAAAATTGTCTAGGAGAAAATGCCAAAGACTCTTAAGAGTACTAAAAAAAATTGTCCACAAAAATGCTAAAAAGTCTTGAAAAAGTGAACTGAAAAAAATGCCAAAAAGAGTACTAGAAAAAATTGTCTTAAAAAAATGCCAAAAAGTTTTAAGAGTACTAAAAAAATTGGTCTGAAAAAATGCAACGTCTTGAAAAAGTGAACTGAAAAAAATGCCAAAAAGAGTACTGGAAAAAATTGTCCTGAATAAAATGCCAAAAAAAGTACTGGAAAAAATGCCAAAGACTATCAAGAGTCCACAAAAAAATTGTCCCAAAAAATGCTAAAAAGTCTTGAAAAAGTGAACTGAAAAAATGCCAAAAAGAGTACGGGAAAAAATTGTCCTGAATAAAATGCCAAAAAGAGTACTCGAAAAAATTGTCTTGGAAAAAATGCCAAGGACTCTTAAGAGTACTAAAAAAATGGTCCCAAAAAAATGCTAAAAAGTCTTAAAAAAGTGAACTGAAAAAATGCCAAAAAGAGTACTGGAAAAAATTGTCCTGAATAAAATGCCAAAGACTCTTAAGAGTACTAAAAAAATTGTCCCAAAAAATGCTAAAAAGTCTTGAAAAAGTGAACTGAAAAAATGCCAAAAAGAGTACTGGAAAAAAATGTCCTGAATAAAATGCCAAAAAGAGTACTCGAAAAAATTGTCTTGGAAAAAATGCCAAGGACTCTTAAGAGTACTAAAAAAATTGTCCCAAAAAAATGCTAAAAAGTCTTGAAAAAGTGAACTGAAAAAATGCCAAAAAGAGTACTGGAAAAAATTGTCCTGAATAAAATGCCAAAGACTCTTAAGAGTACTAAAAAAATTGTCCCAAAAAAATGCTAAAGTCTTGAAAAAGTGAACTGAAAAAATGCCAAAAAGAGTACTGGAAAAAATTGTCCTGAATAAAATGCCAAAGAGTCTTAAGAGTACTAAAAATGCTTACAAGTCTTGAAAAAGTGTAATTTAAAATTTTATTTCGTCATATGATTGCTATCAATAAATACCATCTACGTGATTTTTTCATTTTTCAACGTTTGGTGCGACAACTTAAAAAATTCGAATAACTAATATTTTTATGATATATTTTGTGTATTTATCAACAGTTGAACAGTCATTTTATGTAAAATTATTATTAGTATTTCAGTATTAATTTTTTTTCAGTTTCGTATAAACAACCCAATTTTTTGTCAAGATATGACCATGAAACCCTCGAAAAATGGGTTTTTGTTTTTAACCACTATAAAAATCTGAAAAAAATCATACCAATACCAAATTAATTAATTTTTTTCAAGGTTAGAAAGGGCGAAGAAAAATGATTAAACTTAAAAAAAATAATACCCTAAATAAACTTTTATTTGGGTAAAAAATATATGTGAATTTTTCAGATTATCATAATAATTTTTAGTGATTAAAAAAATAAAATCTTATTTTTCGAGGGTTTCAAGGTCATATCTTGGCAAAAATGGGGTAACATATTTATACGAAACTGAAAAGAAAATTACTACTAAAATATTACCAATAATTTTATATAGAATTACTGTTCAATTGTTGATAAATATATTAAAAAAATATCAAAATAAACATTTTAGTTTTTCGAATTTTTGAAGATGACGCACCAAAAATTGGAAGATGAAAAAATCACAGATATGGCATTAACTGATAGAAATCATATAACGAAATAAATTTTTCCGTCAGTCGATCACTTAAGGGCGAGAAGTGAACTAGGCTTGTAAATTTTATTACCTCATAATTGTATTTTAAGTGAGGACGGGTTTCGACCGAACTAAGCACTGACATGCGGCAGATTCTCTCGCCGAGCGAGTTTCGCATTTGTATTTTCTCTGACGGTACACAGTGTATTTGAAACTTCCAATCGGTTAGATAAACTGATCAGTACATCGGTATAGGTACGGCTCTAGATTTGCATTTGGAGGTAGTTTAAGTACTTTTAATTTATTTGCAAGATCTATAAAACAATTTTACAGCAAATGTTGAATCAAAGTTACTAAAAGAAAGAAGAACTAAAAATATGGTGCATTCGCCGGGATTTATTTGAAACTTTCAATCGGTTAGATATACTGATTAGTACATCGGTATTAGTACGTCTCTAGTTTTGTATTTGAAGGTAGTTTAAGGACTTTTAATTTATTTAGAAGATCTATAAAAAATTTAACAGCACATATTGAATCAAAGTTACTGAAAGAAAGAAGAACTATGTTTACATGTTTACATAAATTGTATGCCGGTGCTTATAAATACAAAATAATGTTTAATATAGTCGACTTTATCGGTAAATGACATGACTGAGAGACTGAGATAAAAGGCACATTCGAAACCTCTGAAATATCAAATGCCAATTTATCATAAACGTGACTTGTGTAACACAGGACTTTTCTTTAATTTAGAATTACCTAAATGATAAATTTTAGGTAATCAAACACGATTCATTATCCGAAAATAATCATAATCAAACTCGGCGCAATTAACAATTTCTATTTGGGTGAATAATCGTCGGGATAATGTCCTCGGTGGGATAATTAGCCCCTCCCAAATGGCTTTCTGATAGGGATTAAGTCGCTGGAAGGGAAGGCGCAAAGTTTCACTCGTGATAATACTGGAGGAGATCGAGAAATTTTAATAATAACACAACAACGAAGAATTATAATGGAGGATCGCGACGGGATTCGCGATAAGGGATTTTCAATTTGAATAAAATGCAAATTGTAAAGTTTCGAGGGGGAAATTAGAGAGGGGACGATGAGGAAAGTTTAAGAGAAAATTGGTATTTAATGTTTCGAATCACAAAATTGCGGTATTGAAGCTTGATTATTCATAAAGATATTGGATAAAAGGGCAGACAGATTTATGGTCGATAGCGCAGACAGACTAATCAAGTAAAGGGTACCTACGATTAAGATAGTCAAAATGCCTCTATCACTAGACTTTTTCATTTACCCGATAAGGATTTACTCCCGACTTCTGCGATAAGAGATAAATCTCGAAACGCGTGTATAGATGGCCAATGACTTGATTGATATTTTTAGATATTTTTACTTTCTCCGTTACGAAGTACGAGAAAGTATTGTGATCGTGAAAAAATTTTCAAAAAATGTTTTTACATTGGGGTCCCTAGATGCCATTTCAACAATTTTTGGATTTTTTTTTGTGTCTGTGTGTGTGTGTGTGTGTCTGTGTATGTGTCTGGCTGTGCGCGCTGTATCTCAAAAACTAATAGAACAATTAACATGAAACTTTGAACATAAGCTTTATTTGACAATTCAAAAAACTGAAAAGCTTTTGGTGAAATGTTGTACACCGGAAATGGGTGTTTACCCTAACCGTTTTTTGTTTTTCTCCGATATTTTTTTAAATATGAAAAATACTATAAAAGCACTTAAACAAAACTTGACAACAAAGAAATTAACATCTTTTATTTCAAATATTTTTCGTAAAATGTCAGGTTTTTAAAAAATAATAGTTATTATCTTTTTGTCATTTTTGGTTTATAATTATGAAACGATAATAGTTACAGCAAATTTATTTTAATAATAATTGCAGAGAATGCAAAAATGAACAAGTTATACAGAATAAGTATTTTTCAAAATCTCTTTGGTTTTGAAGTAAACTTACTATTAGGATTTGAAGTATAATTTGTCATATTCATCTTTCATAAATTTGACGTTTTAAACGTCAGTTTTATCCGAGTCTACAAAACGCTGTATGTACATTTAAAACATGATTTAGAATAAACCATGAAAGCGTAAATATAAATGATACCATTAAGTCGGAGAAAGTAACATGATAGCCACATCACAATTTTTTCTCTACATAACAGTCTGTGTGTAACTGTGCGCGCTGTATCTTAAAAACCAATACAGAAATGAAACTTTGAACATAAGTGTTATTGGAGACTTTGAAGAACTACAAAGCTTTTGGTAAAATTTCGTATTTCCGAATATTTACCTTAACAGGTTTTTTTTTTTGTAGCCTTTTTGATATTTCAGGAAAATGTTTTCAGAACTTTTTTACGGGCATTTTTAAACGACCTTTCTTCAAGGATTATTTTTCAGGACTTAAAAAAAATTCAAGACTTATTTTTAGGACTTCTTCTTTCAGGACCTTTATTTTCAGGATTTCTTTTCAAAAACGGGATTTTTTTTCGGGACTTTTTGTTAAGGACTTCTTTTGGGGATTTTTTTGTTTGGAAAAGAAATTTTCAGAATTTTCTACATGACATTTTTTAAATTTCTCTTTCCATGACCTTTTTTGGACCTTTTAAGGGACTTTTTCAGATATTTTTAGCATTTTTTTTCAACACTATTTTCAAAACTTTTTATTTGAAGAATTTTGTTAAAGACTTATTTTAGACCTTTTTGCTGGACATTTTTTCAAGACTCTTTGGAATCTCTTTTTTAAGACAATTTCTTCAGATCTTTTCAAGGACCATTTTAAGGACTTTTTACAATGCTTTTTTTTTCAGAATTTTTTAAACATGTTATTTTCAGGGCAATTTTTCAAGACTATTTTTAGAGAACATTTTTTCATATTTCGGGATTTTTTTCGGAATTTTCCTCATGACATTTTTTAGAATTTTTACTTTTCATGACCTTTTTTGGACCTTTTTAAGGACTTCTTCATATATTTTTAGCATTTTTTTTAAGACGATTTTAAACCTTTTTATTTCAGGAATTTTGCTAAGAACTTATTTTAGGCCTTTTTGCAGAATTTTTTTCAAGACACTTTGAGATTTCTTTTTCAAGATAATTTCTTCTGATCTTTTTAAGGACCATTTTAAGGACTTTTTACAATGCTTTTTTTAGAAATGTTTTTGTTTATTTTTTAAACATGTTAAAAAATGTCCGCAAATACTGTATCTATACATTAATAATGTATTGTACATATATGTATTATGGTGGGCTAAGTGAAAAATAAATTGATTGATTGATTGATTGTTATGTTTAGGGCAATTTTTTTTATGATATTTCATCAGGATTCTTTTTCTGAACTTTCTTCAGGACTTATTTTAGCTTTCTTTCAGGATTTTAGGGGCTTTTTTTCGTAGCATTTATTTCTGGTATTTTGTATGGAGACTATTTTTCAAGACGTTTCTTCGCGGCTTTTGTTAGGACTCTTTTTTCAAGACTTTATTTCCAGGACTGGGACTTTTTCGAGAATTTCTTAAGAACCTCTTGTTCAGGACTTCTTTTCAGAAGTCTTTTCTGAATTTTCTTAATTACATTTTTCGGAATTTTTTTTTTCAAGCCTTCTTTACAGGACTTTTTGCAGTACTATATTTCAGGACATTTTTTATAGGATTGATTTTCAGGACTTCTTGTTCCGGACTTTTTTTTGAGACACTTTTTCGGACTTCTTTCAGGATTTTTTTGAGGACATTTATTTCTGGTGTTTTATATGAAGTCTTAATTCTTCAAAACTCTTTTTGCAATACTTTTTTCTGGACTTATTTTACGACTCTTTTTCACAACTTTTTAACAGGAATCTTTTTTCAAGAATTTATTCTCAAAGCTGTTTCTCCAGGACTTTTTTTGACAGAACTCTTTTTTCAGGACTTTCTTTCAGGACTTTTTTTTTGACAGAACTCTTTTTTCAGGACTTTATTTCTGGTCACTTTGAAGGAACTGTTTTTCAAGACATTTTTTGTCAGGACTCTTTTTCGGGACTTTTTATCTGGACTTTTTTCAAAACTTTTGTGTTCAGGACTTTTCTTAGGGTTTTTATAACTTTCCAACTAGGACTATTTTTAGAAATCTTTTTCAGGGCTTTTTTGTTCAGGACTTTCTTGTTCAGGGCTTTCATTAGGTTTTTTAGGACTTTTTAATTAGCACTATTTTTAGAAATCTTTTTTAAGACTTTCTTGTTTAGGACTTTTATTAGATTTCTTTAAGACTTTTTAATCAGGACTATTTTTAGAAATCTTTTTCAAGACTTTCTTGTTTAGGACTTTTATTAGATTTTTTGGGACTATTTAAATAGGACTATTTTTAGAAGTCTTTTTCAAGACTTTCTTGTTCAGGGCTTTTATGAATTTTTTTAACACTTTTTAATCAGGACTATTTTTAGAAATATTTTTCAGGATTCTTTTTTAGCATTTTTTTTTTTCGTAAACTTACTGTGAAGATTAATAGAATCTGAAACATAATTTGTCATTTTTACCTTTCATAATTTTGTCATTTTAAACGCCATTATCACTTGATCATGTGACACGTTGGAAAGTAATATGATGGCCACATCACTTTTTTTTGTTTTAGGTGCTGAGCTCAAATTGTTTAACACATTTTCACGGTTGCTTCAGTTTTGAAACTCAAATAGTAGATATTTCTGTAACGGTATCGTGTAATAATGCTGAAGTATTTCTAGTAAAAATTTCTGTAATGTTGTCGTATAATATTGCTGAAATCTTTGTAGTAGATATTCAGAATATTTTCAGATAAAATCAATGGAGAGTTAAACCTCGCTATTCGAAATTACATTCTTTACGTCGCCGTCGTTGACCAATAGTAAAAAAAGTAAAAGTCCGCAATGTGACCCGTGCGGCACACCTGATATTACAGAAATTGGTTTCGATATGAAGGTATTATTTTTTTTCCCCTTATTTGACATGTATTTGTCAAAAACTCAGATATTCAACTAATAGTGACACTACTAAATCCGAACGAGTTCAATTTATCCAATAAGATTTTGTGGTTAACTCTGTCGAATGCTTTTGAAAAATCTAAATAAATGCAATCAATTTAAAATATTTTCAGATAAAATCGATAAAGAGTTAAAAAGCGTATCATTATTATAGTTTTAGCTCTTACCATTACTCAGTTATTTAATTATTCTCAGGACTATTCCAAACAAATCAACGTGTTTTGGTAATTTTATTATTTTTGGAAAATTTTCAAATAAAATCGATGAAGAGTTAAATTATCCATAAAATCGTATCATTATTATAATTTTAGCTCTTACCATGATCCAGTTATTCAAATGTTTTTTATGGCTATACCAAATAAATCAACTTTTTTTGGTAATTTTATTATTTTTGGAAAAATGTGAGAGTTGAATTTAAAATATTTTTAGATACAATCGATGGAGAGTTAAACTATCTATGAAATAATACCATTATTATAATTTCAGCTCTTACCATTACCCAATTATTCAATTGCTTTAATACTAAATAAATCAACGTTTTTGAAAATTTCATTATTTTTAGAAATTTGAGAGTTCAATTTAAAATATTTCAGATAAAATTACCCAGTTATTTAATTGTTTTCACGGCTATGCCAAAAAATCAACGTTTTTGGAAATTTTATTATCTTTGGAAATTTGAGAGTTAAATTTAAAATATTTTCAGATAAAAATGGATAGTTGATTTATATATAAAGTCATACCACTATTATAATTTCAGCTCTTACCATTACCCAGTTATTCAATTGTTTTCATGGCTATACCAAAAAAATCAACGTTTTTGGAAATTTTATTATTTTTGGAAATTTGAGACTTAAATTTAAAATATTTTCAGATAAAATCGATGAAGAGTTAAATTATCCATAAAATCATATCATTATTATAATTTCTGCTCTTACCATGACCCAGTTATTCAATTGTTTTTATGGCTATACCAAAATAATCAAGGTTTTTGAAAATTTTATTATTTTTGAAAATTTGTAAAGAAATTTAAAATATTTTGAGATAAAATAGATGAAGAGTTAAATGATTAATAAAGTCGTACCAATATTATAATTTCTGCTTCTATCATGACCCAGTTATTCAATTGTTTTCATGGCTATACCAAAAAAATCAACGTGTTTGGAAATTTGTAAGGAAATTTAAAATATTTTGAGGTAAAGTAGATGGAGAGTTAAATTATCTATAAAATCGTACCATTATTATAATTTTAGCTTTTACCATTATCCAGTTATTCAATTGTTTTCATACATGGCAAATCAACGTTTTTTGGTAATTCGATTATTTTTTGAAATTTAAGAGTTAAATTTAAAATATTTTCAGATAAAATCGAAGGAGAGTTAAATTATCCATAAAACCATATTATTATTATAATTTTAGCTCTTACCATTAGCCAGTTATTGAATTGTTTTCATGGCTATACCAAACAAACCAACGTATTTTGGTAATTTTATTATTTTTGGAAATTTGAGAGTTTAATTTAAAATAAGTTCAGATAAAATTTTAGCTCTTACCACTATCTAGTTCATCTGTTTTAATGGCTATGCCAAAAAATCAACGTGTTTGGAAATTTTATTATTTTTGGAAATTTGAAAGTTAAACTTAAAATATTTTCAAATAAAATCAATGGAGAGTTAAATTATCTATAAAATCGTACCATTATTATAATTTCAGCTCTTACCATTACTTAGTTATTCAATTGTTTTGCATGACTGAACCCAACAGATCAACGTTTTTGGAAATTTTATTATTTTTTGAAAATTTGACTGTTGAATTTAAAATATTTTCAGATAAAGTCGATGGAAAGTAAAATAATCTATAAAATCTTACCATTATTATTATTTTAGCTCTTACTATTATCCAGTTATTCAATTGTTTGCATGGGTATACAAAAAAAATCAACGTTTTTGGAAATTTTATTATTTTTTGAAATTTGAGAGTTGAATTTAAAATATTTAAAGATAAAATCTCTGGAGAGTTAAATTATTTATAGAATGGTATCACCATTATTATTTCAGCTATTATCGCCACCATTTTTGGAAATTTTATTATTTTTGAAAGAATTTAAAATATATTTACATAAAATCGATGGGGCTACGCTGGAAGACCTCCGGTCAATTGCCTGTTGAGGTCATTTGTAAAAGTGTCTCAATAAATGTATTGTCTCTCTCTCTCTCTCTCTCTCTCTCGACGGAGAGTTAAATTTTCTTTTGTTATTTTTAAAAAATTTAACATATACGGGAAACCCCTTTTTACAAAGAAAATACAATATGTATGCATGAAAGAACAATACAAAATTCTACCGCTAATGTTGTTAAATCATATGTGTATACAGTGCGCGCCTAAAGTATGGAATATATTCAGTAAAACCGAAATCAAATATTTTTGGAAAAAATCCTCGAACAGGTCGATTTTCTTTTATAAAAATACACATTTTAGCATAAAAGTAGGTTTTCAATCGTTATTTGTTTTTAAGCAATGACGTCATCCATTTTGTTTTTAAATGGCAACCCCCTATTTGAATTCTTGATTTTGAGAGATCTTTCCATTGTCGAACTGGTAGTATAAAAATGTTACCATATGGAATTTTTTTAATAAATGACAATTGAAGGTGAGAACTTGATATTTAGATGTTAAAAAAGACTGTGCACTTCCTGATATCAAATTATTTTATTTACCAAATTAGTTTTGGCTACTATAGGATGGCTACCTAGAATAGCCGAAACTAGTTTGTTAAATAAAACAATTTGAAAAATAATTTGATATCAGGAAGTACACAGTCTTTTTAACAATTAAATCACCTGATAACAATGGATTATCACCTCCAAACAATTGATATTTAGAGTTTTTGCAAAATGACTTTATTCCAGCCCTTTTTTCCAAACAAAAATGATCTTGACCTTCCATATAAAATAATATGGTTTTAGCAAGACGGCGCGTCCTCGCACTATGCGCGTTTTTGGAAAATTGCTTTACGAACATGTGGATTGGCAGGCGAGGAGCGATAGAATACCCCGCGAGAGAGATGAATGCGCAGAATTAGCCTGGAAAATATTCAAAAAGTTCAAGAATTTCTAAATGTTAAGAAAAAAAAACAACGCGTTTAGTGCGGGGATGCGCCGCCTTGTTGAAACCATATCGTATAATATGGAAGGTCAAGATCATCATCAAAATTTGCTTTAACTGCTGGAACAAGGTCATTTTGCAAAAACTCTAAATATCAAGTTCTCACCTTCAATTGTCATTTACTCGAAAAAAAATTCTTATGTAAGATGGCAACATTTTTATACTTCCAGTTCGACTCTCAAAATCAAGAACAAAAATTGGGGGTTACCATTTATAAACAAAATGGATGACGTCATTACTCAAAAACAAATGACGACTGAAAATCGACTTTTATGCTAAAATATGTATTTTCATCAAAGAAAATCGACCTGCTCGACGATTTTTTTTTTAATATTTTATTTCAGTTTTACTGAGTGTTCGATTTAAAATTTCGAAATTGATGTCACCTCCGGTAAAACGTGCAACGAATGTTTATTTATGACCACTAAACTTCAATTTGCTGTTAGTGTAACCCTACCAAATTTCATATTGATATCCCAAGTAATAAAAAAAAAACTGTACTGGCGAGCCTATTTTGTGTACACCCGGTATATATGTACATAAACTTTTGCCATTTAATTTGATAAATTCGTGCCGAGTTATCCGTTGATTGGTATTCCGAAACTCACGACTATTTCACGTCGCTTACGCATCAGCCCGAAAATTATTACGGCAACATTTACGGCCGTAAATCAAATTAGAAAAGTTTGCTGAACCACTAAATCACCCCAGGGCCGAGTTTATGGTAATTGCGCGGAAATCGAAAACAGCAATACCCTTATTATTCAATTACTTCCACACACGGGCATTTACTTTAACTTTTCATTTTACTTTAACACTTTGACTGCCGTGAGCACCACGGTTCACTTTGGTCCTCTCTTTTATCAAAGAAAACTCAATTCTTTTTACAAAAAGAATATATCAGTTCATTCATTGTAAGCCTAAAGAATAATAAAAATTAAATTTTCTTATTTTTATTTATTTCTATCTGGGCACATGGGGAATGATATTTTCTTCTTATGTGGGCATAAAACGTGTTGATTTTTTGAATAAAAATAGTAATAATTTTCGAGAAAAATATATACATTTTTATATAGATTATAGTAACATAAAACGATATTAACAATATATTGCTAGTCTTACAAGCCTGCAATTAAATATTCTAAACTGTCTAAATATTTGCTATAACAATTGAATAATACTGTTTATTTATGTAATAATACGTAAGATATTTGAATATTTTAAAATTTATTGCTGCTACTCTGCCATGATCCGTGTAATTGCAATTAATAATTCCTGGTGGACGCGCCGGGCTATTATTACCGACCATAGTTGATGTTTATGAAAAAGCAATTTCATAGTGGATCGCCTTCGGTTTAGCGATGATTGCATTTACATAATAATGAAAACAGCGTTTTATTTTAATATGTATTAGATTACGGTCGATCGGGACCTGCGGTGATGTGTTTTTGAGGGTGTGAATGGGTAAGGGGAGATTATATAATTCTTGCTGATGTGATTATCGATTTTCTCGCTGTTTGTGTTTCCGAGAAGAGATGCACACGGTAAAATTCAGTAATTTTATTACAGGAAGCTTAAAATAGTAATTGAGATGAATTAAGATTACTATAATATAAAACGACAACGACATAGAAATCAAAGAAATTGATTATTTAGGATTAAAAAAAAATTAAGAAAATATTAATGCATAAAAACTAAATTTAAAAACAATTAAAATACGAAACTGTATACTTTCAACAACAAATAAATCAAATAGTCGTAGCATACTGAATGTCATATAATCAATATTTTACTTATCATGATCTTCTTTTTTTTTGGCCTCGGGATCGTGGCCATTCTTTTTTTTTGGCCTCGGGATCCTGGCCAGCTCAAGGTGACTACTATTTATGTACAAATTTTTTGATGAATAAATGAACAAATGAATAATGTCAGACGTATACAAACAACCACGGACCCGAACGAATACTTCTCGATCCCCGAAAAATATTTCGCCCGGGCTGGGAATCGAACCCACCCGGCACGCGGTGCAACCAGCACAAGCGCTCGCCTGTACCCGCTACACCAACTGTATTCTTTTGTTTCTGTAATTTAATTAATTCTAAATTAACCACATTGGGTACGTAAACGGCATTAAAGTATTAAAAACGCTAAAATGATTCGTAATACTATCGGTATAGTTTTCACTGAATACTCAGCCTCGGCCAACAGCTGAAAGATAATCATTAATGGAATAATTTGCGAATTGAAAATCATAAATCCAGACATAACAGGTGCACACATAAATTCAAAATTCTGGGTATTAATTTCAGTTAAGTTGGGACAATGGTGCCAGCCAGACCGACGTAATGTGTCAACAGCTAGACATCGCTTTGTTCGAATATCGACCTGTTTTATTAGCAATATTATTAAGTTGGAATAAACTACAATATTTCCACACATACTTGAGCTGAATAATATTACCGATGTGAAGATAGCCACGGATTTCCCGGCACCTCCACCTCCAAATAAAAAGTTCTTCAATATTAATGATTTATAATAAATCAAACGCTGACAATGTAATTAACATTAGCCTATAGATGTACAGACAATCCACAATTTAAATTATTTTTTCTCGGGTCCACGCGAACTCTCTTTTTAAAATGACAAGAATTCAAAGTCCAATATGGCACTCTTTGACGCGTTTAAAATTTAGTTTTTTAACAACAGCGTGTAGATAAGAGTCTACTTAAACGATTTAAAGCATGAAATTTTGGGTAAAATTGTTTATAACTTTTTAATGAATTTTTTTCTCGGGTCCACCCAAACTATACATATAATATAGCAAACTTTCAAAGTCCAATTTGGCACTGTTTGACGCGTTTCAAATTTGATTTTATAACAACAACGTGTAGATAAGGGGGACTCTTAAACGATTTGAATGATGAAATTTTGGGTAAAATTGTTTATAACTTTTTTATGAATTTTTTTCTCGGGTCCACCCAAACTATATAAATAATATAGCAAACTTCCAAAGTCGCACTGTTTGACGCGTTTCAAATTTAATTTTTTAACAACAACGTGTAGATAAGAGTCTACTTAAACGGTTTATAGAATGAAATTTTGGGTAAACATGTTTATAACATTTTTATGAATTTTTTTCTCGGGTCCACCCAAACTATACATATAATATAGCAAACTTTCAAACTCCAATTTGGCACTGTTTGACGCGTTTTAAATTTAATTTTTTAACAACAACGTGTAGATACGAGTAAATTAACAACTCCGATGCTTTTGAATGTCGCCTCATCTGTCCATAATTTTGTGATGGAAATTATAATTTTTATGAGACAACCATTCACAAAAATTAAACCTGTCTTGAAAATCCTGCTCTTCAAGTTTCTTAATTACTTATGTTAGTTACATTCTTAGCGTTTGATTAATCATAAATCGTTAATATTGAAGAAATTTTTCGTGGTGATAGCGCCAGGAAATCCGTGGCTGAAAAATCCGTGGCTATCTTCACATCGGTTACTTGCCTTGCTAATCAATCTGACATTTCGAAAATTCAAGGTACTGATTATTTTTGCTCAGTTATTTATTTTAAATAATTTCATTTTTTTAAGGAATAAAGTTTAAGTTATTCTAATGCAGCGCATCATGCAGAAAAATAATTGATTTATTACTAACTACAATTTTCTTCAAAATTTTATGATAAAATATACATTAACTCAAGGTATAAATTTTAGCATGTAAAATCCTATGGCCCACGATAAAAAAATATACTTTATATTGATTCGAGTAAACAAGCATTTAAGAAATCACTTTCCACGAATATGCTTTGGACTTAATTTTGTTATTTCTTAGTTTTCAGATAAATTGGGATTTGTGTTATTATTATCATTTAGAATTCATATGTATGATTGATTTATTTTATTTTAGTTTTTAGTTTTAAGTTTAAATTTAGGTTACTTTTATATCTTATAATGTATTCATTCTTTTGTAAAATGGGGATTTCCGTATATAAATAAATAAATAAATAAATAAATAAATAAAAATAAATATTCATAATATGGCAAAGTTTCAAAGGCCAAAATGGCACTGTTTGACGCATTTCTAATTCAAATTTTTAACAACAACGTGTAGATAAGAGTCTACTTAAACGATTTAAACGATAAAATTTTAAGTAAATTTGTTTCATATGTAAATTACCTTAATTCTGTCATTTGTGTTTTTTTCTCGCTACATTTACAAATTGTTAGGAGCAATTGTGTCAAAGTACATTTTCCGTAAATAAATCTATTGTTATTATTAATATTAAACCTTGAGCTACTTCGATAGATTTGTTATTTTTAACAGGAAATTTTATTTTTTGTATAATTCAATATTCGTGGCTGACGGACTACGGTCGATGATTGTTATTATCATTAAATATTCTTACAATAGATCTTCTAACAATTACATCACTTTCATTACTTCATTTAAAGTACCTAGTAAGTATTACACTTATTCTCCTCATCAAATATCATATATTAACTGACATAACCTAACAAATAACACGTGCAACACAAAAAAGTTTTCATTTATATAAATCAAAATTTCTATCTTAGATCCCACGAAGAAACCATCAATACCACACTATTTTTTCAAACAAATGACAAATATTACAACCGCAGTTACTACCAAACACTTTATTAGGAATTTAAACATTCAAAATTATTACATACATGACATCACACTTGTTTTTTTTCATCTTACTAAGACGTGTAAGAAAATACAATTTTTATCTAATACACCGACGACCTACCTTTAACAATCCACACCTACTTTCTTCCCCTATAATTCCATTAAAAATATCCTTTCTCTCAAAATTTCAACTAACCTAGAAATAATATTAAATATATATATAAGCCCCCGATTTCAATACAATTGTTACGAAAACCTCTTAATTTTAACTATTAATTGTTCAAAATAATTTCCTGTATCAATTTCTCCTTTTTTAAACGTACCACAATGATGATTAGTTTTTAATTAATAATTAACATTTAACCTAATTTTTAAAATTTATACATATTAAACAATACCCCTTTTGTAGTGTTTCCACTGATGACATATAGTCTTCGAAACTAGTTTGAAGAAATAAAATTTTACAAATCATTTTATTAAACTACATTATTTTAAAAACTGTGTTTGAGTGTTGATATTGTTGCAGTGGGATATTTAAATAGATAATCGTATCAAAATTGCTTTAAAAACTTATTTATAATACTTAAGTTACCCATTACACTTTTAGGTCATATGATGGAAAATAAATATTTTTTAAGTTTCGGCGAAATATTTAAATATTTGAATGATAATCCAGATAGCAGGTGTATTGTTGAAGGGGAAAAGATTTTAAATGCCAAGCATTTAATACTATGTGAATCTGCTAACATATTAGGACTTTGTTTGCAAACAAATCATTTACAGGGAAATCCTATGGAATTAAAGGCCACCTTAAATTAGCAGAAATAGTGTCTGTAACTAAATTTAAATGTAGCTGTAAATCAGGTTTATCTGGAACCTGAAAACCACACCATGCTTGTTGGTTAGGTTAACAAAATCGGCCTTCTCTTTGGGAAAATAGTGGAAATGAATATTTCTATTAATTTCTTTCTTCGAATGACATCCAGACACAACAATTTGTATTAAATTTATTCATTGTTCACACGAGAAACACTCAAAATTACAACCGGCAGCAATGATAAACCATGTAAAATGTAAACAGGAGTACTCGTTTACTTGAGTACTGACTTTCTCTGCCAGGGTGCGTCCAATAGCGGCTGTTTATGACTTAATGGTTCGCAATTGTCATACTTTTCAAGAAGGACATTTTGAACAACTGTTATAGATAATACATATTTTTCTTACGGAACCATTTGTATTTTCTAGTTATTAATTTGTTTCTAATTGTTCTCTTTCAATTATTACTAATTAAATACAATTTAAATGTGTTATGTTTCTGTAACTTATATTTTCTGCAACCGTCAGAAATTTTGTGTCGACCTTACAGTCTCGTCAAAAAATGATACTTTCATGAGCAACAAAAAACACATATTTCGCGCAAAAATATAACTATCAATCAAATAACTCAGAAACGAAAAAATAACTATTAATCAAATAATTCAGAAACGAACGAAAATTTGGAAAAAAATATATTCTTTTATTTTAGCTTAGAATATGATTCTGAATAGGAGTTTTCATTTTTTTACACCTATTACAAATCACCCTGTATAACAAAAACTAGAAATTTCCAGCATAAATATGTAGGTATTTGACAATCCATGATCTACAATGGAGAGAAACCAAGTACACTTTATAAACTTTGGCGCAACATTAATAAAAAAGTTGAGATAGCAGCGAGCCAATTCAAACAAACTTTTAAAGACGAGAAGAAGCAGTTGTAACTAAAATGATAACTTCTGAAGGCATTCAATCTTTATGAATTTTAGTGTTTTGCACTTTTTTGGAGACTTGACCAAAATATTTTTCGGAATAGTGTATCGGAACAGATAACCTAGAATACAAAATTGATAATAATGATGAAGAAGATGCCTGTGAAATTATAAATGACTCTGTACTGCAAAAAGTATAGCGTTCTGAAGCTAACTCAACCGTTGAAGGTTTTATAGGAAAGCGCCGAACTAAATGATGTTAACCAGCGTTCCCCAAACTTTTTTGGCCGCGGCCTGGTAAGAGATTTTAACATTTTTCGCGACCCACCTTATAAAAAAAAACATTTATTTACAAAACAAATTTTATTTTTTAATAAAAATCAAGTTAATTGTTTGTTAATTTCATACACAAAAATTGCAAAATAATTATGTAAGAAAAATATAAGTAATTATAAAATTAACGATTACATTCATTTAAAACCTTAGTAAATGAAGTAAAGTTTGTTTTACATATTTTGTGCGAAGGATGATGTTTGTCATCAAATAACAATTTAGGAGGTAATGATGTTAATTTTATTCCCAAATTAGGTTAGACATCCAATCTGTTTCGATACTTATTTTTTAAGTACACCAAGGCAGCTTCACACGTATAAGTAGTGACAAAAGGCGTTAAGATTGTTAAGAATTATATCACTTTTTCACTTAAGCTTGGATACTTTTGACATCGCAACAAAAAATAAATCAGTGATACAGTTTTTTTTTTAATATCGGTGTCGCATGAAATTTCAATTAAATTATCAACTTCTTGTTCACTAAGATTAAATATTTCGTCCTTTTTAATTCCGACAGAAAAAGAATGCGTATTTCTCACTATAAAGAATGTTTGAGTTAAAATTTCGGCAAAACTAGCCCAAATGATTTTTTTGATTATTTACTTGTTTTATTACTGGAAGTCTACAGAGTGTACTTTTAAAGTTTGAAGATAATCCACTAAGGGACTTTCTTGGAAATTAAGAAAATATTGGTGAATGCATAATTTTGCACTTTCAAAAATGTTTGAGTTGAAATTTCGGACAAACTAGCTCAAATTATTTTTTGATTATTTATTTGTTTTATTACTACGAATCTATAGAATGTGTTCGTAAAATTTAAAAATATTCCACTAAGATGTTTTCTAGAAAGCTAAGAAAATCTAGGCGAATGCATCATTTTGCATTTTCAAAAATGTTTGAGTTGAAATTTCGGAAAAACTTGAAATCGAAGATTCATATTTTGTTTTGAGTAAATTTAAGTAAAAAAATGCTTTCTTATTGCACGTGTGATTATTTTAAAACTTGGGCCTAGGATGTTTGCCGATTTTATTATAGAAATAGAAATTAATCTGTTTTGAGTAAATTTGAAAAGTCTGAAATTTTTTGCAATTGGTTTTTATTTTCAAGACTTGAAAACCTCAAAATTGAATTCAGTGTTTAAGGTTAAATATTTAAAAATTGAGGTTAAAAGCGTTGATAGATCTTAATAGAATCACGAAACGCAATCTATTTTGATTAAATTGGAAAAGTTTCGAGAATGCTGTAACTATTTTTGTGTTTTCTTTTTTGGGCTTATAAAATGTTCGACCTCAGAATTGCACAAGAGTATGATTATTTCGAAATGTAGGGCAGAAATATAGAAAAAAATGAAGTGCAAGCATGTTGAGGGAATTTATAAATTTCAATTGGTTTTATATTTTTTGGCGACTTAGAAAATGCTTGACTTCAGAAATGAAATGAGGCGTGTTAAAATGTGATTATTTCGAAATCTAGCGTAGTAAAGTATGCAATTTTTTACAGAAAAAATAGGTGCAATATATTTTCAGTGAATTTAAAAAAAAATGAGAGGTTGTTTCAAAGATTTGTTTTCATTTTTTGGCGGTTTGGAAAATGTTTGACCTCGGGGATGTTGAAACGTGATTATTTTTAAACCTAAGGTAGGAATGTTTCCAAAATTTAGTAGATATTTAAAGTGCAATCTAATTTAGAGGAATGTCCAAAATTTAAGGTTTGTTTCAATTGTCTTTTTTTTGCGGTTTGTAAAAAGTTCATCAGAATTGAACCGAGAGTTGTTCAAGTGTGATTATTTTAAAATCTAAGGTAGGAATGTTTTCCAATTTTCATAGAACCATAGAGTGGAATATAATTTAAGTGATTTTAAAGTTTGTTTTAATTGTTTTTATTTCTTTTTTTGGCGGCTTGGTAAATGCTCATCTTCAGAATTTAACCGAAGTGTTTAATGGTGAATATTTTAAAATCTAGAGTAGGAATGTTTGGAAAATGCTCAACTTCTGGATTGAACCGGAGTGTGTAAAATCTAAGGAAGAAATGTTTGATGAAATGATTTTTCGGAAATGTAAAATTTCCCTACGAATCAACAACAGCGTATACATACATTACTTGAAGTATTATATTATCACGATCATCCTATATTATTATATATAGATGGATTTGGTATTTGATACTCTTTTATTTTGTGCTACCAAGAACTTGCTTATTTGCAAAGGTAATGGGGGGGAAGGGAAGGGAATGGTAAATTTTGCATTTCCACAAAATCTGAATAGCAAAGATAATAAACTACTCTACAACTTTTACGTGAACCATTTCTTCATATCTTCTACTGTGGAAGAAATTTGGTAAAAAGAAAAACTGTCATTTTTGTTTGAAGAGTGGTTTCGCCCCGTTGGACTGGAATTCCGAAAAAAAAATGGTTTTATACTACGGATGAACTACTTTACTTCCACACAATGCTTCAGATTTTTCTAATTTTACGAGTTCCCTATGTTCCCTTGTAAGTAGCTTGGATGTGTAACTATTAACCTTTAATAATACCTTTAAAAGTAATTTAAAATTAAAAAACTTTCGATATACAGGGCTTACAAGCAGATTGTACATTTTCCATAAAATGAGAACAAAAGCTTATTTTTACTAAGATAATGGTTGCGACCGTTACTATGCGGTTACGACACTTGATAATGATCTGTAAAGGTCGAAACTATAGCTGCTTTAGTATTGCTTATAATACAGATTTAACATGGTTTTATGTACATTATTCAATAATAATAACAGTAGCAGATAAATTCCATACAATCATTGATAAAAATATTTCAAACAATTGCTCGGACAGGTCGATTTTGATTTTTAAATCTAGAGATGTAATTTTTAACCCGGCACTCTTAAACCCCTAAGCGGTAGCAACCACAACTTTTAAAATGCAAACTTCAAATATCTGATACATCATTTGATAGCTTGTTTTATGTCAAATACGAAAAACAAAGTTTTCACACGACCGCTCCCGACATATCGTCGCAACACCCTTTGCATTGAAAGTTGTCACTTGTGACAAGTAATGTCATGCTTGAAAATTTAATTTTCAAAACAGCCGTTTTAAAAGTGAAATCCTCAAACTGCTAAAATGTGTCAAAATCATTAAAATAAAAAGGGTAGTGACGAAGAACAATTCATTATTTATTCATCGATTTTAAAATAGTAATAAACAAATTTAGGTTAAGTTAAGAATGTTTTGACACTAATAATACGCACATATCTAATTGCGATAGGCGCCGGTAAATTCGAAAAAAAATATGATTAAAACAAGAAAATGTTCGGTCGTAGGAAAAGCATAGTTTTAAACACGTTTTGAAAGCAGTACCTTGCATTTACGAGCCCGTAATAAATTGCTACTCGCATGCAAAACGAAGCTTTCAAATAATCTACTTATTTTTAAAATCGGTTAATGAAAAAAAAACGGAGATATTTACCAATATGTTTTCAAATTAAAGTGTCAATATAAGAGCAGGCCAATTAGTGGCAAAAATAATTGCAGTTTGTCTTTCTCAGTGCGTCTTGTACCTAAATACAAAATAGCGATAAGTTTTGAGAAATAGAACAACATAAAAGAATCATTTTTAAAAATAACGAAACTGTAAAATTATAAATTAATTGGAATAATTTTGTTTGGCATTTAATTACAAACAATTGCAATTGTTTGTAACACTCATTGTTACAGTCATCTCAACGTATCAACGCCTGCTCTTTTATTTGCAAGGCTTTAAGCAAAAATCTCCGTTTTCATCATCTAATTAAAAAAAAATGTTATTGCATAAAACAGGACATCAAATGAGGTATGAGACGAGGTACTTTGCTATTTGAATTTGAAAAGTTGAGGTTACTAGCCCTTAGGGGTTAAAGGGTACAGGGTTAAAAATTATATCTCTATAAAAATCGCAATATTTTTATCAACGCTTTTCTTTAATTCATCCATTACTTTGGAAAACCCTGTATATCGAAAGGTGTTTAATTTCAAATTACCTTCAAACTTATTATAAAACAGGCCATCAAATGAGCTATCAGAAGAGGGACTTTTCTATTTGAATTTTAAAAGTTAGGGTTGCTAGCGCTTAGGGATTGAAAATTATATTTCTGGAAGACAATTTAAAAATAAAAATAGCATTTTTTTTTAAATATTTTTATCAACGATTTTATGGAATGTATCCGTTACTTTCGGGAAACCCTTTATATCAAAAGTTGTTTAATTTCAAATTACCTTCAAACTTATTATTAAACGGGCCAACAAATGAGGTATCAGACGATTTGAAAATAAAAATTACAATTTTTTGAAATATTTTTATCAACGATTATATGGAATTTATCCGATACTTTCAAGAAACCCTTTACATCAAAAGTTGTTTAATTTCAAATTACCTTCAAACTTATTATTAAAGGGGCCAACAAATGTGGTATCAGACGGGGTACTTTGTTATTTGCATTTTAAAAGATGGAGTTTAACACATTAGCTGCAAACAAGTTTTTTTGTAAAATGTCAAAAAAAGTTTTCTTTGTTTTTAAGTTTTATTTTATAAAATGTGTAAGAATATGCGTATTTAATTCATTTTCGTGAGTGACAGCGCTAAATAGTAAGTTTAAAGTGGGTACTCACTGTCAGTTATCGGTGACTGACGTGGCCACATTGCAATACTTCAGTGTCAGACACCGGTGACTGACAAAGCGGTCAACGTGTTAAGGGTGCGGGATTGAAAATTATATCGCTAGATCACAATTTAAAAATAAAAATCGCAATTTTTTGAAATATTTTTATCAACGATTTTATGGAATTTATCCGTTACTTTCAAGTTAAATCCATATTGATGATACTAAAATAGCTGTAGTTTCGACCTTTGCAGGTCATTATCGTCTCGTAACCACGTACTACTGGTAGCAACCATTATCTTAATAAACATACGTTTTTATCTCACTTTGTGGAAAATGTACAACCTGTTTGTAAAACTACAAAGATTTTTGATACTTTTAAGTTTATTTATATCTTCTGCGTAAAGTTATTATTATTATTTTGAATGTATTATTAACAGTGATAATAATAATTATCTGACATAAGTTATGGTAATTAAAAATAATTTAAGAAAATATTGGTAGGTAGACTGATAAGAGTTCGGTCAATGGACATTTGTAACTCTTCTGTAAACTGAGTTTCAATCAATTATTTTAGCACTTTCGGAAGATTACGTACACGTCCAAAAGTTTGTTAATTTTTTGGTAGCAAAAATTTAACGATATTTGATAAGCCGAAACCACATGTTGGCTTTATAAGGAACACCAAAGTTTATTGTTTTTATAAATCATATGAAACTTTTATTTGCTTAATAAATATATGTATGTATGCACCATTATCGAGGAGGCAGAGGAATAATAAAAACATGAATGACAATAATTACGAATTAAAACACTGAACTACTTGTTTCACAGATATTTTGTTTATAATTTCAACAGTTTTACGATCATTATCGTGGAATGTGAACTGTAATTAATTAAAACCCATCAAATTTGCCATAAAAAATTATCAATTATATATCTTAATTTTGTCGGCCCACTAGCCGCGTGCGTTAGCGCGCCAGAACTAATGCGGAGGGTCCTGGGTTCGAATCCCGGCGAGGGCATGGGTGTTTGTGGATGTCTACTTTCATTCAATATTAATAATATATTATAAATAATCGGTTGTGGATTAATGACCTACACTGTTTATGTCAATGTCCCATGTCATCCATAATTCCCCAACCTAAATTTCCGTCAATCATCCTTCCTTAAAAAAAAATTCTTAATTTTGATAAGTTGTTACCGTCCATTAATAATAATTCATTAAATTGCCTAAACTTAACTTAACAACAGCAATTTGTTGGATTAGATAAGCCGAAATAATTCGTGCGTACCGAAAAATAAAACTTTCATAATTCAATTTGGCAAATGCGCAACGTAGCGATTTATTTCAAGATTGGATCGGGGGTAACTCAGGAAAATTTCGTGTCGGGGCGAGAATTATTACGGCAACATTTACGGCCGTAACTCAAATTACAAAACTTTGCCGAGCCCACATACTAAATCACCCCGAGGGCACACTTTATGCTAATCGCGAACGGCGATACTCTTAATATTCAATTAATTCCACGCGCGCGCGTTTTTATATTTCCCTTCCTCCCGATATTAAATTTATTCGCGTTTTGCGGACTTTTTAGCGTTTCCAAAATCAATAAGCCAAGTCCGGATGCATCCGGCGAGTGTTGGGGACAGAGGAAATTCGCGCGCGAAAAAAATCAATAAGTAATAAAAGAGGAAATTGGCGCGATTAGTGTGTCGGTAAGTTATGGTGGATGCGCCGGGCTATATATTTATTGGGAGTGAAGGGTGGTCATCTGATTGTGGTGAATGTGATGGTCGATATAATAGCGTTTTGTGATGACCGTACCTCGGCTCGTGGGAGAAGGGCTCCGCGTAAATATTCCTGACCCTCCGCGGCAGTGGCGGAGGTCGCGGGCCGTAACTATCCATCTTTCGGTGTATCTCCGGCGGCACTAAACAACACAATCACATGATCACTTCCGTCCGTCTGTCACCTAAAAACCAACCGACCGGCCGAGCTTCCAAAAATTTATCAACTTTTCAACTGTTTATTTTCACCAACATAACAATCGCGATCAGTCCGAACAAACACAGTTACTTTAGCACTCGTTGCGCGGCACTGAGAGACTGTTCCGATCTCTTGTGGTGTTCGAGACGAAGTGGGGCTGCAGACTCGGGGCGCACTCGATATCGGCCGACGCAGGCGCGCGTGCTGTCCGTTTCCGTTCTCCCTCTCTCACGCTTTCTATCTGTCGCCTGGCTCACCTCACCTGCATCGCATCCCCCCGAACGTCGACTCGATACTCCAAATCCAATCCCGCTATCTGCACTCTCCACCGCCGCCGCCACTGCCTTATCAAAACTGCTGCCGAACACGCGAAATTAAACCCAACTTAACGCCACCGGAGAAGGAAAAAAATATATATCGCGGAAAAATTATTAAACTGTGCCAAAACGTTTTTCATCACCGTATGATCGTTGACTAGTAAGCCGTATTAGATTTTCTCGAAAAATTTTACATTTTTAAAGAAGTGATAATCTACTGTTATTCTAGATAAATAAAAAGATTTTTATTTATCTAGAATAATAGTAGATTATCACGTTAACCGCTTTGTCAGTCACCGGTGACTGACGCTGAAGTATTCCAATGGGGCCACGTCAGTCACCGATGACTGACAGTGAGTACCTACTTTAAATTTACTATTTAGCTAAAAAACATGCATCAAAATGAATTTAATAAGCATATTCTTACTCATTTTATAAAATAAAACTTAAAAACAAAGAAAACTTATTTGACATTTTACAAAAAAATTTGTTGGCAGCCAATGTGTTAAACAGGGTGGAAACTTTAACTAGTACAAATTCGATATTTATGAAATGAGAAGGTCCAGAAAAAAATCCTCGGACAGGTCGATTTTTGTTTTCTATTCCGCACTTTTTAGCGTGTACAAAAATCCTATGATGTCACGTATGACGTTATAGACAATTTTTTAAATGGAAACCGTTTTTTTTTTTTATTTCACTAAATGTAAAGCCCCTTCTATTCTCTTTACGTCTGTGTAAAAATATTTTGTTTTTTTTTTGTTTTTTCATTTCCGAAATTAAAAAATCGTATCCGGCATGAAATGAGACAAATTCCACCAAAAATGTTTCAAAATGTAAGGGATGGGTTTTATCACCGATTGGCTTTTTGCCAAGAGAGGAACGGTGCTTATTGCGCATTTTCAACATTTGATACATTAAATAAGTTTATAAAAAAAATATTTTTTTTTTCAATTTCTTGAATAAAAGGAGTCGTAAAGAGAATAAAAAGGGCTACAAATTTAGTGAAATAAAAAAAAAATCCGGCCTACTAGCCGCGTGCGTTAGCGCGCCAGTACTAATGCGGAAGGTCCCGGGTTCGAATCCCGGCGAGGACATGACATGGCTGTTTGTGGATGTCTATTTCATTTAATATGAATAATACATAATTGACGTGACTTAAGGGCACCTGCAAAGGTAAAAAAAATGGTTTCCATTTAAAAAATGGTGATGTGGCCATCATGTTACTTTTTCCGACTTGATGGTATCATAACCATTTATATTTACGTTTAATGGTTTATTTTCAATTGAAATCATATTTTAAATGTACATCGAGCGTAGTTTAAACTCGGCTGAAACTGACGTTTAAAACGTCAAAATTGTGAAAGATGGAAAAATTATACTTCAAATTCAAAAACTCAGTTTACTCGAAAACTAACGGGATTTCGAAAAAAACTTATTCTTTATAAGTTGTTCATTTTGGTATTCTCTACGATTAAAAATTTGCTGTAACTTATCGTTTCATAGTTATAAACCAAAAATTAAAATAAATTTAAAAAAATTTCTCAAATAAAAATGATTTTATGAAAAATGTTTTCCAGCAAAACATGTTTATTTTTTTGTTGTCTTCAATGTTTGTTCAAATATTTTTGTGATATTTTTTAAATTTAGGAAAATATTGGCAAAAAACAAAAAAACAGTTAAGGTAAACACCCACTTCCGATGTACGAAATTTCACCAAAAGCTTCTCAGTTCTTCAGATTATCAAATAAGACGTTTATTCAAAGTTTAATATCAATTGCTCCATTAGATTTTGAGATACAGCGCGCACAGACAGACACACACACAGACACACCCACACGCACACACAGACACACACACACAGACACAATTTTTTTTTCCAGAAATTGTTGAAATGGCATTTAGGGACCCCAAAACGGATATTTACGTAAAAAAAATTTTTGAAAAAAAAATCACGATCACAATACCTTCTCGTACTTCGTAAAGGAGTAAGTAAAAAAATATATATATATATATATATATATATATATATATATATAACACGTCATACGTGAAAGACTAGTGATGTCAAACTATTTTGAAAGATGCTAAAAAGTGCGCAACAAAAATCGACGTGTCCTAGAGTTTTTTTCTGGAACTTTTCATTTCATAAATATCGAATTTGTTCCAGTTAAAGTTTACACCCTGTATATCAAAGGAGAAAAATGCTAGATTTTTCCTGAGGTGCAAATTTGTATCCCTAGGGATACAAAGTAATCATTTCTCTCCCTTGGGCGAGAAAAGCCATTTCTCTCTCGATTTCACCAGCTGAGAACTCGAATTTCTCTCCCGTTTGTGAAAAAAAATTGTTAATTCACAATCACTATAATAACATGTATATTTTTAATCTCCAATAAGTTGGAAAAGTAGCGATTCCCTGTACAGCCATTCCTCTTGGTCGGCAAAAACATTTTGCTAACCTTTATTTAAAAGTACAAAAATTGTCAAGTGTCAATATACCGGGTGTAACTGAATTCTGGTACACCCTAAATATCTTTTGAATTTTTACATACATGTGGAATTCAGTATGCTGTTTTCAGAGAATAAAGTGTGTCAACAAGTGTTTGTTTAACTTCCGGTTAAACTTTTTTATTTCAAACGGAGCACCCTCTATATTTTGACATAATTAAATTCGTCTCTAAATTCTGAATTTATAAATGCACTAAAAAATTGAAAAACCAAAGAAACAGATCAATGAAATTGCCATGCACCTTTATCCATTTTTCGATGCGAAAGTCACGAAATAACGTCAAAACAGTTACAAAAATCCGTGTTCTACGGAAAATTTACGATCGATTACATGCTCTCTCAAATTTTTCTACGTCAAAATGACAATTTTTGGGAGAAAATATGGTATTTCCAATCTTTTGTAAAAAAAACATCAATATTTAAAAAAAATCACCAAAAATTTTAATTTACAAATATCATAAAGGAACTGTAAAAGTGACGTGGAAACTGAAAAAAGTTGCTAGAGCATCTGAAACCTAAGCTCAGTCGACTGATGTAAGTTTTCGACTAATTGTGAGCTCTCACAAATTCGTTAAAACCAATATCAAAACTTTAAAAAAATTTCCGTAGAACACGAATTTCGTACCTACTATTATTTCATGACTTTCGCATCGAAAAATGATGAAGGTGCATGGTAATTTCATTGATCTGTTTTTTTTTTGTTTTTCAATTTTCTTAGTGTAACAAAATTCGCGACCAGAAATGGTTTTGTTGCAAAAAAAAAATCCCTGTATTCAATACACGATTCTTGAACTTTTGCCGCGGTATGCTGACATATATGAAGACCTACAATTTGTAAAAAAAGTGAGCATTTAAAGAAGATTTTCCCATGTTAATCAAATGGGAAATTTGATTTGCCTACAGACACGCTAGAGAACGGTTACCAATGAGTTTTTTTTAAATTTATTTAAATATAGTTATTTATCATGAAAAGAAGACATTTAACTAGCCCTCCCAAAAAAAATAGAGATTTGGGAAATAATATACCGGGTGTAACCGAATTCTGGTAGACTCCAAATATCATTTGCATTTTTACTTATATCTTTATGAAATTTAGTATGGTGTTTTTAGGGAATAAAGTGCGTCGACGTGTCTAATTTTATTAAAAATTCTACTTCCGGTTTAACCGGAAATTACCATAACTTTTCTATTTCAAATAGAACACCCTGTATATCTTTACATAATCTTATTCGTCTCTAAATTCTGACCTTTTGATTAATAGTTTTTCATTTAAATTTAATTTAAATTTGTTTTTTGTTTAAATTTAATTTAAATTTAAACAAAAAAACTAACAACCAAAAGGTCACTTACGCTACATCTCTAAACGCAGAATTTAGAGACGAATTAAGATATGTAAAAATATACAGGGTGTTTCATTTCAAATAGAAAAGTTAAAGTAACTTCCGGTTTAACCGGAAATTGAATTTATATTAAAAGTCTAAATATTGACACACTTTATTCTCTTGAAACACTATACTAAATTTGACAAAGATATATGGAAAAATGCAAATTATTTTTGGGGTTTATAATTTGCACTTTTACAATTTCCTTTTATTAATACAATGTTTTTAGGGAATAAAATGTGTCGACATGTCTACTTTTAATAATAATTCCACTTCCGGTTTAACCGGAAATTACCATAACTTTTCTATTTCAAATGGAACACCCTATATATTTTTACATAATTTTATTCGTCACTAAATTCTGAGTTCAGAGATGTATGATAAGTGACCTTTTGGTTATTAGTTTTTTGTTTAAATTCAATTTAAATTTGTTTTTTGTTAAAATTTAATTTAAATTTAAACAAAGAACAACCAAAAGATCACTTACGATACATTTCTAAACTCAGAATTTAGAGACAATTTAGCTCGAAACTTTCAAAATTCATTTTAGAAAATGATTTCGTAAAAAGTTACAACGCTCCATTTAAATTTTTAAAGATAATCTCACTTGAACAGAAAGCGAAACTGTGAAATATTCAAATCTTTTTGATTATTGGAGGAAATTTATAAAAACAATTGCTATCGGCTTGAAACTCAAAATTCGTTATAGATTTGGATTCTGCCAAAAGTTGTACCTAATTTTTGAGAAAATTTCTCTTCAAGAGAGCGCAAAGTTGTAAAATTGGTAATAATTTCGATGACTGCAGAAAAACGTAAAGACAATTTCAATCGGCTTATAAATTTACAAATTCACTCACAACTCAGTTTAGATTATGATTTTTTAAATTGTATACAGGGTGTCCCATCGAAACCGCATATTAAAAGTATTCTAATTAATGTATTGCAATGAGAATTTCATCATATGCTCTTTTCAATGAAAACATTTTCAAAATCATACGACTTCCGGTTGTACCGGAAGTCAACACAAACGTCCTTATTTTAAATAGAAAGTTATATTTTTTATTCCAAATTTGGATTCTACATAAATTTCTTTTCAATGAAAATAATTTTAAGAATATGCGACTTCTGGTTACACCGCAAGTCAACATCAACTTCCTTATTTTAAGCAGGAAGTTACATTTTTTATTACAAATTTGGATTATACGTAAATTTGTTTTCAATGAAAATAATTTTAAGATTTTTGGACTTTCGGTTATACTGGAAGTCAGCACCAACTTCCTTATTTTAAATAGAAAGTAATATTTTTTATTGCAAATTTGAATTCTACATATTTTTATTCAATTAAATAATTTTATATTATGTTAATATAAGACCTAAATAATGTAATGATTTTAAGTGACTGAAAGATGTCGGTCGATGGCCTGTTGTATTTCGATGTATCTCGAGTACAATAAATTGTATTATTATTAATTTTAAGATTATACGACTTCCGGTTACACCAGAAGTCAACACCAACTTCCTTATTTTAAGTAGGAAGTTATATTTTTTTTATTGCAAATTTGGTTTCTGCATAAATTTCTTTACAATGAAAATAATTTTAAGATTATACGATTTCCGGTTACACCGGAAATCAACAGCAACTTCCTTATTTTAAGCAGGAAGTTACGTTTTTTATTGTAAATTTGGATTCTGCATAAAAATTTTAAATGAAAATAATTTTAAGATTATACGACTTCCGGTTATACCGGAAGTCAACACCAACAAAAAATCATTTTTTTAATTTTCTTGCGGAAATAAAAAATATACGGAAAACTTTTAATAACAAAAGAAAGTCGATTTCTTCCTCGCCTTCAATATTTGTGTAAACATTTTTCTGATATTTTTCGTAGTTAAAAAATATCGGAAAAACAAGAAACGTTTAAGGTAAATACCCACTTCCGGCGCATGAAATTTCACCAAAAGTTTGTCAATCCATTGGAATGTCAAATAAAGCTTATGCTTAATTTTTAGTTTGAAAATATTTATTAGTTTTTGAGATACGGCGTTTTTCAAAAAATGGTTGAAATCTTCTAAGGTGACCTCAAAACGGATATTCCCGTTGAAATTTTGAATTCGAAAACAGTACTTTTTCGTAATTTGTACGGAGAAAGTCAACATATTTAGCTTTAGCCATAAAAAATATAAGTTGAATGGGTAACTCGTGTTTCCTTCCAAGACACTTCCATGCATGAAATTTCACCAAAATCTTCTAAATCCTTTAAAATGTCAAATAAAGCTTATGCTCAAAATACAAGGTGACTCGTTTCGAGTGTGCCAAACGAAAAGAGGAAGTAGATAGTATTGTTCTGAATTTTAAATAAGCATGTGTCCGATTTCTTACCGTTATCGAGATAAATAATTTAAAAATTTTTCGATCGTTTTGAAATCTTACAAATGTCCAGTACAGGTTTATTAAATTGCCACGAATTTTCTTCAAAATTACTTTGAAGAAATTTTAGATGGGGGCCGCGGTGGCCTAGTGAGTAGAGCTCCTGCTCACGTGCCTTGTGGTCGTGGGTTCGAATCCCATCCGTGCGATCACTTTTTCGGAACGAAGAAGTGGCAGTGCGAGTCCATAGATATTAATGTATGTCCCGTTCATTATTAAAAATGAAAAATTTCAACTATATATTTCGGTAGTGGCCGAATAGCCTAGTTGCTTACGCCAATTTCCAAATCATCCGCATTCCCGAATACCCGTCAACCATCCTTCCTTTAAAAAACAAAAGTTTAGATAATTTGCAACTTCCACAACGTATTAGAATGTGGTTTCAACACGATGGAGCACCACCCCACTATTTAAGAAATTGGTTAAATATTCAATTTCCTGGTTTAATTATTTATTTCATCCCAACAGAACAGGGAATATCGTAATATCTACACATAACGTAAAGTATACAACGTAATAGAAAAATAAACATTCACAACAAAAATTACTTATACATAATATACGGTACGTATGTATACCGGATGTAACTGAATTCTAGTAGACCCCAAATATGTTTTTCATTTTCACATATATTTTTATGAAATTTCGTATGTTGTTGTTATAGAATAAAGTGTGTCAAAAAGTGGAATTTTAATAATTCCGGAAATTCACTTAACTTTTTTATTTAAAATGGAACACCCTGTATATTTTTCCATAATTTAATTCGTCTCTAAATTCTGAGTTCATGGATGTATCATAAACCACCATTTAGATGATAGGTTTTTGTTTAAGTTCAATTTAAATTTGTTTTTTGGTTAATTTTTAATTTGTAATGTATAATTATAGTTAAAAGGCGAAAGGTAAGCCTTATTTCAAAATGTAACCAATTAAACATAAGCCAGGGTTGTTTCAGATGAATTGAATCATTAATAAACATAAAGTTTACCTTTGTGTATTTCCCCTTTGCAAATGAAAAATTACCAAATGTTTGTATTGTTATGTACGCCTCCCACACAATTTAATTATTAACTTTAATTATAAACGCAGTTCTTCCAAAATGCGTTTAATTGTAAATTCACTTTGTGGGACCTAAGGATAATTGTCTGTTAAGCTACGCGCACACTTGCAAATCGGACGGACGGCACGCAATGGATAAAATTGCTTAACACAGTTGTAAACGAGTCAATGCACATTTATCCGTTCCATGCCGTACCGACTCGTTTACAACTGTGTTAAGCAATGTTTGCCGATGCGTGCCGTCCGTCCGATTCCGGCAAGTGTGCGCGTAGCTTTAATCTACTTTGCAGGACATAAATACATTGGAGGAAATTACATTCAAAATAAAATTATTTGAAGTATCCTATGTTTTTCTGTTTGTTATTTCACGAGATACTTTTTTGGTTAACATGTTTTCGTATTTATCTCGCATTTTATATTTTTTACTTTCACTATAGTAACAACACTAGTGGATTGTAGTCACGTGAACACATCTTGTTACGTAATATTAATGAGTTATTATGTATCTTAGTAGCCTCATGTCCTTATAACTACTCAAGAATTTGCTTGTAATACCAATAATAATAATGATTTAATAATATAATTTTTTAACAATTCGTTTTAAGGTCATTCCATGCTATTTCAAGAAAAGGTTGTGCTCCACCATTTTTATTTATTTTTATATTTTGTACAGATATTTATACATGTATCTAGAGTTCAATACTAATTTTAGAAAAAAAAAATTCTTGCCTTTGGCTGATATGCCCCCAGATGGAGCTTGAAACATGTACATTTTTGTGATTACAAGCATTTGCGCAAAGTGGTATAACTTTCTTTCCAGTTGAGCAATTTTAAAAATCTCTTAACTTATATTGAAGTGGTGAATATTTTCGTTTAATTTTCTTTCATCATTTGATATGTTTTTTTTTAAATTGAATGGCCGTCAAAGTTTACCATTGAGATTTGCATTTTTTTAATTCTTCGACCCTGTTTTCGACTGGGAAGGGGGCAATAGACTCAAACCAAATTTAGTTTGCAAGTACAACAGTAACAATAGATTTTACCCGAGGCAAGAAATTTGAAGTGTTTTAAACCCTTCAAAATGTTTTTCACTGGAGAAAATTGGCGTTTTCAACAAAATTCGTATTTTTCTAAAGCTGCATCTCCAGTGGGGTACACAGTACAAATTTGAAATTTGTACAATCAATGCTTCTATTCGGTAGCAACACCATTACAAAATTTGGTAACTTTGTTTTTAACTTAACCATTACTTAACAACGAAAAATACTCCCGTAAGATTTAAAAGATTTGTAAGCGCTTGTCGTAAATTTTGGTTCCCGGCGCATCCACCATAAGAGTCATAAATTTGCACGTTTTAGTTGTGGTTGCGAATATTACAAACTAGCTCGTTCTAGAAGATTATTATTTAGTCTTTCCTAAAAAAAATAGCGACAGGTGCATAAAATTATTTCATTGTGTGATTTGCTCGAAAATTTCTTGAGTACTTTCCTTTAAATCATTTACAGATTAAACTATATTTTATACGAAATCGTAAATTCAGACGTTTTGATTCACCGGAGGCTTTAGCTTAAATAAAAAAAGGACCTTCCCTTGGCCTTTATAATGAAAAGCATTCACATAAACATGGGCTTTCCGGTAATAAATATCACCTTATTCTCAAAGAAGCAACAAAAAAAACCGAGGTTTTTTTTCATCCCCCTGTCACATATGTTTAGAATCCACGCGCGTCGTACCGAAATCACGGAGTTGTATAGTCACATCAGGATCGGATATCTCGGGGACTCCACTCTCTCAAACTGTATCTCAAATTACATCAATTTCGGATCAATATCTGTGTGTGAGGAGACGACGACGGCGGCGGCGGGCAGCGGCGTGCCGCGGGGGGACCGCACCGGCGGAAGTCCCCTCTTTTGTACGTCCGCGTCGCGACACACAGCCACACACCCATGCACACACACACGGGACCGGCGGATATTTCACGTCTTCGGAAGTAGGCTCGACGCGATATTGCGCTACTTTCTCGAGTTCTTAGGAGTGCCACTAGAAATTTCATTCTGCGAGCTGGACGAGGATGCTTGGGGAGGGTTTTTTTCGAAAAAAAAATGAAAATTAAACGGGGGTCGTTCCGCCTCACCTTAACGTTGGCGCGACGCCAATGTCATGAAGTCGCTTGTTCGTAATGTAGAAGGATTATAGAGTGGGTCCACGGAATTTCGTTGAAACATGAGAATGTAATTTTTTTTACGACTAGCTGTTTCTAATTTAAAACAACACATATCTGTTATGAATTAGTAAAATATACGATTCCGATAGACCTTGTGAGAACGGTTGTCAACTCTTGAGAAATTATGAAAGAAGTAATGTTGTTGGTCAGGCGAGTGAAGCGAGGGCCAGCAATAAATTAGAAGAATTGATATAGTCTCATGCACGTGTTGTATACAATGGTATGCAACTATGTCCGACAGTATTGAGTTTTATTTTGTTAATATACAAGATGGAAACTTTAACTGGAACAAATTCGATATTTATGAAATGAGAAGTTCCAGAAAAAAATCCTCGGGCACGCCCATTTTTGTTTTTTATTGCGTACTTTTTAGCGGCTTTAAAAATAGTATGTAGTTTTTTTACATATTACGTCATAGACATTTTTTTTACATAGAAACCATTTTTATTCTCTTTACAACTGTGTAAAAATATATATATATATATTTTTTTATTTAACCCGCCAATGGTCTGATACACTGGTCTGTGAGACCGGGTTTGCCGAATAACTTTATTCTCCGTTATTGTTTTTGTTGCAATTTCGAGTAGCTGCCGCATTGCAGAGCTTAAATTGATTAAATATCTTTGTTTTATTGTCAAAGAGCATTTCAAACGTTTCGAATTTTTCGAAGTATCGATGTTTCGATGTTTCGATATTTTAAAATTTTTCAATCCCAAAACCGTAAACAGTTAGGGATTTGAACTATTACGCAATTTCAAAAGGTTTACCTCGAAACCCAAGACAAAATTTAAGATTCAAAGTATCGAAATTGCAAAGTTTCGAACGTTTCGAATTTTTCGAAGAATCGATGTTTCGATATTTTAAAATTTTTTAATCCCAAAACCGCAAACGGGAATTTGAACTCTTACGCAATTTCAAAAGGTTTACCTCGAAACCCAAGGCGAAATTTAAGATGCGCATGCCGTGTTCTTGTAATAATAAATTAACATCAATCTAATGTATTAGCAAGGTAAAAAACAATAACGTACCTTGCAAAATTAATCGTTTTTATAAGTTGAAATAACTTGATATAAATTAACTTTTTCATTTTTCAATATTCGCGAAATGAGACTTAGAAACTTCTAAAGTTCGAAACTAAAAAAAATCGAAGCTTCGAATCTTCGAAACTTCAAATCTTCGAATCTACGAAACTTCAAATCTTCGAAACGTCGAAACTGCAAAACTTTAAATCTTCGAAACTTCGAGACAGCAATCTTCGTAACTTTAATCTTCGAAACTTCTAAGCTTCAATATTTGAAGATTTTCTATGAAGCAAAGAAAATGCAAAATATAGTCCCCAAAAATCATTTGCATTTTTGCATATATCTTTGTCAAATTTAGTATAGTGTTTTAAGAGAATAAAGTGGGTCAATACGTAGACTTTTAATATAAATTCCATTTCCGGTTTAACCGGAAGTTACTTTAACTTTTCTATTTTAAATGGAACACCCAGTATATTTTTACATATCTTAAGTTTTCTCTAAATTCTGCGTTTAGAGATGTATCGTAAGTGATCTTTTAGTTGTTAGTTTTTTGTTTAAATTTAAATTAAATTTAGACAAAACACTAATACACAAAAGGTCACTTATGGTACATCTCTGAGCTCATAATTTAGAGACGAATAAAATTATGTAAAAATATACAGGGTGTTCCATTTGAAATGGAAAAGTTAGGGTTATTTCTGGTTAATGCGTCTCTAAATTCTGAGATGTATCATAACCCTTTGGTTGTTAGTTTATAGTTTAAATCCAATTTAATTTTTTTTGTGTAAATTTAATTTAAATTTAAACAAAAAACCATGAACCGAAAGGTCACTAATGTTACATCTCTGAACTATTTGAAATAGAAAAGTTAAGGTCATTTCCGGTTGAATCGAAAATGGAATTTTTATTAAAATTCTACTGAATTTCATAAAATATAACATATGTAAAAATAAAAATTATATGGCTGAAAGATCTCGGTCGATGGCCTGTTGTATATTAATGTATCTCGAGTACAATAAACTGTTATACTACTACTAAAAATTATATTGTGTTTTTCCAGTAATGTGGAGATCCATTACTTTCTCAAAAAAAAAATTCTAGAAAATATTGTTTTTGGCGTTCTCTACAATTTATATTTATATAAAATTGATGCAACTATTATTGTTTCGTAAATATAGACCAAAAATGTAAAAAAAAAATTCCACGTAAGTAAGAGTTTATGAACATTTATCAACAGAAGATGTGCAGTTCTTTGATATCTTCAACATTTACATAAAATTTTCTAATATTCGTTATGTTTACAATTAAAATAAGAAACAATAAAGATAAGTTTTCCGGTTTTCAAAATTTCACCAAAAACTTTTCAGTTTTTTAGATTATCATATAAAGCATGAATTAAAAGTTTACATTTAAAAATCTCTATTCGTGTTTGATACTGTCCATGGGCGTCCACAGATTTTTTTTTTCAAAAATTGCGCCCATCGTGCAGATTATAACAAGTATTTCGTTCTCCTCTAGCGACAATATTTTTGGTGTTGTAACGAAAAATCGAAACTCAAATTTTAAATTCTCTAACTTTTTTCATATTGACGCTAGATCGATTTTGTGAACGTAAATCATTTTCTCCAGTTTTTTTTTATAAAGATATTTAAAAAAATGGTGATGTGGCCATCATGTTACTTTCTCCGACTTATGGTATCATTTATATTTACGCTTTCATGGTTTATTTTCTATTTAAATCATATTTTAAATGTACATCGAGCGTTTTGTAGACTCGGATGAAACTGACGTTTAAAACGTCAAAATTATAAAAGATGGAAAAATTATACTTTAAATTTAAAAACTCAGTTTACTCAAAAACTAAAGAGATTTCGACAAAAATGTATTCTTTATAAGTTGTTCATTTTGACATTCTCTACTATAAATTTGCCGTAAGTATTATCGTTTCATAATTATGAACCAAAAATAATAAAATAATAATAAATTTTTTTCTCAAATAACAATGATTTTATGAAAAATGTTTTTAAACAAACTAAGCTAATTTTTTCGTTGTCTTCAAAGTTTGTTTAAATGTTTTTGTGATATTTTTCATATTTAAGAAAATATTGGCAAAAAACAAAAAACAGTTAAGGTAAACACCCACTTCCGGTGTATGAAATTTTACCAAAAGCTTTTCAGTTCTCCAGATAATAAAATAAGACGTATGTTCAAAGTTTCGTACCAATTGCTTTATTAGTTTTTGAGACACACGCACACACACACACATACGCACACACACCAGACACACAAAAATTCCAGAAATTATTGAAATGGCATCTTGGGACCTCAAAACGGATATTTCCGTAAAAAAAAATTTTGAAAAAAAAAACACGATCACAATACTTTCTCGTACTTTGTAACGGAGAAAGTAAAAATTGAATTTTAGATGAATTCCGCTAGCTCTCACTAATCTTTGGGGTTTGAACTACAAAATTAGAAAATATTGATAGATTTCAACGAGTTGTTTAATTTTATGTATGAAAAGTTAAAATCAGTAGGCTAGTTTTTGAGTGAAACAATAATAAGTGCATTTTTTGGGTCTAAAAAAATCTTATTTTTTACCTTTTTTGTCTACTGTAAAATATTATGATACCCATTAAACCTGGAGCTTTCCGTTCACCTCTAACTACAATATATTTCCTGTTATAACGAAAAATATCAAAATTCAAATTTGAAATTTTCGAATGTTGTAACTTGTGTCATATAGACGTTAGATCAATTTTGTAAACGTAAATAAATATATCTAGTTTTTTGATTAATTTCAAGTTATTCTGAGATCGATATTAAAAAAATCAACTTTTACGATTTGAAACGTTTTGGATTTAAATTCCAAAAATAGGAAGTATTGATAGATTTCCATGAGATCTTTAATTTGTCTTATAAAATGTTTAAATCAGTAGGCTGGTTTTTGATTAAAATAATATTTAAGTCCATTTTTTTTTGGGATATTTTTTCGCCATTTTTAGTGAACTGTCTAAAATATTAATTTTAATACGCATATCCTGTAGATCGTATCATGCTGATTACACCAAAACTTTATGTTATCTTCTGGCTACTTATTTTGTCGTGTTGTAACGAAAATTCAAATTTGAAATTTTCGAATGTTTAACTTTTTTCATATTGACGCTAGATCAACTTTGTAAACGTACATAATTTTCATAATTTTCTCCAGTTTTTTTGATGAATTATTATGTATATCAAGTTATTCTGGGATCGATTTTAAAAAAGTGAACTTTTACGATTTTAAACATTTTGGATTTGAATTCCGCGAGCTCTTACTGATCTAATTTGGAGGTTTCAATTATAAAAAAATAGAAAGAATTGATAGATTTTAACGAGATCTTTAATTCAACGTATAAAATGTTTAAATCAGGGAGTTAGTTTTTGCGTAAAATAATATTAAAGTGCGTTTTTTGGGATATTTTTTTCGCCATTTTTAGTCTACTGCCTAAAATATTTATGTTGATACGTTTATCGTGTAGATTGCATTATGCTGATTACAACAAAGCTTTCCGTTCTCATCTAGCGACGATATTTCTCGTGTTATAACGAAAATTCAAAATTCGAAGTTGATATTTTTGAGTGTACAACTTTTCACTTTTCTCCGTTTCGAAGTAAAAAAAAATGTGTAGGTGTGTGTGTTTGTGTGCGTGCTGTATATACTTATAAAAACTAATACAGCAATTAACATGAAACTTTGAACAGAAGTCTTGTTTGGCAATCCAAAGAACGAAATTTTACCAAAAACTTTTCAGGTTTTTGGAATTGTCGAATAAGATTTATGTTCAAAGGATCATTTTAATTGGTGTATTAGTTTTTGAGATACAGAGCGCACAGCAGACACACACAGAAACACAATTATTTTCCCAGAAATCGTTGAGGGATCTCAAAACGGATTTCAATTTTTTTTAAATTTCAGAATCACAATACTTTCCCGTTATATTTAGCATGTTGTGCAATGACTATTTGTAACTAATAATTTAATAATCATTACACTATTGTTACTATTTGTAACGCAAGCTCAGACTAGTAAATAGCATCTGATTGAACCGAAGGTATACATCAACACAATCAAGATTTTAATAATAAAACGGAAACGGGAATAGAACAAACGGGCAAGTGTGGTTAAATATACCCTTACTCGTTATTAAACTTTCATACGAGATAATGGTGGACTATTTATGTCCACCTCTAATCCGACTTTTATAGCTACACCCACACCATTTACACCAACCGCCATAAATAGAAACAAGAGAATGCTCGCTTTCACTCTGATTAAAATAATTTTCGGACGTTTAGATATTAATCATGAATGAAGTCAAATTGAAATACGCACTTAGAATAAAATATGTACGAGTATATGTATGCATAAAACTGCAGATATTCTCCAGAAAAAAAAAATGTCGTCATTGATTAATTTTCAAACTGTAGAAACTGTTTTCTTTTTCTCTTCCATTCAAGAAACCTGCCCCGGAGAATTCCCCTGGCATAAAGTTAATTTACTTTTCTCCCCGCACAATTATAGTATATATAAAAAAAATGTGTTGTATTTTTAACATGTTTTCCCATTGTGCACGTTCGGTTGCCCCCAAAAATACATTAACCTTGACAATGGGAATCAATATGGCACAATTGCACGAGGAGAGGCCATCGTGACATCTGTTCTTCATACACTAACAAGACTGAGAAACCCAGAAAATTTTCCCCCATTTCACGGGAAGGGTGGATCACAATGGCAACCGATACTTAACTTCCCCTCAACGTGTGATACATCACGAATTAAACGCTTGTGGGTGAGCAATTTTTTTCAAGGGAGTTTATTGTAAGTTCCTCAAGCTGCAGGAGAAAGATTGATAGATTGTTCTTCGTCTTATTTACTTCCTTTGTTGGTTTTATTTGCACAAACACAAAAACAAAACAAATGGTGTTAATTTTTTTAATTAACAACTGCATGATCAATATTTTAAAAATCCTTTGTTTAATCTTTTGGTATGAATTTTACCAGCAAATCCTCACTGTGAGGAGGTTTACTAACGAAAAACAAGCAGTGTACTTACCAGAAACTCAAAGAAATAATAAACATTCAACCTGTAACTTTTATCGATCGCAAAGAAAATAACAGTTCTCCTGAAGCGAGAAACCAATTTCCGTAAGGAGTCTCGGATATCAAAATTTTTATCGCACAATCCGTCCATAATGCGTCGTTTATGTTATTTTTTTTCTGCCCAAAAAGAGCACCGCCACACACACCCACCATGCGCCAGCAGCACTAAACCACTTAATGGGTAATAATTCAAATGAAAACGCAACAATTACTCTTCTGGCCTGGCTCTGGCTTTATTAGGTCGCCGTAAGATAAGAGGGACATATATATGTTTTCCATTAAATAATAAATATAAAAGTTTATGCGTGCACATGTCATGGGAACTTTCATACAAGTTTAATTGAGCGCACTCCTCCTTAATGGCGCCCCGGCGCGATAAAGGGCCCCCTATTCAGTGGACCTGTATGGATTCATTATGACGTAAATGTTTAAATAAATAATCACGTAGGCATACGGTATTGTCCGAGTTTATTTTATTATCGTCGTTAATGTTCAAAATGTGTACATTCGATGCGGAGGTGGTAAAACATATAATAATTTCCAAGAAATATGAGATTAGTTCAGAAAATTAAACTTTGTCAAAAAAATGTTCCATTACTAAATATGTGTCAAAGAAAAAGCAATGTTAATTTATAAACTTAATAGTAACCAGAACAATTTTTTTTATTGGCGTATGCGATTGGCCGTTCGGCAATTAACGGAATTCAAGGCATATTATATTAATTAATTTCGAAATGAAATGTAGAAATGAACGAAGACAGCGACCTCGAACCGATCGAATATTTCTCGGAAAAATGTTCCGCCCGGAGGGGAATCGAATCCACTCGATTCGTGATGCAGAAGGCAGATGCTTGCGCTCTACCCACTACACCACCGAGCCGCCCGAACAAATTTCAAACAAGCTGGAGATTTTCAGCATATAATTCAACAATTATCTTTTGGTTTGAAGTTCCTATGGACAGTGCCGAATATTAAAGAACTTGCCTCTGTACGCACACTAAAGTACCACTTGTAACCTTGAGTAGACTTCACTCATATTCACAGCCCCATCGCGACCTCGACCCCGCAATTTACAACTGCTAGTAAAACTGTTGTTTTTAATCCTCATAATGTTTTATCAGTAACCTTAGTAAATACATAAAACGTTTAAATCGTTTTAAGTCACAAAAAGTTATACAAAACAAAGTTAAAAGTGTTTTGTTATATTATTTAAAATGTTTAACGAAGTAGAAGCCTCCAGCATAAACAATAAAACGTTTCCTTTATTTACACCTCGATCGGTTTCTCATTTTCATCTTTTAAGTTTCTCCAATCTTTTTTTCGAATAGAAATTTCCAGTCTGAGGTCTTCCAAGATGATTCCGACCATTTTCTAAATATAGCTGTGTTGCAATAGCAAAAACTTTTAAAATATTCTTTAAACTTAAGTTTTATTTGATAATCTGAGGAACTGAAAGCTTTAGGTGAAATTTTGAGAACCGAAAGTGTTTTTCTCTTTTTTTTTTAATATGAGAAATATAACCAAAATTTAATTTTATTAATTTAATTTATAATTTAAATCTTAAAGATAACAAAGAACAGCATAGCTTTTGTAAATAAATGAATTTCATATTTTAATATTTGTTTTTCCAGAAATAATTAGAAACGTTCTGACTTCTTTAGTCCTAAATTATGAAATAATGGTTACATGACATTGAAAAAAAACAAAAATTGAAGAGAGTTTCAAAATGACCAACTTTTAAAGATTAAGTTTTTTCAACATACAACTAGTATTTACAAAAGAAAAATCAATAAACATGTAAAGTATTAGAAAATTCCATTTTTTCACAAACGGGAGAAAAAGTCGAATTCTCAGCTGTCGAAATCGCGAGAGAAAAAACAATGATTACTTCTCTCCCTAGGGATAATTGGATTCTACTTGAGAATCCGTTACTAAATACAGGGTGTGCCATTTGAAAAAAAACGGAGTTATCCATCTTTCTAAGTATGGATTTTCTATAATTTTTTATCGATCTATATAATTTTTTATATGAAATCATGGTTGGCGTTATTGTTCGAACCTCCTTCAACCAAACAATAAAAATGATTGTCATGGTTCAACGTCAAATCACGCGGGCAAATATTTCAAAAACGGTAAACGATAGGTAAGTAACTCACCTTTATTTGTTCCCTAGAATTTAAAGATGACAAAAACTAGGATGTTTCATTTAAAAAAAAATATAACTTTTATGTGGATCTTTTTTATAGGACCAGTTATACAGGGTAACTGGTAATAATTTTAAATTATGCATACAACGATCCTACGTATATCCATTTACAAAGAATAACACGAAGTTACATGGTTTACCATAAAATGCGCGTCTTATGAGGTGCCCCACCAAATTCTACAATTAATAAAAGGTATCAACAATATAGATAGATTTAAATTAAATCTAAGGACGTATCTTTCAAAAAAGCCATCCTACACATTAAGTGAATTTTTAATTTAACAGACATTTGAAATCCGAGTATAAAAATTTTATATTGCATGCGTACATAAATATTTTATATTTTATATTATAACTGATTATTTTACCAACATTGACTTGTTTACTACTTTGTATAAGTTCTTAGCATAAATAAAAATGGTGAAGTGGCCATCATGTTACTTTCTTTGATGGTATCATCATTTATATTTACGCTTTCATGATTTATTTTCAATTGAAATCCTATTTTAAATGTAATAATAATAATAATAATTCTTTATTTACGGAAGGCCATTTGATAGTGATATAAATATAAGATAAATACAACATATTAAAATATAATCCTAAATCTAAGTCTAAGATTCCTTAGCAAAAAGTTTAAAATGTAAAAAAAAACATATATGCCCAACATCCATAGGCATGTTGGAATAAGTTAAAAATATAATAAATATTAATACAAGTAGTGATACAGTTACAACTAGTTTACGGTACTTATAATGAGAGATAACAATCGCTACAAGGCCGTTAAACTAAATTAAACATTAAAATTTGAAGTTATAGTCTAAGCAGGTACTCACGTAATTTAGGAAAACTAACATGAAATAAATCCATATTAACCGAGTTGCAATTGCGAAGTAAACGCGGTATACCAAATTGTTTTGCATAATCAGTTCTTTTTTTTTTGGCACAGAGAACAACCGATTTGTTCTAAGCGGCCTGGGCGGTACATGTATATCGATGCAGCTCACTAGGTAAGCCGAATTTATGACGCCATTTAATAATTTATGGATAAAAATTACCGAACGTTTCGTACACTCGGATGAAACTGACGTTTAAAACGTCAAAATTATGAAGGATAGAAAAATTATAATGCAAATTTATAAACTAAGTTTGCTCAAAAACTAAAGAGATTTTGGAAAAAACTTATTCTTTATATATAAGTTGTTCATCTTGGCATTCTCTATAATTATTATTAACATAAATTTACTGTAAGTATTATCGTTTCATAATTATAAACCAAAAATGAATAAGGAATAATCTTTTTTTTTTCTCGAATAAAAATGATTTTATGAAAAATGTTTTCAAACAAAATAAGCTCATTTCTTTATTGTCTTCGATATTTGTTTAAATATTTTTGTGATATTTTTCATATTTAAGAAAATATTGGCAAAAAACAAAAAAACAGTTAAGGTAAACACCCACTTCTGGTGTACGAAATTTTACCAAAAGCTTTTCAGTTTTTCAGATTATCAAATAAGACGTATGTTCAAAGTTTCATATCAATTGCTTTATCAATTTTTAAGTTACGGCGCGCACAAACACACACAGATAAAAAAAAATCCAGAAATTGTTAAAAGGGCATCTAGGGATCCCAAAATGGATATTTCCGTAAAAAAAAAATTTGAAAAAAAAATCACGATCACAATACTTTCTCGTACTTCGTAATGGAGAAAGTAAAAATTACCGAGACATTCTTCGGATCGCCTAGAATTATAATCCAGAAAAAAGCGCAGGCACCCTCCTCCTTTTTTCCAGAAAAAAGTTATACAGTGTTTCAAATTCGTGGCTCATTATGGGGATGATTTCGATTATTAGAAGAGAGGGTATGTTTAAATTTGGAACTTGTGCATCTCTAGATTGCAGAATTTTATTCTGATTAATAATCCATCGAGAAAAAGAAAACTTTATTTTGTTTTCGAGTTAAGTAAAAAAAATGGTGATGTGGCCATCATGTTACTTTCTCCGACGTGATGGTATCATTTACATTTACGCTTTCATGGTTTATTTTCAATTTAAATCGTTTTGTAGACTCGGATGAAACTGACGTTTAAAACGTCAAAATTATGAAAGATGGACAAATTATACTTCAAATTCAAAAACTCAGTTTACTCAAAAACTAAAGGGATTTAGAAAAAAACTTATTCTTTATAAGTTGTTCATTTTAGCATTCTCTACAATTATTATTAACATAAATTTGCTGTAACTATTATCGTTTTATAATTATAAACCAAAAATTAAAAAGAAAATAATAATTTTTTTTCTCGAATAAAAATGATTTTATAAAAAATGTTTTCAAGCAAAATATGTTCCTTTCTATGTTGCATTCAATATTTGTTTAAACGTTTTTGTAATATTTTTCATATTTAAGAAGATATCGGAAAAAACAAAAAACGGTTAAGGTAAACACCCACTTCCGGTGTACGAAATTTTACCAAAAGCTTTTCAGTTCTTTTGATTCTCAAATAAGACTTATGTTCAAAGTTTTATATCAATTGCTCTATTAGT